>JAKSZT010054011.1:1520607-1870640 GCA_026826555.1 Tolypeutes matacus
TTCAGACCTGAAATTTGGGCTGCAGAGCCCCACGAACCCTTCCACACGGCAGTTTGCCCTGGGACCCTGGAAAGGACCTTTCCACACGGTGGTTTGCCCTGGGAGCCTGGAAAGGACTGGAGAAATCCGATCCTCACAACTTCCCTCTCTTCTAGCCTGGGATAATTGTTGAGGACATCACAGGAGAGGGGAGAGAGAGCCTGGGGCTGACCCTGCTTTGGACTCCCAGGTTTGGTCTGCCCTGTCCCGAGAGCCCTTCCAGGCTGGGTGGGGCTGCGCCATTGTTTGCCTTGGAGCCTGCAAGGGGCTAAAGATAAACAAACCTCCCAATCTCATCCTCTACTAACAGGACTGATTGTTGAGGATTCAGAAGGGAATGGAAATATTTCCTAGCTGGGAAAAGGGGGGCGCTACAAGAGAAGTCTGGAGAACTGTCTCAGAAAGTTTGAATCACAGGGCTCCTAGCCCCCAGACAGGAAGCTCTTTCATATTGATCTGGTCTGTGTCACAACAAATACGCTCTGACCAGGCATTGAATTGAGAGCAGCCAACAAGCGCCATCTCCTGGCAGACCAAGGAAGTACACATAAGAAAATTAATAAGTAAGAGAGTCTTTTCCTGGCCTCTATAGCCTCCATGCCCAAGGTCCTAGGAAACGACTCTACAACCAATTACTGGGTCCAGTGCCCAGTTTTGAGCAACAAGCAGAACAATCCTAACAATCAAGGTTGAGCCAAAAATCAAAGAGCGGTGGTAACTCACAGCCTCCTGCCACTAAAACCCCATAAAAGAGAAAGAGATAGAGCATCTAAGTAAAATACAAACTAACCAGATGCCTAAACACCAACAAAAAATTACGGGCCATACTAAGAAAATAGAAGACATGGCCCAAGAAAAGGAATACAGCAAAGTCCCAGAAGAGATGAAGAATTTGAGAGAACTAATCAGTGAAATGAGCACACATTTCCAAAATCAAATTAATGAGATGAAAGAGAATACAGTTAAAGAGATCAATGACATCAAGAAATCATTGCGCAAACGTAAAGAAGAATTTGAAATCATGAACAGAAAAGTAACGGAGTTCATGGGAATGAAAGACACAATAGGTGAAGTAAAAATACATTTGAAGCCTACAACAGCAGACTCGAAATGATAGAAGAAAGAATAAGTGATACTGAAGACAGAGCAGCTAAAATTGAAGAGAGAAAAGAACACAGAGAGAAAAGAATGGAAAAATTTGAGCAGGGGCTCAGAGAGTTGAATGACAACACAAAACGCAAGAACATACGTGTCATTGGAGTTCCAGAAGGAGAAGAGAAAGGAAAAGGGGCAGAAAGAGTATTTGAGGAAATAATAGCTGAAAATTTCCCAACTCTCACAAAAGAAATGAACTTTCATGTCCAAGAAGCACACCGTACCCCAATAAGAATAAATCCAAATAGACCTACGCCAAGACACATATTATTCAGAATGTCAAATGTAAAAGATAAAGAGAGAATGCTCAGAGCAGCAAGAGAGAAAATGATCACATACAAAGGACGTCCAGTAAGACTTTGTGGAGATTTCTCTTCAGAAACCATGGAGGCTAGAAGACAGTGGTATGATACAATTAGGAAACTGAAAGAGAGAAACTGCCAGCCGAGAATTCTTTACCCAGCAAAACTGCCCTTCAAATATGAAGGTGAATATAAAGTATTCACAAACAAACAGAAACTAAGAGAGTTTGTAAAAAAGAATCCACCTTTGCAGGAAATATTAAAGGAAGCCTTAGAACCTGAAAGAAAAAGACAGGAGAGAGAGGCTAGGAGGAGAGTATAGAAGAAAGAAAAGCAGAAAGGATAACCAAAAGAGTAAAAAGAAAGACAAAAATAAGATGACATATGAAAACCAAAGAATAAAATGGAGGAAATAAATAGTGCATTTTCAGTAATATCATTGAATGTGAATGGATTAAATTCCCCAATCAAAAGATACAGGCTGACAGAATGGATAAAAAAACATGAGCCATCTATATGCTGCTTACAAGAAACTCATCTCAGACACAAGGATACAAGCCGGCTGAAAGTAAAAGGTTGGAAAAAGATACTCCACGTGAATAGTAAACAGAAAAGAGCAGGGGTAGCTATACTAATATCAGACAAAACAGACTTCAAATGCAAACAAGTGTTAAGAGATGCGGAAGGCCATTATATATTAATAAAAGGGACGATCCTCCAGGAAGATATAACAGTCATAAATATCTACGCACCTAACCAGGGTGCCCCAAAATATATGAGACAAACTCTGGCAAAACTGAAGGGAGAAATAGACATTTCTACAATAATCGTCGGGGACTTCAACACCCCTCTCACATCATTAGATAGAACAACTAGACAGAAGATCAACAAGGAAACAGAACTTGAACAATATGATAAACAAGTTAGACCTAACAGACATATACAGAACACTGCATCCAAACTCAGCGGGTTATACATTCTTCTCAAGTGCCCATGGATCTTTCTCCAGGATAGACCACATGTTAGGTCACAATACAGCTCTCAATAAATATAAAAAGATTGAAATTATACAAAGCACCTTCTCAGATCATAATGGAATGAAACTAGAAATCAATAACAGACAGGAAAAAAGGAAATTTGCAAATGTGTGGAGACTGAACAACACACTCCTAAATATTCAGTGGGTCAAAGAAGAAATTGCAAGTGAAATCAGTAAATATATTGAGACAAATGAAAATGAGAACACAACATATCAAAACTTATGGGATACAGCAAAGGCAGTCTTGAGAGGGAAATTTATAGCCCTAAATGTTTGTATTAAGAAACAAGAAAGAGCTAAATTCAAAGATTTAACTGAACAACTTGAGAAACTAGAGAAAGAACAGCAAACCAATCCCAAAGCAAAAAGAAGGAAAGAAATAATAAAGATTAGAGCGGAAATAAATGAAAATGAGAACAAAAAAGCAATAGAGAAAATCAACAAAACCAAAAGCTGGTTCTTTGAGAAGATCAATAAAATTGACAAACCCCTCGCTAGACTAACAAAGAAAAAAAGAGAGAAGATGCAAATAAATACAATCAGAAATGAAAGGGGGGAAATTACAAATGATCTCACAGAAATAAAAAGAATCATAAGAGGATATTATGAGAAACTATATGCCAACAAACTAGACAACCTGGATGAAATGGACAAATTTCTAGAAACTCATAACCAACCTACACTGACACAACAAGAAATACAAGAACTTAACAAACCAATCACAATTAAGGAGATTGAATCCGTCATCAAAAATCTCCCAGCAAAGAAAAGCCCAGGACCAGATGGCTTCGTAGGTGAGTTCTACCAAGCATTTCTAAAAGAATTAACACCAATCCTGTTTAAACTCTTCCAAAAAATTGAAGAGGAAGGAAAATTACCCAACATATTTTATGAAGCCAACATCACCCTAATACCAAAGCCAGATAAAGATTCCACAAGAAAAGAAAATTACAGACCAATCTCTCTCATGAACATAGATGCAAAAATTCTCAACAAAATACTTGCAAATCGAATCCAACAGCATATCAAAAGACTTATACATCACGACCAAGTGGGATTTATTCCTGGTATGCAAGCCTGGTTCAACATAAGTAAATCAATCAATGTAATACAGCACATTAACAAGTTGAAGGAAAAAAACCACATTATCATCTCAATAGATGCAGAAAAGGCATTTGACAAAATCCAACATCCTTTTTTGATAAAAATACTTCAAAAGATAGGAATAAAAGGAAAATTCCTCAATATGATAAAAGGCATATATGAAAAACCCACAGCCAACATCATACTCAATGGGGAAAGGTTGAAAGCTTTCCCCCTAAGCTCAGGAACAAGACAAGGATGCCCACTGTCACCATTGTTATTCAACATTGTACTAGAAGTTCTAGCTAGGGCAATCAGACAAGACAAAAAAATTAAAGGCATCCAAATAAGAAAAGAGGAAGTAAAACTCTCACTGTTTGCGGATGACATGATCCTGTATTTAGAAAATCCTGAAGTATCCACAACAAAGCTACTTGAACTAATAAATGAGTTCAGCAAAGTGGCAGGATATAAGATCAACACGCAAAAATCAGTAATGTTTTTGTACACTAGTACTGAACAATCTGAGGAGGAAATCAGGAGGAAAATTCCATTTTCAATAGCAACAAAAAGACTCAAATACCTAGGAGTTAATTTAACCAAGGAAGTACAGGACCTATATGCAGAAAACTACAAAACAATGCTAAAAGAAATTTAAAAAGACCTAAACAAATGGAAAGACATTCCGTGTTCATGGATTGGAAGAATAAATATCGTGAAGATGTCAATCTTGCCCAAACTGATTTATAGATTCAATGCAATACCAATCAAAATCCCAACAGCTTACTTTACAGAATTAGAGAAGGCAATTACCAAATTCATCTGGAAGGGTAAGTGCACCCAAATAGCCAAAAGTATTCTAAAAACGAAGAGCAATGTGGGAGGAATTTCACTGCCTGACCTTGAAACATATTACAAAGCTACAGTGGTCAAAACAGCATGGTACTGGCATAAAGATAGACATATCGATCAGTGGAATAGAATTGAGAATCCAGAAATAAACCCTCACCTATACAGTCAACTGGTTTTTGACAAACCTACCAAGCCCACGCTGATGGGAAAAAACAGTCTCTTCAACAAATGGTGTTGGGAGAACTGGATATCTATAACCAAAAGAATGAAAGAGGACCCCTATCTCACCCCCTATACAAGAATCAACTCAAAATGGATCAAAGATCTAAATATAAAAGCCAGGACCATAAAACTAGTAGAAGAAAATGTAGGGAAACATCTTCAAGACCTTGTAGTAGGTGGTGGTTTCTTGGACTTCACAACCAAAGCACGTGCAACAAAAGAAAAAGTAGATAAATGGGACCTCCTCAAAATTCAACACTTTTGCACCTCACAGGACTTTGTCAGAAGGGTGAAAAGGCAGCCGACTCAATGGGAAAAAATATTTGGAAATCACATATCTGGTAAGGGTTTAATATCCAGGATATATAAAGAGATGTTACAGCTCAGCAATAAAAAGACAAATGACCCAATTAAAAAATGGACCAAAGACTTGAATAGACATTTCTCCGAAGAAGAAATACAAATGGCAAAAAAACACATGAAGAAATGCTCAACATCACTCATGATTAGGGAAATGCAAATGAAAACTACAATGAGATATCATTTCACACCTATCAGAATGGCCACTATTAAAAAGACAGAGAACTACAAGTGTTGGAGAGGATGTGGAGAGATAGGAACACTTCTTCACTGTTGGTGGGAATGCAGGATGGTACAACCACTATGGAGGACAGTTTGGCAGTTCCTAAAGAAGTTGAATATAGACTTGCCACGTGACCCTGCAATACCACTACTGGGTATATACCCAGAAGAACTGAGAGCAGTGACACGAACAGACATCTGCACACCAATGTTCATAGCCACATTATTCATCATTGCCAAAAGTTGGAAACAACCCAGGTGTCCATCAACAGATGAATGGATAAACAAACTGTGGTCTATTCACACGATGGAATATTATGCAGCTGTAAGAAGAAATGAAGTCATAAAGCATATGGCAACATGGATGAATCTGGAGGACATTATGTTGAGTGAAGCAAGCCAGACACAAAAGGACAAACACTGTATGAATGCATTACTATGAACCAAATATATTGTGTAATATATTGTTTGATTCACACACACACAAAAAAATAAAAAAACAAACAAAAAACAAAACAACAAAAAATTTACATGTATCCATTACATTTAATTGAGAAATGTATATATTTATTCATCTGTGTTTACTTTTTAGTTTTTTATTGCTTATGTTTTCAATTACTAAATGTACAAAATAAAGTTAAAAAAAAAAAAAACTCAATGAGATATCATTTCATGCCTTACAGAATGGCCATTATTTAAAAAAAAACAGAAAACTACAATTACTGAATAGGATGTGGAGAAATAGGAACACTCCTTCACTGTTGGTGAGAATGTAGAACGGTGAAGACTCTATGGAAGACAGTTATGTCATTCCTCAGGAAACTAAATATAGATCTGCCATCACACTACTAGGACTATGTTCAGAAAACTGAAAGCAGGGGATGCAAACAGACATTTGTACACTGATGTTCATAGAGGCATTAATCACAATTGATAAAATTTGGAAACAACCCAAGTGTCCATCAACCAATAAATGGATAAACAAAATGTGGTATATACATATGATGGAATATGATTCAGCTCTAAGAAGAAATGATGTTGGGATGTATATGACAGCATGGATGAAACTTGAAGACATTAAGTTGAATGAAGTCCTTCACAAATGGACAAATATTGTATGGTCTCACTAATATGAGCTAAATATGATGAGTAAACTCATGGATGTAAACTGTAGAGCACAGGTTACTAAGAGATAGAATGTGGGTTGAGAAGGGGAAGCTGATGCTGAATGTATGTAAAATTTTTAATAATGTTGATTGTGTGGAAATGGATAGAGTTGATGGTAATATATTATAGTGAGTAAAACTAACACGGCTGATTTATAAATGTGATTTTGGCTGATGGGGTAGTCTAGGGAGGTAACTGTCATTTGAAAGGAAGCAAGTAGATAATTTAGGGACTATATAACAATGATTTCAGCGGTCAATGAAGATTGTGGCTAATAGTATAAATACAAGAATGTTCTTATATTATGAGGTGTTAAGAATATGGTGATATATTAGAAAATACAACTAATATGGACTATAAGTAATATTGTAATATTTTTGGAGCAATGGCAAAGAAGATACTATATAAATTCTAAGAGTCAACAATAGGGGAGTATAAGGGAGTATGGGATTTTTCCTTTCAGAGTAATAAAAACCTTCTAAAATTGAGATAATGACAGCACAACTCTTTGGTGACACTGAGAGCCACTGAGTGTACACTTTGGATGGATTGTACCAGGCATGAGACTATATAACCCCATGGTCGATGATGGACTGTGGTTAACAGTACAAATATGAGAGCATTCTCTCATGAACTATAACAAATATACAATACTAATACATGCTGTTAATTATAGGGCGGTTTTGGGGGAAAATACATCAGATGTAAGCTATGGAATATAGTTAGCAGCAATATTTTGATGATGTTCTTTCATCATTTGTAACAAATGTTCCACAACAATGCACAGTGTTGGTGGTAGGGTGATGTACAGGAATTCTGTATGGTATGCATGACTGTTTTGTGAAATCACCACTTCTCTAAAAATAATAATAAAAAAATAATGAAGATGATAGGACCTCTAGTTTTTCTCTTTACAATGATATATTTTATAAACAGATTTTTGAATGCCACCTCTAAAATATACAAAGCCCAGTGGATTCAAGATAATCTTTTTCTAAATTATGGGGATGTTTAAAATAGAGAATAACTTGATGGTCTAGAAAGTGGCATTCGGGTCTCTGAATTGAGCTAGTGGAAATGGAAATATAAGCTTCAGAAAACATGGGCACAGCAAGTAGAAAATCACTACTTATACATATAGTCCCCTTGAGGGTGTTCTATATCAGCTATCTGGGGAGAGTTTTTTGTTTGTTTGTTTCATCAACTTTATTAAGGTATAATTTATGTAAATACCCTGCATCCATTTAAAGTGTACAATTCAATTCATTTGGACAGAGGTATCCATGAATGAAATTACCACCACCACCATCAAGATATAAAACATTTCTGGCACCTCCAGAAAATCCACAAGCCCTTTTGCAGTCACCCTACCTCCCAAATTTTCCCTGTTTCAGGCAACCAGTGATCTGCTTTTGATCCCAGTATATTAGTTTGGCAGGGAAGTCTTTTAAATATTCAGTATTTGCTCAATGAAATACATGGAAAAGATACAGAGAAAGCAATGGGTATTTATCATGTGAGGGTATTAAGGGTAACAAGAGCTTAAGCATGAATTCTATACCCTTTATCTAAATATCAACTAAAAATAATGCTATTTTGATAATTCTTTAAGGGTATCAACATGGGCAGAGAAGATTTATAAGGAAATAACTTGACCTGTACTGTTAAAATGTCAGTTAATGGTCACTGGTATGGCAAAAGCTTGAATCTTCTAATACTTTATAAATAGGAATAGATGAATATGGAAATGGTCACAGCAAACACTTTTACAAATGGAGTTATAACTCTTTATACATATACATCTCAAGTTAATTACCTTAGACTGGCTGTACATATTGTAAATGTTTTTCAATAAATTTAATGTCATTTTTTCTGTGTAGATAAAGGATAAATATTATATATCAGAGCTTAGTTTTCCACTTCTACAGAATTATGGAAACAGTTCATATGTGCAGAATACTTTGCAAATGTCAGGCATATATATGTTAATGATTGGGAATCATTATTATGGCAGTTTTGTGATAAAGCAAAGATCAGAGCCCATACATTGTTGAATTCATTAAGGATTGTCAATATATATATTTAAAATAAGCTCCACTTGTAGAGCACTTTCAGAATTACACAAAAATTGCACAGACTATATAGTGCTCCCATAAACTCTTACCCCCATACACACAATTTCCTCTATTATTAGCATTTTGCATTGTGTCAAATAATTCGTTACAATTGATAAATCAATATTGATTCATTATAGCAACTAAAGTCAGTTTATCTTAAGTTTCATTAATTTTGGGTACAGTTCTATGAGTTTTGACAAATGCATAATGCCATATACCCATCACTGTGGTATCATATGGAATAATTGATACCATTAAAAATTTCCTATGCTCCACCTACTTATTCCCCGACCCATGGAGCCATAGCAACCACTTATCTTTCTTTTTATTGAATCAAACATAAAACAATATTATTAATACATTTATTTTGCCATCTTAGTTTGAATGTGATGATGAAAAACATATTTACATAATCAAGAATACATAATTTAAAACTATTTTGTGGTATCTATGTACATTTTTTTGGGGGATGGAACCGAATTTTTAAAGGATTATTTTTGTTTGCTTTGATATTTATTAGATCCATTTGTAGATTTACAGAAAAATCATGCCCAAAGTACAGACTTTCCATATAGCCCCCTACCACACACACATATAGATTTCCTTATTATTAGTATTTTGCATTAGTTTGATACTTTTGTTACAATTGATGGAACCAAGATTATTATAATTATACAATTAACTATATAGCTCATAGTCTACATTAGAGTTCACTGTTTGTGTTGTTTTTTTTGTCTTCTGATAACTTACATGCAACCTAAAATTCTCCATTTTATCCACTTTCAAATATGCAGTTCAGTGGTGTTAATGTTCACAAAGTTGTGTCTCCATCACCATCACCTATTGCCAAAACTTTTCCATCACCTCAAACAGAAAATCCATGCCAATTAAACTTTAACTCCCTATTCCTCACCCCTTCCAGGCCCTTGGTAACTTGTATCATAGATGTTGACTTTATGAATTTATTTATGATAATTATGTATGTCACATCAGTGAGATCAGACAATATTTTTCTTTTTGTGTCTGGCTTATTTCACCCAACATGATGTATTCAAGATTCACCCACTTTGGAGCATGCATCAGATTCCTTTTTGCTGAGCTGAATAATATTGCATTGTTTGTATATACCATGAATTATGTATCCATTCATCTATTAATAGACCCTTGGTTTGCTTTCACCTTTTGGCAATTGTTAATAATGCGGCTATGAACATCGGTGTGCAAATATCTGTTCAAGTCCCTGCTTTCAATCCAGGTATATACCTGGAGGTGGAATGGTTGAGACATATAGTAATTCTATACTTAATTACCTAAGAAAATACTAAATTCTCTTCCACAGCTGATGCACCATTTTACATTCCCACCAACAACATAGGAGGGTTTTTATTTCTCTACATCCTCTCTAACGTGTTTTTTTCTGGATTTTTTTTTTTTTAAATAGTAGCCATTCTAGTGGGTGTGAAATGGTATTTAATTGTGGTTTTTATTTGCATTTCCCTGATGGCAAATGCGGTTGGGCATCTTCTCATGTTGGGCATCTTCTCATCTAGCTTGGAGAATTGTATATTCAAGTCTTTTGCCCATTTCTAAATTGTTTGTATTTTTGGTGGGGTATAGCATTGCTTTATGAATTCTAGATATTACACCCTTACCTGATATGTGGTTTCAAAATATTTTCTCCCATTTTATAAGTAGTCTCTTTACTTTCATGATGAAATCTTTTGATGTACTAATATTTTTTAATTTTGCTGAAGTCCCATTTACCTATTTTTTCCCTTTGTTTTTTATTCATGCCTTTGCTATAAAGTCCAAGAAACCATTGCCTAACACAAGGCCCTGCAGATGCTTCTTTAAGATTTCTTCAAAGAGTTTTATAGATTTGGTTCTTATATTTTGATCTTTAATCCATTTTGAGTTGATTTTTTGGCATATGTTGTGAGGTATAAGTCCATCTTCATTCTTTTGGATATCCAATTTTCTCAGCACCATTTGTTGGAGACTTCTTTTCCCATTGTATGGATTTGACACCTTTGTCAAAAAACAACTGGCATATGATATACTTCAGTAAATTGTTTTTATAATGAAAAAAAAATGGCTATAGATGTATGGGTTTATTTCTAAGCTCTCAGTTTGAATCCTTTGGCCTATATGTCTGTCCTTGTACCAGTGTTATGCTGTTTTGATAACTGTGGCTTTGTAATATGTTTTGAAATTGGGGAGTATAAGTTCTCCTTTTGATGATGATTTTGGCTCTTCAAGGCTCCATGAATTTGATTTAAATTTGATGATTGGCTTTTCCATTTCTGCAAAGAAAAATGTTGAGATCTTGATTGGGATTATGTTGAACCTGTAAATCACTTTGGGTAGAATTGGCATCTCAACGATATTTAGTCTCCAATCCCTGAACACAGAATGTCCTTCCATTTATTTAGGTCTTCTTTGATTTCTTTTAGCAGTGTTTTGCAGTTTTCCATGAATAAATCCTTTACATCCTTAGTTATATTTATTCCCAGACATTTGATTTTTTTGTTTGGTATTGTAAATGGAGTGTTCTCTTAATTTTCTCTTCAGATTATTCATCATTGGTGTATAGAAACACTAATGATATTTTGGTGATCTTGCACTCTGCCACTTTGCTGAATTCATTTATTATCTCTAGAAGCTTTGTTGTGGATTTTTCTGGATTTTCTATATATAGGATCATGCAATCCTAATAAGGAATATTTTACCTCTGTTTTTTCCAATTTGGATAACTTTTTTATGTCTCTTTCTTGTCTAATTGATCTGGCTAGAATTTTCAGTACAATGTTGAGTGACAGTAGTAGCAGTGGAAATTCTTGTCTTATTCCTGATCCTAGAGGGAAAGCTTTCAGTCTTTCACCGTTGAGTATGATGTTAATGGTAGGCTGTTCATATATACTCTTTATCATGTTGAAGAAGTTTCCTTCTATTCCTGGTTTTCTAAGTGGTTATTTCTTTTTTTTTTCCCCAAGAAGGAGTACTATATTTTGTCAAATGCCTTTTCAGAGTCACTTCGTATGATTATGTGTTTTTTTCCCCTTTTGTTCTATTAATGTGGTATATTACATTAATTGATTTTCTTTGGTTGAACCACCCTTACATATCTTGGCTGAATCTCACTTGATCACCATGTATAATTCTTTTAATGTGCTACTGGATTAGGTTTACTCATATTTCATTGAGGATTTTTACATCTGTATTCCAAAGGCTATTGGTCTGTAATTTTATTTTCTTGTGGTTTCTTCTTATGGCTTTAGTATTAGGGTGAGGTTGGCCTCATAGAATAAATTAGGGAGTGTTCCCTCTTCTTCAACTTTTTGGATGCATTTGAGCAGAATTTGGTGTTAATTCTTCTTGGAATGTTTGATAAAATTTACCAGTGTTCCTAGGCTTTTCTTTGTTGTGTGAGTTTTAATACTATTTCAATGTATTTACTTGTAATTGTTCTGTTGAGATCTTCTAATTTTTTAAGTCAATGTAGGTAGGAGTCTTTCCATTTCATCCAGGTTATCAATTTTTTTTGGCATACAATTGTTCTTAATATTCTCTTACAATCCTTTTTATTTCTATGTGGAAGGTAGTAATCCCCCTTTTCATTTCTGATTTTGGTTATTTACATCTTCTCTCTTTTTTCATTTGTCAGTCTACTTACAGTTTGTCCATTTTATTGATCTTTTCAAATATTCAACTTTTGGTTTTGCTGATTCTATGTTTTTAAATTTTCTATTACACTTATCTCCACTCTAATCTTTGTTATTTTCTTCCTTTTGCTCACTTTGGGTTTAGTTTGCTCTACTTTTTCTTGTTTCTCCAGATGTGAGTTTAGGTTGCTGATTTGGGTTTCTTCTTTTTTAATGTAAAAATTTATAGCTATAAGTTTTCCTCTGAGCACAGCTTCCACTGGGTTCTATAAATTTTGGGGTTTTATTTTTTGTTTTGTTTTGTTTTTCATTTTTCTCGAGATATTTCCTGCTTTCTCTTGTGATTTCTTCTGTGACCCCTTGACTGTTTAATAGTATGTTGTCTATCTTCCATGTATTTGTGGATATTCTAGGTTCCCTGTGTTACTGATTTTTAGCTTCAATCCATTGGGATTGGAGAAGAGATTTTTGTAATTTTCATCTTTTTTAATTTATTTGACACTTTTTTGTGAACTAACATGTACTTTGTTGTCGGTCGGCCATTTTAGCTTCACCTCTTTCTGGCTGCCTCCAACAGGGATTGGAGAAGAGATTTTTGTACTTTTCATCTTTTTAAATTTATTTGACACTTTTTTGTGAACTAACATGTACTTTATCCTGGAGAATAATCCATGTGCACTTGAGAAGACATGTTCTGCTGTTTTGCGGTAAAGTGTTCTGTATATGTCTGTTAGGTCTAGTTCACTTATAGTATTGTTCAAGTTCTCCATTTCCTTATTGATCTGCTGCCTACATTTTCTATCCATTGATGAAAGTAGTGTGTAGAATTCTACAGTTGTTATTGTAGAAGTTTCTAACCCTCCTGTTTTGTCAACTTGTTCCTTGTATATTTTGGGGAACTTTGATTAGGTGCATACATGTTTATGAATGTAATGTTTTGGTTTTTTTTTTGAGTTTCTAGCCATGTCTGAAAATTTCACACAACTCATATTGCCCCAGAGGTTCCAGTTCTCAGAAAAGCATAATTTAATCAAAGCCAAAGCTCATTCTTAGGCTAGTACATTACAGTCTTTCAGAATCAAATTAGAAAAACAAAATTTAATGGCTGTTGACATGTGAATGACAATATTGTTTCCTGCTATCACCATTGCTTACTTTTGGTACTACTTTTAATATTTGTTTACACATATGTATTCTAGACATTTTATGTCATTTATTATACATTAACTACTAATATTTTGTGTACTTTTTATTTTATACTTTATGCATGTATATCCATATATATATCCATATACATGTATTTTTTAACAAAATGGGTTTAATTCCTTCCATGCTGTTTTGTAATCTTTTTAAAAAAAATCTAATATGCTGGTAGCATCTTTTATGGTAATAAATGTAGTTAAATACAGTTTTAATAGCTGCATAAAATTTGTCTTATGCTTGGGTCATAAATATTTGTCGATTCCTATATTATAACATATTTGGATTCTTTCCTTATTTTTGCTATTAAAAATCAAGGCTTTGGTAACTTTATTGTATATATAAAGCTGCATTCTTATTGGCTTATATACTTGAAAATTTCACTTCTAAGAAAATAAGTCAGGATCAGTAGGTCTGCAATATGATCAGACTTTTAGTGCATACTCACAAATTGTCTTCCTGAAAGATTGTGTAATTTATTCTCTACCCTACATACACACACACACACAAATACACATACACATATACTCTCAGTGAATCCATATTACTAATTTTCCATCTGTTTTATATGATACCACAGTTGGCTGAACATGCAAATTTAAAAATAAAAAAAACAATAAAATGTATACTTCTTGAGAGAACTGGTAATGGAAATACCTAGAATATTTAGGTTTGACCTAAGATTAGAAGACTGTCTCTAGTTCTACTTTTCAAAGCACTTTCCTTTCCACACAATCTGTAGAGTCACATAAAGGTAATATGCCTTAGTTTTCACCTCTATGAATATACTTCAGGCAAAAACAAAACAGCATTTGTTCTCATTGCTATTCATTAATAAAAACTCTTAGCAAACTAGAAATAGGACTTCCTTAATCTGATTCAAAGTATATACAAAAGCTACACATACAAACTACAACAGATATAATACTTAATAGTGAAATATTGAAAGCCTCTACCCTAAGATGGGGAGATATCAGCTATCACCATTAGTTTTAAATTTTATGTTTTTGGTCCTAACCAAAACAATAAAGCAATAAAAACAAATAAGCGACATAAAAAACTAGAAAGACAAAAATGAACATGTCACCATTCACAGATGGTATCACTGTATATGAAAAAGCAAAAATATCTATAGACAAAGTCTTATAATTAATTAGTGATTTTCTTAAGGTCACTAGATAATGGTTAGTATATACTTTAGCCACAAATATTTAGAAAATGAATTTTTTAAAATATCATTTATTATAGCATCAAAAACTTCTACTAATTAAGAATCCTATTAAGGGAAGAGGCACATCATCTCAGTGCTGAAAACTGCAGTACCTTATTTGGAGAAATTAAGGAAGACCTAAATAAATGATGGACTATAGGTTCTCTTTATATATCATGGATATTAAACGTTTATCAGATATGTGGTTTCCAAATATTTTCTTCCATTGAGTATGCTGTGTTTTCACCTTCTTAACAAGGTCATTTGAAGTACAAAATAATTTAATTTTGAAGAGGTTCCATTTATCTATTTTTTCTTTCATTGCTCATGCTTTGGGTGTAAGATCTAATAAGCCACTTCCTACCACAAGATCTTCCTTTCCTACATTTTCTTCTATGAGCTTTATGGTCATGGTTTTTATCTTAGTTCTTTCATCCATTTTCAGTTAATATTTGTATAAGGTATGGAATAGAGGTCCTCTTTCATTCTTTTGGCTGTGGCTATCCAGTTCTCCCTATACCATTTGTTGAAAAGACTGTTCTGTCTCAATTGTGTGGGCTTAGTAGGCTTGTCAAAAAGCACTTGACCATAGATATGTGGGTCTATTTCTGAACCTCCAATTCAATTCCAGTGATCTATGTGTCCATCTTTATGCCAACACCATGCTGTTTTGACCACTGTAGCTTCGTAGTATACTTTATTTTTTTTTTTTTAAGATTTTATTTATTTATTCATTTATCCCCCCCTTGCTGCTTGTGCTCGCTGGGTCAGCTAACCACGCCGTGCGGGTGGGCTTGCCTTCACCAGGAGGCCCCGGGAACCGAACCCGGGGCCTCTTATATGGTAAACGGGAGCCCTACTGATTGAGCCACAGCCGCTTCCCCGTAGTATATTTTAAAGTCAGGAAGTGTGAGACCACCAATTTCATTCTTCATTTTTAAGATAGTTTAGCCTATTCAGGTTCCCTTTCCCATCCAAATAAATTTGGTAATTGACTTTTCTATTTCTGCAAAGTAGGCTGTTGGAATTTTGACTGGTATTGCCTTGAATTTGTAAATCAGTTTGGGTTGAATTGATATCTTAATGAAATTTAGTCTTCCAATCCATGAGTAAGGAATATCCTATTTGTTTAGGTCTTCTTTAATTTCTTTTAGCAATGTTTTGTAGTTTTCTGAGTATAGACCTTTTACATCCTCAGTTAAATTTATTCCTAGATACTTGATTCTTTTATTTGCTGTTGTAAATGGAATTTGTTTCCTGATTTCCCCGTCAGATTGTTCATTTCTATTGTATAGAAACACTACTAGTTTTTGTATGTTGATCTTGTATCCTGCTGTTTTGCTGAATTTTTTTTAATAGCACTAGTAGAATCATTGTTGATGTTGATTTTTCAAGGTTTTCTAAATATAGGCTCATTAGAGTGCATGTATTTTGAAGCACCAATATGAGGGTATGATTGTGGTTGAAAGGGAAACTTTAGGGTTGTGTATGTCACTAGAAAAAAAGCTAAAGGATGAAACAAGAAATGGAGTAGCATCGTTAACCCTGTTGAAGATGATGAGTGTGATTAATAGTACAAATTTAAGAATGCTCTTTAATGAAGAAGAACAAGTATATGTTAATATTACCAGATGTTAATAATAGGGTGGTGTATGAGCTAAAGTGCACCCAAAACAAACCTTGGACTATAGTGATAGTAATCTATTAATATTTTTCATCAATTTTTAAAAAAGAAAGTTATCATAAGTGACAGAAACTAGACACAAAATACTTCATATTGTTTGCCTCCCTTTATTTAAAAAGTGTAAATATAAATAAATTTACAGAGATGGAATTAGATTAGCAGATAAGTATGGCAGGGGTTAGATAGAGGGATTGAAAGCTAACTACAAACTGGTGTTATTTTTTTTCTTTTTGGAGTAATGAAAATGCTCTAATATTGATTGTGGTGATGAATGCACAGTTCTGTGATTATAGCAAAACCCATTGAATGTACACTTTGGAAGGAGTGTATGGTATATGTATATATCTCAATAAAACTGAAAAAAAATAAAAAAGATAAGGCTGAAAAAGAGTGTTATTTTATAGTGAGGAGTTAACAAGGCTAGAAGGGACCCTATGTGGGGGTGGGGGGTAGGCAAGTGAGGTGAGCCAGTGGCAGGATCAGACAATTGATCAGAAATGTTTTCTTTGTATCCAGCTGATTATTTTTTTATTTATTTCTAAATAATTTCAAACTTACAGGACAGTTACAAAATAATAAAAAACCAATACAGATGACTCTAATATACCTCTTACCCAGACACCCAAGTTTACCAGTGGTCAGCCATTCTTGTTTCTTGTCCTGATGCTTGCTTACCTTTGGGGTCAAGTCAAAGTTCAGGTGCCTGGTAGAAGGAGAGAAGCCTGACAAAAGCTTTGTCAAATCAGGCTAATGGACATTTTGTCTAGATTGGTCAGTGGGTCCTGACACTTCAGCTAATCACTTATGAAGCAATGAACGGGAATTTCGAGAGTCTGTGTCTGGCCTTGTCACAGGTAAACAAGGGAGCATCTGTGAGTCTTATCTAAGTCACATGGGGAAGGGTGGTTCTTTGCAGTAAGCTGCTTTCCAGAACCCAAAAGGCATGGCATGAATTTCTTGATTGCTGATGTTTTTCAGGAGCACAGGGCTCAGGTAATGTCTATTGTTGTCAGAGCCAATGAAATCCTAATCACAATCCCAGCAGATATTTTTAAGGAAATTGACATACTGATTCTAAAATACATACGGAAATTCAAAGGACCAGGAGTAGTCAAGGCAATCTTGAAAAACAACAACATTAGCTGGATGATTTATTTCCCAAGAACTCAAGACCTATTATAAAATTATAATAATTAAGACAGTGGAATATTTGGCACAAGACTAGAACAAATAGATCAACAGAACAAACTCAAGAATCCAGAAACAGACCCATTCCTATATGGTCACCTAATTTTTGACTGTGGTAGATTGATTAAACTAATGATTTCAATTTTTCAGCCCTCAATGTAAATGTACTCCTTTGCAATGTGACTTTACAGTTTCTCTCAATCTATTTGCAGTCTGTTTCCCTGCCCCTTAATTTTGGTCATGAGCCTTGTCTTGCCCAGTGTGGTATATTGAATTATGTATTCTAACAATGACATGTTCTTAATCTTAATCCATTTTCCTGTGAGTGTTAACACATTTGCAAATAGGACCCTTTGATGATATATTATCAGTTAAGGTGTGGACTCATTTGTGAATAGAACATCTAAGATCCTATTTACATATGGCCAAACTAAATGAGAGCAGGACTTAATCCAGTCAATATGCCTGGAGATCTTATTAAGAGAAGAAATTTAGGTGCAGCCAGAGGAGCCAGAAGCTGGAAATCATCAGAAACCAGAAGAGGAACCCATAGGAGGAGATCTAGGACATAGTCATGTGACGAAAACAAAGATGCAAACCAAGGAATCCCAAGGACGGAAGTAAGCCAGCACCAGAACACAACAGACTTTGGGAAGAAATCATGCCTTGTCAACACTTTGATTTGGACTTCTAGTCCCCAAAACCATGAGACAATAAATTCCTGTTCCTAAGCCAATCAGTGTGTTGTATTTGTCATCGCAGATCTTGCAAAGAAACAAAACCTGTGTGATGTTAGCAGATGTAACACCTGCAGAGGCTAGAAAAAAACACTTGCACATTTCCACTTCTGCTTTTTTCCCTTGATCATCACTGAGAGGACTTGCCCAGGCTGGCCTGATGTAGGGTGATATGTGGTGCAGAGACCAGTTAATCCAGCTGTGCCAACTAAGACTATTCTAGAGTTCGACAACTGGAGTTTCTGGGAAGACTTAACCAGACTTCAAAGAAAGCCCAATATTCAAAAAGAAAAGAGGCAATTAACTCCAGGAAAATGAAAAGTTGAAATGGAATGGAATTGAAATCATAGTACCAGACTTGCCTTAACAGTGAACGCTATTTACATAGTCATAACAATAATTTTAAAAATCACAAATGGATTTAATTAACAATGACATGAAACTATATCTGGAGGAGGTAGTAAGTGGGGGTTGGAGTGGCCAGTGGGCAGTCATACAAGAGAGTTAAATGCTCATCTTCCATAGCAGAAAGACTGTGGATAATAGATATCAATAAAAACTCAATAGCTGTTGAATAACCATGTTAATTAGAAACATGAGGACACATACTAAAAGAAACAACTAAAAGTGCTAGAAAATGTGGTATTTGAGAACTGGGGGAGGGCTAATAAGTGGACCACTGTTTCTCATTTTAAACTTTCTTCTTAGTTTGACTTTTAAAAAGATATGCAGATAGTACTTTGATTAAAAAAATAACATTTAAAAGTATTTTGAATAAGAAGGTATCTGTCCCAGTGTATCCTTCTCCTAAATGCCTTATATTGCAATGAACCCTCACATTTTTATTAATTTCTCCTTTATGCTCCTGTTCAAAATGCATAAAATATCCTAAAACACCTGAAATGTGGAGCGTCTTTTTACTAAAGAGAGGCTTCAACTGGTTCAATACAAGTGAAAAGAAAATGTTGCTTGTGCAGCATGCCCTCATCCAGTTACTTCCTCACCCTTGCTAGTTTGCTGCAGCCAAGAGTTCTATCAGAACACCTGCAAGCAGAAGGCCAGGCCCCTAGGGAAAGGACGCAGATGACATCATGAGGATCACCAGCCTAGAGCCAATCTGGTCACGAGCGTCAAGCATACTTTGAGACTCAGTGCTGCCTGCTGGTTGCCCCAAGTTGGGCAAGGAGCCCTGCATTTTATTTATTTGAAGGGGGTAATTATAAAAATAATACAATCACAACATTAAATTGGTTTTGAGATGAATATTCCAAGTTAGAAATTATGACAAACTATAGGCCTTCAAAATCCCATATACTGCTTGAGTAGTGGTCAAACAGTAAATGACTTGCTTTATTATATTTTGTATATTTCCTCTTCATGTTTTCTATCCTCACTCTTTAGCTATCTATTCCCATTTAAAAAAAAAAAAACAACCTCTGCATTGATTTTCCTTTTTTGCTCTTGATCAAAAATGAAGGCCTGGCCATTGTCTGATATGTACAAATTAAACTCGAAGTTAAGGAGAATCCAGCATCTAACTTTCCCCAAGGAAAACTTAACGGAAACAGTGTGATTCATTTTTAGCAAATTTCACAAAGGCTGTCTCTGGCGAGAACTCAACAAATGTCACATCTATTGTGAAGCTTTTAAGAAACCAGTGATCTGTGATTTTTACAAACCAAAATAAAATAGCCATATCTCCCATGTGCTTTCTTTACTGTGTTCATTAACTGTGTTCCAGAATTCACTTGGGAATTGGAGTGCTTTTGATCTGCACCAAGTATTTGTGATTAGACAGGGAATAATGAATTATTTTAGAAGCACCCTCTTCTAAATTCTTCTAATTGGCCTCAATGATAACGACTAGTGCCCCTTGTAGGGTTTTCCTTGTTAAAATGTACATTTCCAAATTTGTGGGCTTTCCTATCCTTTATTCATTCATTTAAAAAATACTTTTTGAGGACCTCCTGTGCCAGGACTGAACCAGAGAGTTGATTGTAATCAAGAAAAACATTCTGGAGGGCAGTGAAAGTAAAATATAAATAAAGGAGGACTTTCAGAATTCCAAGGTATCAGGGTCAAGGTTGGGGGTGGGATGGGGAAGATGAGGATGGCCCGGTCATGCTCTGCCTGTGTTGTCATCTTCTGTGATACTCCTGCTGCCATGTAGTCTGTGGTCCTTGCCTGCCACTGCTATATCATCCTTCACTTCTACGGTTCAAGTCCAGCTTCCTCTCATATTGTCCCAAACTGCTTTAGGGGATGTGAGATCATTCTGCTCCTGAGACAGCATCTGTGGCATTCTCTAAGACCCCATCTATTTTTATGCTACTTTTAGAAAAACAGGTACTTTCTGTTGCTCCTGAGCCATACTATGCTTATTTGTTTCATCCTGTCTCTGCCTAGATACCCAAGGAGGCCAGATTTTCTCTGGAGTTCTGCTCTAGAGAAAATCTGGGTTCTATCCAGCAATTGATACATATATACTGTCTACTCTCCCATTTCACCCCTGCCCTTATTGCAGGGGCTCCCCTTTTTCAGGAACCTGAAGTCTCTCTTCACTTCTTGCCTGCCTTCTAACTCCTCATCTTTGTTGGGAATTTCTAACCAATTTGGTGGGCAAAGTAGGGGAGTCAACCAGAGATCTTTGGCCTTTATATATTAAAAGTTTTCCCAAATCAGTGGCTGTGGCAGTTTGGCATGGTTTATGAATTCCAAAAATAGATACTGGGTAATGTTTGTAAAGTGGTCTGTACCTGAATGTGATTAAATTATGATTAAGGCTTTGATTGGGCCACATCAGTAGGACATTGAGTCCCACCCCCCCTTGGTGGGCAGGGACTCACAGAGAAACCACACCACAGAGAAGGAAGTTTAGAGTTTTGAGCTGGAGCCCCAGGAAGTGAACACAGGAGAAGAACACAGAGAAATAGAGACGGCTTCTTGGACACAGCAGAAGCCCCAGGGAGAGAGAGAGAGAGAGCCATTCTCCTGATAGTCTACAGTTAGCCTTGTAGAGAGAGCAGCAGCTAAGCCCAGAGAGAAAGGGAGCCCTGGGAAGAGAGGAACCCAAGAAGCCTGAACTCTTGGCAGACATCAGCAGCCATCTTGCCCCAACACATGGCAATAGACTTGGTGAGAGAAGTAGCTCATGCTTTATGGCCCGGTAACTGTAAGCTTCTATCCCAAATAAATATCCTTTATAAAAGCCAACAGATTTCTGGTATTTTACATCAGCACCCCTTTGGCAGACTAATACAGTGGTCTTTACTCATAATAAGCTTTGTTTTCTCATAGGAGAATTGTCTAGGCTTTTGAAATCAAAAGCCAAGAATGTATTTCTTTTTCCTTTTATGTTTTCCCTCTCTAGAATAGTATAGAATGGCATGACCAGTGCCTTAATGATAAAAAGATATAATGGTAAAAGGAAATAAAGTTTAATAAAAATTAGTATTAGAAAATATCTCATCATTTCTCTTTAGTTCTTCAGCAAAACCTAATATAGACAAACAATAGAGAGTCCAAGTTAAAAACCACAATAGGGGAAAAGATGCTTCATACTAGTATGTTTGAAGATGACTTCATGGAGGAAATGAAATTTAATGTGGATAATGGAGAATGGGTATGGTTTCAGTAGAAAGGTGTTTGTTAGAAGAGTGACTGGAAAATGCTTTCTCAGAAAAGAGAGTAGCTGAATAAAGAGAAAGGGGAAATCTGATAGGATTGAGGGCTTGTGTGAAAGCAGCTTCTTTTAGTTAGAATGTTGATAACAATCTTTATGATGGGTGGTTAAGAATATTTTCTCTAGAGCCAGATTCCCTGGGTTTGAATCCTGGTTCTATCCTTACCAGCTATGTGACCTCAGGTGAATTGCTTAACCTTTCTGTGCTATAGTTTCCTCATATATAAATGGAGATAATAATAGTGTCTATGTTATGGGATTGTATGAGGATTGGGTCTATAATTTATAGCAAAGTGCTTAAAGCCGTATGTGGGACATAGAAAACACTATGTAAGTGTTACCTGCTATTATTATTTCATTAGGGAGAAAGGAAGAGGGGCTAAGCTACGAAAAGGTTGTGGAGGACATTGAATGAGATAAGGAACTGCCAGAGATGAAGTGATAAATTCATTATGGAAACACTACTTAATTTAAAGTAATGCTTCTCAAATACAATTGTGCATAAGAATGACCTGAATAACTCATTAGAAATGCAATTCCTCAGACCTTCCCCTCCTAGATGCCAGAAACTGTGATTCAATAGGTACTACAGGATAAAGTAGGGGGACCTGTGTATTTAACAAGTGATGATTTTCAGGGATGAGATTAGGGCAAGGGAAATGACACTCACTCTCAAGGTGGACTGTGTACTTGCATGACCCTGAAAAGGATCACCTCCTTAAATCTGTGCCCTAGACGCTGCGCTTACCTTACCCTTGTCTAGGCCCTGGGATTCTGATGCTGGTGGAGGAAGAAGTCATTCAATCATTCATCAAACCTATTTATTTAGTGCCTGTTATATGCTTGGCGTTATTCCAGGTATATATCAGTGAACATGATGGACAAAGATTCCTGCCTTTGTAAAGCTTATGTTTTAGAGACACAAAAAATAATGAGCATAATACCTAAGTAAATTATCTATTATGTTAGGTAATGGGTACTATGGAAAATAGAATTAGAACAGGATAAAAGTTTCAATTCATATTTCATAATGATCTGTTTTAAAAGAGGATCCAGGACAGTTGGATGAAGTTCAGTCTCCTGTACCAACTTAAATTCATCAGGAAGGGTTACCAGAAGCCTTCTGTATTGTGACAGGATTCTGAGACCACTTCCTCCCACAATAAGAAGTGGGTTATATGATACATTGGCAGTGTCTGGGAGAAGGGAATTACTTCTATTTGCCTCTTCTAACATACAACACACCAAAAGTTTTAGCTCTTTCAACATGTACCATTAAAGCAATTATGGAGTGTGCTTGCAAGTGACACAGATGTTCTGTTTTTTCAGGAAGCTGAAAAACCTCTTCTAGTTAGAAATGATTCTTTGAGGACAATTTAAAGGGGAATTGACTGTAAAATATCACTGAAATGAGAAAGCAGGCTGTAATGCTAAATAATTTACAGAAAAGTGATAAATTCTATTATCTCCTTAGCATTGTCACACAGAAATGTCATAGAATTTGAGAACTGGAAGAGGATCTTGGTGATCATTTAACAAATCAGATATGAAGTAAGCTTTAGGAAATGTGATTGCAAAGATCATTTAATTAAGAAAATTCCTTTGTAAAAAGAGTGATAAAGGGAGAGGGCTTTTACTACTAAATACAGGGGACCACAGCCAAGGGATTATCCATCAGAGCACATGGCAATTAGATGTTTAAAGAGAGAAAGCAGTGGAGACCACATGCATGAAAGGATAAGAATAAATCAGGAAAATAAATGAGGCCAAGTAATAATAATAATAAAGGAAGACATAAAGCCCTGGAGCTCTGAAGTTTGTTACATTTTGTTTTATGCTGTTGCTAATGTACAGAGGAGCCTGTCACTGAGTGCAGGGCATCTTAAAGTTCCTTATGACAGCAATTTCTTTGAACACTAATTTAAGTAAATGAGTTAAAATTAAAGGCCACTGATTCTGTAGGCTGGAGCACTGGAGAAAGCCATTAGAGGATATGGTTTTCAAATTCACTTGATGCTTATTCATCAGGGAGCAATGAGCTTTCCTTTGGAAGTTATCGACAAACCGGAGCCAGATGCCCAATCTGGATAAGCCTGTCTATAGTTGATTTCCTTCCTGGTATTTATGAAAGACCTGTATTATGACTTTATGCTACATTTTGTTATCCACGGTGGAATTGGGTTTAGACAGCACCTTGTGGCCTGACTAGTTCAGTTATCTTATCCAAAAGGTAATGTGGATCTGGTAAGTTTCCTCTTATAATCTGAATCTGCTCTGTTTGTAGTGGTAAACTATGAGTCCATACTCAACTTTAGCTAGAGAGAATGCCACCATCAAGGAAACCATCTAGAAGAATGCTCAGCACATAGTAGGTACTCAATCAAAATTTGTTGAATAATTCATTTAGCAGTTCAGGAACTAGTAGGACATCTACCATGTATTTTAGATAGTTCTATAGGAAAGATCTGCCTGGAAAAATGTCAACCAAACAGTTATTAGTTAACTTCTTTGCAGAGGAGTAGGATTGTGGGAGAAAATTTTCCCTAAAAAATGACCTTCTTGAACATATATGAATCATACACAAAATAAAAAACCACTCATTCTTATAATAAACTTATGAATTATACAGACATGTCAAAGGTGGATTCTTTAATCTGAAGGATGGGAGCTACATGATGGGCTCTTGGTTTTATAGAGTAGATGATGTCCAGGATGATAACATAGGATCATCTGATATGTCCAATAATTAGACTTTACAGAGATGACAAAAGGAAAGATCATTAGGCTACTGAAGTGAAGATAAACATTTGAATACTTGAAGACATCAAGGTGTAATCTGAGTTTATTGAGTCCAGATTGTAGATTTTTATCAGTTAAACCGATGAGTAATGAGCCCCAAAGAATGGATTTATCCATATCAATCTCCCAAACAAGTGGATGCCTTAAATAAGGATGCCAATTTATTAATTCACAATGTGAATACATCTTTGCAGTTTCCAAAATATGTGCATCTACAGCCCAGGACATCATTTTCTGAGACACTAATTTGTGTTATCAGATATCTTTGGAATGTTGGGTTGGGTCTTAAACCTCAGGTTTGTTACATATGCCAAATAGTTTGTTCTTCATGTTTACTTTTCTCCTTTCCTAATTGCCAGTGTACCCTTCCTCCTCCCACCCATTTCGTTGAGAGAACACAAAGGAAATAAAAGATTGAGACATGGCTCATGACTCTTTCATTTCTGCACTGAGCAGCTATCCAGGTGCACTACAAAAGGCAAGAAATCACAGGCAAAACTCAAGGAGAGACAGTGAAGCTGTCAATCAGAATCACAGCTCAGTGTGAAGCAACCAATGGGTCTTGGGGCTCAGTGGGAACCAACCAATCACTTTCACAGCTCAGCTGTAGGAAAGCCTGGCTGGCAATCAGCAGCCAACAGAGGAGATTGGGATTCCTTGCTTAAGTCCCATCTGTCTCTGCTTTAGAAAACTGTAAAAATAAACAAAATTATATGCCTTAATGATGCACTTTCAAAATGAATAATAATGATGGAGAAAGTTGTCAGGTTATAAAATCTGTAGAAAGAGACTTTAGAATGATCCAAGAAAAAAAAAAAGACAATAACCATCTTTCCTTTAGCCCCTTTCTCAGTTTCTATTCCATAAGAATGGGATACTTTAAGATGAGATGGTGAGGGTCTATATATGATCACTTTGGAGAAGCTTCTCCAAAAAGTGTTGATCTGATAACGATGTATTTGGCCACTTAAAAAATGCCCTGGAGATAATTAAGTGAAATTTCAGCACTTTGAATTAATCAGAAAATTCTAATAATGGGAACACACCTACAAGGAGCTCTACTGGTTCTCTTGACATAGAGATCAACGAACTTTTTCTGTAAAGGACCAGACAGTATATATTTTAGGCTTTGTGGCCATAGGGTTCTCTGTCAAAACTACATTGTGTTATAATGAGAAAGCAGCAATAGACAATATGTAAACTATTGAGCATGGTTCTATTCCAATTTAATGTGATTTATGGACAATGAAATTTAATTTCATGTAACTTCCATGTGTTTTAAATATTTTTCTTCTTTTGATTGTTTTTAACCATTGAAAACTGTGGAAAGCATTCTTAGCTCTCAGGCCAGAATTTGTTCATTCCTGTCTAACACAATCAAATAAATACAATCAACTGGTTCTCTTAATATAATCAAAGCTTAATCTTTCCAGCATGATCATGGAGAGGGGCAGTGGATTTTTGTGCTTTAAAATTATTTCTCTAAGGGCTTTCTCAAGTCACTATTTTCATTACCAGTCCCACCTCACCTCTAATTAATCCAGCCATTCAGGAACACATGTCTGCTCCCATCTTGCCCTCTGGCTTAGCTAAAACCAGGCTTGAATAACTAAGCTAGACGTCATTCTCTTCTCCAATTTTCTTTGTCATTTCATGAAAGTTGATAATTTGGTTCGCAGATAGCTTGCTTATCTTCAGTTTAGTGATCTCTATAGGATGTTACCCCCTCTTGCCTCTGCACAGCAGAGAACACATCCTCCTGCCCACCCAAATAAGCCCCAGCATGTCTAGCCAGCTTCCAGGCCAGACTTGAGAGGGAGTGGCTCAATACAAGGCCTGGTCTCAAGTTTGTCACGGGGTTCTCTTCTTGCCTGAATTACACTTATAATGCGTACTCCCTTCAGAGGCGATTCAACCATCCACCCACAGAGATGGGGTCTTATCCTTTTGCCTGAACAACTAAGCTTCTCTTTTCTATTTATTCTAATTCATCCATAGTGCTTTCCTAGGGGCATTGTGTTGAATGCTGATAGAGTTTAAGGCCACAAATGGGTTCCAAGGAATGAGGTCAGTGATTTTGATGAGTGCCTCACCAGCAGAAGAGCTGAGTGGCAGCGCTCGTGTAGTGGACATCCCAGCCCTGGCCTATAGCCTTAAGAAACCCCTTCCATCATAATAGAAATGAAAACTAGAGGAACAGCTATACTGTCAGTTGCAGGTGGCATCATAGGTAATAAAGACAGACCTTTCCCTGAGCGTCATAAGATTTAACATTTAAATAAACACAATCATTTGAAATAAATTATTCGGGCAGCTCTCCCGAGTGGCTATGGGGTTACTGGACTATGCCCCAGGGCCGGGTGTTGTCGTATCCCCTCTCCTCTTTAATACTGCTGTGATCAATAAAGGCTGGTTGGTGCATGTCAAAAAAAAAAATTATTTGGGCATTTAATACCCTCAGTAGGATGATATATTTAATATGAAAAACTCTTCTATTTTTGTTAATGTTGAGAAATTACATTGGGAGTAGGGGGGACATTCAAATATTTTTTGCTACGTTTTAGGCATTTAAGCTATTTTATATATACAAATTACAAAAGAAGCAACATAATGATAAAACAAACTATTAGAATTTGCATTGATTAATAATACAATGGGGTTTGAATTGATTAGCAATATACCTTGAATTAACTAATTATAGAATAATATGATGTTATTGTGACACTCTGAGGAAGATCTCCTTTAGAGTCCTGAATCTGCCTTTATTGTTGTATGATTTGGGGCTAGAAAGTTAAACCATTTATAGCTCAATTTCCTGAACCCAAAAATGGGAATGATAGCACAAATACTATAGAATCATTTTGAGAAGTAAAGTCAGGTAGGCATATAGTGCATATTGAGCACATAGTATGTATTAAACAAGTAATAGCTGTGATGACAATGATTACAATCATCAAGTTATGGGGAAAACTGAAAATTCCACAGAAACAGATTGACATAATATCCATTATTGCTAATTTTAATGTTCTTTAGATAATATTTACTTTTTTACAATTATTTTACCCTCGTTTCATTGTAAATAGTGTTGCCAAAATTATTAACCAGTTGGTTAATATTTGGACTTGATCCAGAAACCTCATTTATACCCTGTGCCAGGCAATTTCACAAAGTCATTACCATGTTCAAACAGAGAAAACTGTGCATTAGTCTTACAGTATGCTCCCATATGCTTCCCATTAATCATTGGTTAGCTGGGTAAACGGCAGTTTGCATTTTATTCTTGATGCCATTAGGGAAATTAGTGTAAATGAGAAATTTAATTCTAGAAAGCTTACCAATATACCAGAGGTTTGCAAATACAAATATTAGATGATATCATTTAACATTCTTTTAATCAGAAGTCAACTTTCTTATATGATAGAAAATTATGATTTTTTTGTAGAAAAATTGGAAACTACGGGAAAAATAAGATTATTAAATCATTCAGAATCTTTTCTCACCATATGGTGATAATCACTGTTAAGATGTTGGTGTAATGCTGTGTTGTTGATTTTGTTTCTGTGAGTCTGTCTATATACATATATTGGTTATTAAGCTGTTGACTCCCAACCCAATACCTATTCTTCTCTACCTTGCTTTTGGCACCCTCTTCTCAGGGATGTGTGTTTTAGCATGGTGAGGCCTCCCTTGAGCTCTGGAAGCTCCAGCACCAGTGAAAGAGGGCCTCTCCTCAAAAGAATAAGTCCCAAATCCCTGGGGGCTTCCTTGACACTTCTGAGTTCTGATAACTCCAACCTCTTCCCTCTCTTTCTTCAGTCCAAGAAATGGTAGCTGCTTCCTGCAGTTATTACTTCTGTTATATCTGTGCTCCCTTTTGCCTTTTCAATTCTCCCCTATCTCTTTATCCATTTGCCTATATTATATTCTACCTGTTAAAATTAAAAATGTGGTTTCTCTTTTTCCATCTGGATCCTGACTAGTACACATACCTAAAGAGAAGATTCTTGATTTTTTTATTCATTTTTCATCCTGTGCTTGGACATTACTAATATGCCCCCAAACTACCTTTTGCAAAATAAATTCAGACTTTATGCATCAGCTGAAGAACAGACATTTCAGACTATGCATCAGTACCATGATGCTGCCTACCAGCCAACTGATCAATCTTGTCAGTTTTGCGATCTTTGTGCAGCATTTGTGCAGTTTTCAAATATTATATGAATTTGGTCCTTATTTTATAAAAATGAAGGAAAAGAGACATAGATAAAAATGTTGACACTAAGGACACAACTTTTTGGTCATGATTTTAAAGTAAATTGGGAAAAAATTGGAGATCAGGAGGGTTGAAGATATCTATTACCACTGGTGGCTACTTAAGCAAATGAACACTTGTGTGTGTTACATTATGAGGGAAAAGAAGAAACATAAAATGTGCTAAATGTTAGAAATATCTTTCAAAGATTATAACCAAATGCCAGGTATAATTATGAATATATTAAATATTTTAGCTCTATATAAGTAAAACCTACCTTAGCACACTTAGCTATGATTGAAATTTCTTATACTTAACTCGCACACATTTACATCATTTATCAAAGAAGAGGATGTCCATAAACTTTTTTTTTAATGGCATATTGAGTATGCCATGTTTCATAATATGCCTTTGGACTTAATCTATCATGAACATCTTTACATGTTATTAATAACTCTCCTAGTAAATGGTTCTTAATAGTCAATTGCTTAGTTAAATAATCTTTCCTTGTCAGATATTTATGTTTGTCCTATTTTCCAATATAAAAATAAAACCTTTTCAACCTTCTTGTAGATAGATCTTTGCATCCATTCTTAATGACTCTTCTAGAAAATTTGCCTTAAAGTGGAAATGAGGAGCCAAAGGGTATAGACTTTTAAGGCTTCGGATGGACACTACCTAATTGCCTTCCAGAAATTGTGTCCTCTGAACATGTCCACAGGCAATGAATGAGAATATGCATTTCCCAACACCTACAGATTAATTGAAATAACAACATAAAGAATTTAAAATATTTTTCTCATCTAATTTATAGCCCTTTCTTGGTTAATATTTTACAAAAAAATTATCTGCTGAATTACTGTTCCCACATATTAAATCTTGATTAATTATTAAAATTAAATCATTTTCTTTTCCTTTTTTTTGTAAACAGCTTGATTTTTAGAGCTGTATTAGAGCTAAAAGAGAGCCAAACAAGTAAAAGTGATTAATAAGAAAGGGGAGAGCAGAAAATTATTAAAGGGAAAGCAAAAGGAATAAGCACCATATTGTTCATTGAATTTTAAGCCAAAAGCCATGAGAAATTATGACATATTTGTTCTCTTGCTTGCAAATCTTAATTATATGTAATTTTTGTGCCTGTTTACCTTGGCATGTTGGTTTTTCTCTCTCCCATGTTCTTCTCAATGGTTCATTCTTAAACAATTACCCTAGACTGCCACAAACTCAGCCGAAAGAAAGAAAGAAAGAAAGAAAGAAAGAAAGAAAGAAAGAAAGAAAGAAAGAAAGAAAGAAAGAAAGAAAGAAAGAAAGAAAGAAAGGAAGGAAGAGAAAGAAAGAACTAGAGGAACAACACATCCTTTTTTCTAACCCCAAACATGCTAGCTTTCACTTCTTCCCCCCCTCACCTCTTGTATTAGTTTCCTGGAGCTGCTGTAATATTGATCAAAAACGAGGTGACTTAAAACAACAGAAATCTGTTATCTTACAGTTCTCAGGGCTAGAAGTTTGAAACCAAGGTGTCAACAGGGCCATGCTCCCTCTGAAACCTGTAGGGTAGAATCCATCCTTGCCTCTTCCAAGGTGCGGTGGTTTGTCAGCAATCTTTCCTGTTCCTTAGCTTACAGATTCAGTCTCTGCCTCTCCTGTCATGTGGCCTTCTGCCCTCCTGGGTCTCCTTTCTCCTTCTTATAAGACACTGGTCATATTGATTTAAGATTCCACCCTCCCCCAGTATGACCTTATCTTAACTAATTCCATCTGCAATGACCCTCTTTCCAAAAACATGTCACATTCTGAGGTACTTGGGGTTCGCAGATTAACATATCTTTTCTGTGGGACACAATTCAACCCAGAGCACCTTCTACCCCTTCCATCTCTACCCTCTCCCTCTCTCCTCTCCTCTCCTTTACACTCGCTTTGTAAATGTAACAGAAATATTAAAATCCAGGTGGATATTTTCCACTGTGTGAATCACCAACATCTGTTCAATTCTGCCTCAGAACTGTGTTTATTTTCAGGACACTGTATAAATGTGAAAGAAACAAAGGAAGCATAAAAGATGATCTTTAGTCATAAAGACAGGTGCAGATGATAGATAAGTAGCCTAGGAGTTCTTGGAGCAGACCCAAGTAGAAGCTTGGCCTTTCAATAATTGGGTGTAGGGCATTGTTTTTCTTACATTCACATAAGAAACAAATGTAATGTTTTCTCCTTTCATTTGGTAACAATTTACCAAGTGCTGGCAATATGAGACACCATGCTAGGCACTTTGCACTTATTAATTCATTTAATTTTCACAGGAGCATTATGAAAAAGGAGCTACTATGTTCCCCCCATGTGGATAAGGAGCCCATATCAGAGCAGTTGACAACTTAGTGAGTGATTGGGTGGACTGGGACTTGTGTTCAGCCTGGCCCCAGTCTGTGCCATTCACTCTGTGGTTCTCTGAAATGACCCTCTGTGGACCTGGGGCCTCAATATGAAAAAACTCATGGTTTCTCCTTGATTGTTGGGGACACAAAATTCTTATTGGAGTTTTAATGGATACCATTAGAAATATCTCACAACAACCTTTCTTTATTTGAGTTTTGGCAAAGTCTCCTTCTATGCTTCATAAATTCAATAATTTCAGTTATAGACTTGCGACAAATTGAGTATTGTGAGCATGTTTAGTCAGGACTTCTTTCTAGCCATTGAATGTTTCAGCAATTGCCTACTGGGCATGAAAAAAAAAGTTGGCATATATGGAACAGCCCCACTCCCCAACACATACACACACACACATTCCAGCAACAATAAAAACTATCTTGAATCTATATTTTCTTCCTGCTGAGCCTGGACATGGTCTTTGAAGCCCTTTTTAACATGTAGCTTTAGCCTACCTTGCTGTAATTGTGGTGCAAGAGGTTGAAAAAAGCTGATTTGCTTTCCATCATCCACTCCAATCATTTCCATATAAGAACAGCAAACGGAGACCCAAAGAGGTTTTTGGCTTGTTTATTTGGGCTACTGGCTCGAAAGCAGCCTTAAGGACCTTCAACTCATGAATAGAGACAATGTCTGCCTCACAAATTAAGGAATAAATTAAGTGAAGCATACAAAACCCTTCCTCTAGTGTCCTGTTAATTGGCTCTCAAGAAATAGCAATGATGAGGTAAGTTGTGGTCCTCCAACCTCAAACTCCATCATTAGTATCAATAGCAGTAGCAGCTGTACAGTAGAAAGAAAGAACACAGAGCTAGGAATCTGAAGACTCCTTGATTCCAAGTTTGACTGACATCTTTCAGTTTTCTCACTTTGGCAAATTACCTCTCTATGCCTTGAATCCTTCCTTTTTAAAACAACACTGTTGCATTAGCAATCATTTTAAACATTTTCAGGTCATTTCCCCACCAAAAATCCATAAAATTCATGAAGGCAGTGCTGCCTCTCAATTTTATTGCAGTATCCCTACTGCCAGACACAGATGCTTTAATGCTGAGTGAATAAATGACTCATCAATTAATGAGTGCTGTTGGTCTTTCCATCCCATCCCCAAATACATGGTCACAAAAATGTGTGGCCCTTCCCAGGGCTTCATGGATTCCTTAGGTAGTGATGTGTCAGTTTAAGAAGCATATTGCCTCAAATTTTCTTTCATCTTTAGTGTTTGAGGAATCTATTAAAAGTGCAGTGCATTACAGTTGCATAGAGTATCACACAAAATAAGGACACAATAAATGTTAGCTACTATGATAATTTTTAAAATGGTTATTTGACATTTGAAAACAACACAGAAAGTATCATCTTGGTGCATGGTTCCAGCAGGCCTTCTTCACTCCCACTTTGGCAAGAGCAAAACTCCAATCGTCATGCAATGCCAAGTTGTCTCACACTGACACTGAAGCACAACCATAGGAGGTTTTGGTTGGAAACCCACAGTTTAACAGGGAAACTACAGTTTGTTGGTAAAGTTACCAACAGCATAGGACCATGGCAATTGCAAATGAGTCCAGTCTGGGAGGTAATGCAATGAGTGTTTTCTAAGAAGGAAATGTATTTTGAAAACCAAATGAATGCCTCATGCTGCAGGAGGAAAGAGGACAAGCCCATCATTCCCAAGGCTGTTTGTTTGTTTGTTTGTTTGTTTTTAATCTCATAAGTGCTTTATCACTCTCAGTTTTCTCAGCCCAAGCCAGGGGTGTTTGGGAGTTATTATGAGCTTTGAAAGAATGCTGAGGTTTTTTTTTTTATCTTATCAGGACTGAAAGTGCTTTATAAATGTCAGAGTTAATGTGTGGGAATCTAGGCCACTGCTCCAGCGCGTACTTTGTGAGAGTCAGCTAATGAGGCCACAGGAGAGCAGCCTTCTGAGCCGCTCCTCTTGTGGTCCTGACTTTGAAAACAGCTCTTTGGGTCCGCTTGGTGAAAGAAGAATTTTGTGTTTTTGGTATTTGTTGTTGTTGTTATTTTGAACTGAAAACAAGCGTCCAGGTTTAAATTATATCATTCTAAGCACGTCTCACTTGCAGCCTTGAAAACATTTATAATACTCTGGCAGTCTCCCTTTTTGAGGGAAGACATAGCATACGGGTTTCCTTCTTGATCTCTTAATGTTACAATTATCTCGTTACACTTCGGTGGGGCCCCAGTCAATGTAGAACTCCTCCTAGATAGTTTCCTTATACTGTATTATTATTCTTTGACTGCCCAGAACTTAGTATTATTCTAGTATAATGCCCACCACATAGTAAGCTTAAAATAAGTACTTGCTCAGTAAATGAATGGAAGCCAATCTCTTTTGCAGTTTTGAGATCAGCAGAGTGATTCTGTTGTGATTATATCACCTCTGGTTAAATGTGTAGGAGCCTCATTTTGGCTGTGGGTTATTTGAAAGAGATACAATGCTTATGGATGAACCATTGTAGTTTGTTTTTAGCAGTGATATTTCTTGACTCTCAATAATCAAATAAACTAAGGCCATAGAGAAACATTTACGTTTTGGAAGAACCCTTCAAAGTCTCTTTAAAGCATTCCATTTAGAGAAGAGGTTTATGGTTTCAAAAAAGGTTAAATCTCCCAGGTTTTAAAGACACAGACTAACTGGCTGTTTCATATTTGGTCTCACAGAGGTGTCAGGATGAAGTTGCAGTGGAGAGCACTGAATGTGTTCATGGAGAATACAATGAAATAGCAGAGGTTCTTTTTAATTAAAAATGCAGTTGGAAACTGATTGGCGTTAATGCAATTGGACATAGGCAAGGATGCGATCTGCTTTCTTTTTCTATGCCCTATATTCAGTAACAGTGTTTCCCAAAGTGGAACTATGGTTATGAAGATTTTAACTGATGTGTTCTACAAAAATTGGATTCTATGGTCAAGCAAAATTGAAAAATAATGGATTTAAGAAAGTAAGACTTCTTGGAGCTTTAAGATGCTTTTATGTGCTTTGGGACTCTAAGAGGGTATCAAATGAAGCATCATATCCCCAAACTTTGTTTATAAAACTTTTTGTTTTCCAAAACAAAATTTTGACAATGTTCCAGAATTAGGATTATATAGAACTATCTGGAGAAAACAAACTCTATAATTTAAAACATAAAACCACATATTTTTTTTATTAGTTTTGCAGATCAAGCATAGTTTGAAAACACTTAGAATTTAAATTCTTCTAGATCACTAAGATAATAGAAACCACAATATAATCATCTTCCCCTACTGAACTACTGACCATGCAAAAATGACTACTCCTTTATAGTTTGGCAGTGATGAAGAGTAGTATCAAAAGGACAGGTTTAGAGATATTTACTTGATTGTTTGGGAGGCTACAGGCTATACATTCTTGGGATTGTAAAGATTTGTAATGATTGTGTGTCCCAACATTTTATTCACTTATTCCTTCATCTGACATTTCTTGAACATGTTCTATGTTCCTGATGTTATGCTGTATACTAGGAAAATGAAGAGGGATAAAACATGGTATGTTTTCCCATCTTATTCTTAAATTCCCTCAAAATAATATATAAAGAATTCATGGAGGTTTATAGCTGGAGAGGAACTTTCCGAATTGTGGTGCAAATGTCTTATTTATCTATTAGGAAACTGAAAGGTCAAGCAGCGAAATAATTTGCCCAATATCACATAGTTCATTAGCAGCAGTACAGGAAATAGGACTCAGATACTAGGGTTCTAGTACTGTAAGGTTATAACATAAATATGGATGGGTAACATTTTTAAACTAATTATTGGGTTTGTATGACTAGCAAGAGGAATTTCTCCAACTTAAAAAATAAACTTAGAAAGATTCCCAAAAATGATCCAGTAAACATTTATTGCATGTCTATCATGTGCTAAGTACTGTTCAATATTTTGAAGACAAAGTTCTCATTGAGCTTACATTCTAGAGGCTTCCATATTGCATACAGCTATGGCCTCTACATCATGACTAAATTGATGGCTGGTGGAGGTATTTATAATAACAAAAACTGTGGCTTACGGAAGTTGTCATCCCATTGTATCTTTTGGTTCTGACCCTTAGTTACTAAGTCATGTGCAGGGAGGTGTATTTTTAATTGCAAAGAGCTGGCTTTTTGGCCTGTGTCTCCAGAAGAAAACCCACTTAGCAGTGAGAAGTTTAACCTCTCTCAAACAGAATTAGCCAGCAGAGCGCTTTCTATTGTATAGTCAGGATAAGAGTATCATTCCAAAATGATGGTTATAATGATGACTTTATAGTGCTTGTGAAACATATAATTCTTTTGGTATCACTTGCTGATTCTAGATTCTAAATTCTAAATTCAGAATCACTTCTTGATTCTGAATCCTAAAACATCTAATATTTTACTTTTTTTCAGTGTATGTGAGTTTTCTAACCAATGTGCCAGATGCCCTAAATGCCTGCAGACTATATCTTCTGAGACTGTAACCTGGATATACTTTATATAAATTAACACGATAGTCACCTCAACCCTAAGTGAATACAACAAATTCCTAACGCTTTGAAATGTGTACCTTGTTAAATTCAAAAGACCCTTATTACCCTGTCTGTAGATGAGACTGTATTCTGTGTGGAAAGAAAGAATGGTTTAGGAGCCAGTTGGAATTCTAGTCCTAGCTCCATTATGGATGAACTGTGCTAAGATGGACACATGCTTAAACATCTCTACACCTCTGTTTCTTCATTTCTTCAAGGGAGATGACCTGCCTTGCCCTGTTTAATTTGCTGAGTCATTGTGAGGCTCATGTAATGCATGGAACTCCTTTGAAAACCATAAAGAGTCCCTTCTCTTTTGTTAGATATTGCTAAATTCTTCTCCATAGGTGTGCAATTGTGCATATGGGTGTGTGTGTATGTGTGTATACTTGTGTTTGTACATGTGTGTATATAAATATGGCACCATATAGAGTATAATTGTAAGGCAATTTTTGGTAAAAGCCTATGATTTCTCACTATGGTTATATCATCTTAGGACACTTGATCTTTACAGTCAAAAACTGTTGAAAATGTTGCATGATTCAAATATGTGATTCCAATTTCATATTTCTCCCAGAATACAACAATAAAACAACCATAACAACAAAAAACAAAATAAAATTTAAAAAAAGAAAACAAAAAAACAACCATACCAGCAGTGTCCCACTTTCAGTGAACGATCACTATCACTGTGAGACACTCTACTTGGTGATTTAAAATAAAGTGTGTCCAATATGTCAGGCATTATATTTAGTATTGTCCCTTTATTTTCCTTAAATAAACTTTATATTTTAGATTTACAGAAAAATTGTGGAGATAATACAATGAGTTCCCATATGACTACATACCCTTATTCCCCTATTAGGTACAGACATTTTTTTCATTTAATTCTTACCAAAAAGAAAACTATGATATGGATGTTATAGTTTTATTGTTAATGATATACACTAAGTAAAGTTTGAAATTTCTATGCAGTTCTTTTCATCTTTAGAATATATCCTACTATGACATATACTTGGATTAACCACTTTTTATGTGTGGTTAAATTATCAATTTGATATAGAGTTAAGTTTATTTGTTCTTTGTCTTCAATTCTAGTTTGACTTTTTATCATTTTGATTTAATTTTAATATGTAAAACATGTTTAGAATAAAAACTACATAAAAAGTTATACTCAGAAAAGTGTTTATCCCATCTTTGTTTTTCTACTTTTTCTCACATTCCCAGGTAAATGTTTTATTATTTTCTGGTTTATCAATAGTATGTGTACACAAACATACATGCTTCATATATATAAACATATATGCATATATGAACAAGAATAAGAGCATGCATGTATTCATTTATTGATATTTATGCCTAACTTTTACTCATCAAAAATGTAATTATGTATATTATTTTGCCCTTTGATATGGATATCTAAAAAATATATCTTGGAAATCACTCCACATCTATACATAAAGATTGTCTTTGTTCTTTTATATGACTGTATAGCATTACATTATGTGGATGTACTCTCTCATATTCAACCAGTCTTCTATGGCTATGCATTTAGATTGTTCCCAACATTTTACTGTCATAAATGATGCTACTATGAATAGCCTTCTGCATATGATGTTTAATTCTTGTAGAAATATGTTTTCCATAAAAACTCCAAGATTACTGGGTCAAAGAGTAAATGTATACAGAATTTTGTTAGATATTGCAAAATTCTTCTCCATAAGGGTTGAAGCAGTATACACCCCAACTAACAATGTATGAGAATTCCTGTTTCCCTACAGTCTCAGCAACATAGTATATTGTCAGACTCTTAAATATGGCTTATCTGATAGGTTAGAAATGTACGATATATTTTAATTAATATAAGACCCATGTGGTTAAATGGCTTTATGGGGTATTAAGTTAAATTTTTGCCAAGCATATAATTACAGGGGTATAATAGTCAGATATTATACACTATAGTTTTGACAGTAGATGATATTGTTCATTTGAAAAGAGGCTTTTTCTATGTGTCTCACTTTTTCTTAGAGTATTTGTGTGCCATGCAAGTCATTTTTCTATGTGAAAAATACATCACATTATGCAAAGGTGACTTCCCGGGCTCTTGAAAAGACAGATAGTTTTTCCCTATGCACTAATCCATGTGTTTACAGGCTCCATTACTAGGATGATTGAATGATAAGGCCTAAACTAAAATGTTTATTGTATCAAAAAGATTTTAATAAAATCTACTTTTATTGATGAACATAACCCTTGGAGTTTGCTAGCTTGTTTTATTTGGAGTAGATTTAGAAAGGATGATTTAGATCAGAGAAGCACCTGCCTGCTGATGTCCTTTGGAATTTTTATTTCCAACGTTTTAAGCAAGGCAAAAAAAATCTGGAGAATGGGTTAGTTGGTGGCCCCTTTTACTCTTTATTTAAGACTATTACACCTACACTTTGATGGCTTCAGGATGCCTGTGACACAGGCAAGATATAGATATGGATATAGAAATTGATATGTACAAAAAATTAGTAGATAGGGCAAAAATTCAGTAAAGTAGCAAGGAAGGTATGTGATTTTTTATCCTAGCAGTGATCTTTTAACCTAAAGTAAGTCATTTAATATTTCTGGACCTCAATTTTCCCCACATCAAAAATGTGAGGCATTTGTACTTTAATGTCATTTATAATTTGAAGACTTATTCTTGATTCTAATTCTACTATAAATCTTTGCTGTCTACATTTAACCCAAGGCATGTCCATAGGGAATATCTAAGTCTACAAAGAAATTAGCTAATTCTTAAGCCCTTCAACTCTTTCCTAAAATTATCATTTTAATAACAATTGCATATAATCTATTGATTATTATGTACCATAGAAGCTAAAAATGTTGAGCTAAATTGGCTACCATTTAACCAAAATTACAGAAAGGAGCCAGGGGTAGGGAGAAAAAAACATTTATTGATTTATGTGCATTTGTTGTTGTGCTTATCACTATAGCAACTGGTAACCTTGATAGACTTCTCTTTTCTGAATAGGAAAATAACAAAGTGAGGTGAGAGGCAGAAGTAGTTGGTGTGTTTACTATTATTATTTTACTCACTAAAGCATCAATTCTGAGAACCACTCTATAGAAAACCATGATTTTAGGTATAAAATATTATATGCAGAAGTCAGCATTTTCAATAAGCATATAATTTAACTAGGAGTGTTAATGCATAAATACATGGGAAAAATTGCAAATAAAAATTCTAAACACAGCATGGGTGGAATTAATCCAAGAAGGTGTCTTACATGAGAACAACTTGGTGCAAGACTTGGAGGGAACTGGTCTGCTTCTCACTGTAGACTGAAATCCCATTTGTCCTATCCTCAAGAGCTCAGCTATAATGTGACCCAGAAGAAAGCAGATGCAATAAACCACAGGATTATACTAAACTGTATTTATTAGATATTGAGAAAATACTAAGAATACAGTTGTTTGTGTTAGGTGACTCTGAAAATGGGGGGATTTCATTTACATATTGACAGACATAGGCCATCAGGCTGACTGTGGTTCCTAGGAATTAGAAGCACTTAGTGTTCAGTACATAGGAGAGCTAATAGTGGAAGAGAGTAATGCAGGGGAACCTATCAGCCATGCAAAGGATTTGGAGCTATATATGTCCATTGCAAATGTTGAGTGGACTGCTTGAAGGAGATGGATAGTCTCTCTGGCTCCCTATAAATGTCAAGCTTGTGCTCAGAAGTGGCATAATTTTCAGCCTCTTAACTGAAGCCATTTTGTAAGGTATCTTCCTATGAGTATGATTGACAGCTAGGGAGGTAGTTACTGCTATCAAATGTATGGTGGGTAATACGAAGGATACAATGAAGTATAAACAGGAGTCTGGCCTTTAAGATGTTGATAATATAATTTGGAAGAAAAAATGCATATACATGAGAAAGTAAATAAGGCATGTCATGGTACATGTGGTAGCATTAGGTATTCAAAAGAGGGGAAAAACACTCTAGCACTAGACTAGCACTACGTGGAGTTTGGCAATCTGAGATTTCACCCTAAAGCAAATCTTTAGTAAAGTTATCGAACTTTTATATGCCTATTTCCTCATCTCAAAATGTGGATAATAATAGTATCCACTAAACTCAATTGCAAATATTACCTAATATGTGTAAAACACTTTAGAACACAACTTGGTTATAATTAGAGATCTATTAGTTTTAATAAATAAAATTTAAAAAAGAGATTTGGCAAATGGAGAAAAACGGTCAGGGATGCTCAAGGAAAAAAAAATGTCATGCATGCAGAGCCAGTGTAGCTTAGTGGTTGAGTGTCCACTTTGCACGTGTAAGGTCCCAGATTCAATCACCGGTACCTCCTAAAAAAGTGGTATGAGCAAGGTATAAAGAAACAGAGACAAAGCTTGCTCTAGGACTATACGAGGGCTAATTTGTGTGTGTGTGTGTATTACCACATATAATACCTTGTAATGTATCTTATAAACCTTCCTCTATTCTTTTGTTTTGATAATATAATGGTATACTAACATACTTTACTTTGCAACTGGCTTTTATTCATTTAGCAATACATCATAAATATTTTCCAGGTGCGCATGTGTATGTAATTTTTTCATGTTATTGATTCCATAATATTCTATAATTTAAATATCCCATAGACAGCTTTTTTCTTTCACTTGAGATGAAGAAATTCTTCAGAGAATGGCAGTCTATCCTAACAATGAGAAAAGCCAGATAACTTACAAAACCAGAGTTATTTTAGTTTGTTTTTATATGTGTGTGTGATCTAATGTCACACAAAAAAAGCCTAAAACCCCAAAAATGATGAGTTCTCTTAGGAGAAAGTGATCCAACCTGCTTTCATCCTTGAGAAGGCAGTCGAGGGAAAAGGAAGCCACTATAGCCATGCTGAACATAAAACTACTGTGCTTTAAACATATTTTTAATAGACTGGGTATGGAATGGGAACACCAGATACAAGGGGAATTAGCAGCCACCACCACAATTTTCAACAGATCTTCTCTAGCTCTTGTAAAAGATTGGAGGCAAGGCAGGTTGGCAGAGAGTAACCTTCTCTAAGGTACAGGTACTACATGGTACCTACTAAAGCCTGAAAATGGAACAGGAGAATTAAGCACACAGGATTTATCTGACATTTAAGGCTGGAGGAGAAGCTGGAAAAATTAGAAATATCTCACTAAGGTGCAGTTAGTGGTACTTGCTGAATGTTGAGAGAAGAGAAAAGAATGAAGAAAAAAGCCAGTAGGCACTTTAAACCTTACTCTAATCGCCAGTGAATTACTAGGGAAAATGCATGAGAAATGAGAGAGAACATATCCAGAAAAGCAAGCTAATGGGACAGATATGCAGTGTTCTTAGAGCAGAGGGAAGAACTGAGAGAAATTCCATAGGCATTAGAAGTCCCAGGTAGTGTAAATTTATATCTGGGGGAGAGGCATAGGCATGAGGTCAGAGAGAGAACTGCCGTGAGAGAGAATTGGTACAATGGACTTGCTGAAGTCTGAGAACTAGTCACTCAGATTCCAAGCCCTGCTAAAAGGACTGTTCTGAGCCCTCCACCAAATAATTTAAAGGCTGTGGTAACTGAATTTAATAAAAAGCAACAACAAATAATATACTCAACTACATCCTGGATTGATTCAACTCACCCACATGAAATAGTCTGACAAAAGATGAGACATGCCTTTTATTGGATGTAAATAATATTTACTTAAGTCTGTAATGTACTTTTATATACTATATCACAATGTTTGCCATTCAATCAGAATCACTAGATATACAGAAAACAAGAAGTGCTTCATCAGAAAAGAGAAAGAGTGAATTGAAAGAGACTCAGTTGTGGCCCAGATGTTGGGATCATCAGGCAGGGACTTTAAAATAATTATAACAAATATGGTAAAAGATCTGGCAGAAAAAGTTGAACAATATGAGTTAGGAGATGGGAAATTTCAGCAAAGAAATGCAAACTTTAAAAATGAATATGCTGGAATTTTTTTTTAAATGATAGAATTCTTTCATTGGTAATATCAGAAGACTGGGCACAGCAAAGGAAATGATTAGGAAACTTGAAGACACATAAATAGAAATTATCCAAACTGAAAAACACAGAGACAAAAATTAGGAAAAAAAGAAAGCAAAACAAGCATCCGAGACTTTTGGGACCATTTCAAATGGTCTAATGTGTGTAATTGGGGACCAAGAAGGAGAGGAGAGAGAGTTTCAGAAGAAATATTCAAAGATTATTATGGGTAAAAACAATATAAAGTTGATGAAAGATGTCAATCCACAGATATAGGAAGCTCAGCAAACCCTAAGCAAGATAAATAAGAAAACCACATGTAGGCATACCATAATTAAACTTCTAAAAAATAAAAATAAGAAAATATCTTGAAAGCAGCAAGTGGATCAATGATAAGAGTGACAGTTGACTTAGAAAAAATGAGAAGATAGTGGGACTGCATCATTAAAATACTGAAAGAAAAGTCAATCCAGAACCATGGCTGCAGATTGTACTCTTTCAGTACTTGTTAGAGTAGGAAGATAAAAAACTCATTATGGATATGTAGTATATGAGTAAGTCTGTCAACCAATTTGACCTAATTGACATTTATAGAACACTACACCCAAAAACAAAGGATGTGCCTTAAAATATTTAACAATTTCTTTATTGATGATAATTGCACTTAATGTTTTGGCTCTTACAATTATTTCTTTACTAACCTTCATTACACATACATTCTATTGACCTAATACTTTCATTTTTGTAAAAAAAACCAAAAAACAAAAAAAAAAAACCCTCCTAAATTTGAATACTGGATTGGTTTATTTATGTAAGCATCATTATAAACTCAGAGCAATACTTATTTTATTCCTAATCTCTCTGTAAGTCCTCTGCATCATACCTAGCACCTCTGAAACGAAATATGAGCTATGTTCAAAAGAAGGTTGAGACATGCATTTGATATAGTTTTGTAATTTGTATTCTGTTAATAATTTTCAGTCCTTAAAACAATTTGTTATTGAGAAAATATTTTGAGGAAATCTAGGGAAAATAATATCATAACCACGAGTGTTTTGAAAAGAAAATTAAATGTGTATGAGAAAATGAATGTAATATGCTACTACTAAGAGTATTCTGCCCCCCTCTCCCCAAAAATAATAGCTGATGACTGAAAATGGAAGACATGACTCTTTAAGCAATCCCCTTAGAGTGGCATGCTATTATAAATACCCTTCTGTTATTATCATACCTTTACAGATCAGCGAAAAGTAATGTTTGTTTATTTCTTTTGGCTTTCCCTCTACTTTTGAGTCCTAAGTACAAAAATTTGCATTTTTCATTCCCTTAATTTTAAATTTAAATTGCATTATATTTACACAAACATCAGTTCTCATTGCTTTTTTTTTTTTTAGATGAAAAGCTAAGAATGCTTTAAAGCAGAAATGCTTAATCCCTTGAATTCTTCAAGGTTTTTTTAACTGCCGCACATATTTTTAATTCATCAAGGTTTAAATAAATAAATTTTAAAACAAAGATGTTAATTGTTTGACCCATATATAGTCAGTAGAGAAGAGACTAAGCTACTTTAAGTATGAATGAATGAGAATGTGTCTCTGTACGTGTATACACATGTAAGAATGTAAGAATGTTTTTATTTTTTTTATTTTATTTTATTTTTTATTTTTTTATTGTGGGTAAAAATCAAATTTTTCACAATACATACCAATATTTGTAAAATGATATATAAATATATGTGCATTTGCTTACGTAAATGTTATTTTTTAAATATATATATATATTTTAAAAGGTGCTTAGATTATGTAGATATTACACAGAAATTACAGGGATTCTCATGTTCCCCACCTCCCACACCTCCCACAACATCACACACAAACATCCTTTATCAATGTGGCACATCACCCGTAATGGATATACACATCCTGGGGCCTTGCCACCAAACATAGACCACAGTTCACATCGTAGACCACACTCTCTCTCACACAGTTCTGCATGGTATATGCTGATGTAAAATGGTCTACATCTGTCGCCACAACGCCACTCAGGACAACACCCAAGTCCTGAAAAAGCCCCTGTTTTTCAACTGCCCTTCCCCTCCCTGCCCCGAAAGCATCCAGTTGCCACTGGCTCCACCTCACTGTTATAATTTCTTCCGTTGCTTGAATCACAATATGTCTACAACAGAAAACCATTAAGTCCACTCTAGTCCATAGCTCTTCCCCCAATCCTGAGGGGACTGGGAAGGTGACATTATTCCACCTCCAAGTGAGAGAGGGCATATATCCCATGGATATGGTGGATGGGATTATCCTGCCTGCAGCTGCAGGCCCTCTCCATTCCCTGGGATGGCCGTTGCCCATTGTCATCTCCTCACCAGGTGACTTGGATGAGTCCATTGAGCTGTAGGGTAGGAATTGAAGCTCCACCAAGATTCCAGGCACAGCTGGCACATAGGTAGGCCAGAGGCTCCAGTCTCTGGAAGTACACCTAAAAACTCCAACATCACATATAGGTTTGAATAGAAGGGACTGTTGGACCATGTGCAGGGAGGACTTATTTGAGTCCAACTCTGTCACTCTCAGGAGCACAGATTCCAAAGTAGAGCCCACTAATAAGGCATCAATCTCTGGTGCTATCCCCCCTTATATAGGACCTGGGTGTCTCCAGAGCCCTCAGGAGCCCCTCTGTGTGGGGTGATATCCACTTTGGTGTTCTATGAGATCCTACTGAGATGTGCGTAAGTGTTACCTCTGGGATGACCTCCCAACTGTCTTTGAAGTCTCTTAGCCAGATGAACTCATTTCTCTTTACCTTTCCCCCCTTTTATTCAAGGTCTTTTTCCAATCATGTTGCCAGTTGGCACTTGGTATTAAGTGCCAGGGAGGCTCATCCCCGGGAGTCATGTCCCACGTTGTGGGGGAAGGTAATGCATTCATATGCTGAGTTTGGCTTAGAGAGAGGCCACATTTGAGCAACAAGGAGGCTCTCAGGTGGCAACCCTTAGGCATCCCATAACAATAGGCTAAGTTTCAATTACAAGAGCAAAGACTCATAAGGCTAGTCATCAATAACAAGAACCCATCAGTGGGCCATCCTCTTTTGCCAGATACTGCCCCTGCACTCAGTGGACTCTTCCTGCTCCCTTGGAGCATGTGGCAGAGCTCTCCAGGCTGGGAATTAAGATTCCCTAATTTATTGAGTGATTGTCTACCCACTGTGACCATTTCCCATCCCTTGATCATTTGAACAATTTTATATATCTTTCATGTATATTCAGATGAACTTACTCCCATGAATCCCCCATCCCAGACATCCCCCACCAATGCTCCTCTGCAGCCCCCATTGTAACCCTTCTGTGATCTAAACCTTCCTTGAACATGAAACCCATATAATAACCAAATAAAATTAATAGGAAAAATAAATAATAATGATAAACTTAAATGCAAGAGATAAGTACAAGGAAACTCAGAAGAAAAAAAAACTAAACTAAAAAGAAAATATAATTAGCAGATTGGGACATTCAAAAAAATGGGAAAAAAATTCCTTTTAAAAAAAAATATTCTTTTTTCCTTTTATCACTGTATTATCGGATGTCCAGTGTACCATGACACCTTCCCCCTCTCATTCCCCAGTGTCTCCCAAATTTTCATTTAATTTTCAAAGAAGTTTTAGATCACAGCAAAGTCACACACGGAATACTAGAGACGCCCACATACCCAACCTCCCTCCCCCTTCCCCACCCCATATTAAAACCTTTTTTTTTTTTTTATGGATGTTAGCATTGTTATAACTGTTATACAGATAGTAAAATATAGCAACTAAACATTGTCAATGGTTTACAGTATAGTTTACAATTTAGACGGTACCGTTCAATAATTTTTGATGATATTTACCATGAACAGTTAAGATTAAAATGGGTATTTAGTGGTCATGGGAAATGTTTTTCATTACCTTACAGTAAAGAATGTTTTTTAAACTATTTCTTTACCTATTTTATTTGTTTTATCATCTATTAACAAAATAATGACCCAAAATTTAGAGATGATTTGATTTACTCACTGTTGAAATGAGATCTTGAATTTGAAGGAAAGGAACTGCTTAATAGAATTTAACATAAATAACAGTGTTATTAATGAAATATACTTAAATCATATAAATGTTTCTGGGTAGTGTCTTACTCTATATTTTTGTAATACTGATTAGTTGCAATGTTGAAGCTGTAAGTCAAGAGACCAGAATTCTCGCTTTATGACTTTAAAAAATTCATTGGGTCTTTATTGACCTCGTTTTTTTAAATCTTTGAAAGAACACTTGTGTCTCTTAAACGTTCCCTATAAGATCATTATAAGGATGAAATTCAGAAAGTTGTAAAAATATGGCAAAAAACAGATTTTTAAAAATGTTTATTCAATATGGTAAAATTGGAGAGGGGGAAATGAACACATTCATCATATCGATCAGCATTTGTTTAACTGAGGCAGAACTTCAATTCTGGTTAGTCAGACTGTAAGTTATACTGACCTAATCCACATGTTTTGGGATCACCAAGTCAGTTAAAACTCACAGCAAGACCTTATTATTTGACTAGCTCAAGCGTCATTGAGATGTGGCTATAACTTTTCAATCCATCATTGAGGTCAGACTAAAAATAGAAGCCAAAGACTTATTTATATTGCTCTCTCTTAGTGACAGCTACAAATGACATTTCTGCCATCTAGACCTTAGCTGATTCAGTGACAGCTCAGGCCAGCTAAAAGATTTAGGAATGGTTGGAGACAGTTGATAATCAGGTCTGGTTCTGTGTAGCATCCACAGATTTAACCAGATATTAAAGAAGTATTTTAGAACAAAATATGCACAGGTACGATTCACCAAAATACCAGGGCAATGAATGCATATTTTACATTGGTAGCAACAATACCAATTTAAAATATCCTATTTTTGTTTACATTCCAAGGGGAAGGCTTACCATGTTTGAGGTCTTAGCTTAGTTCAGCCCCTCTGTAGATTTCTGTGAATGCTGTAGGCAGAATGTAGGAGGAAATATATATCCACACATTGCTGCCTTCAGTTAAAACCTGGTATCGTTTTTTAAGTATTTGGGAATTCACACATACTGGAGCTGTCATAGTGATTCAAGCTTTGGGGAAGGAGCATTTCCAGTTTTATTTGTTATTTGCTTTGCAAAGCTCAGCCTTTATGAGTATATATTTCTGGGATTTTATTGTTATAGAAGTGCTGCTCCTCAGGTTTTCAATTTACACTTCAGAGTACTAGGAAGATATCTTGGAGTTTGTTCCATTTTTGATATTGGGTCTGTGTGTATGTGAATATGCATATGTGTGAGGGGAAGGATTCAATTTTAACATGCCCCAATGCTTTGAAGAATTCACTCATGTATCTGACAGAGGCTATTAAGTAGACCACATTTTATGGCTTTATCACTCTAAATCAAAAGCATCAGGTACAGCCATGAAATATATATATTGAAAATAATCAGAAAACAGGATTGTATCTAAGGATAAGACAGTAGTAAGTTATAGTTGAGTGGGGACTCGATATGCCAGTTTACGGATGTAAGGACTCTGACCTGAATTATCACTACTAGAAAGCATTGAGGACCCTTGGACCCATCATGCCCAGTGACACTCCCTACCCAGAACTGCTAAACAAGTATTTAACAACTGGTAAGGCATGGACACCCACCTATCAGAACAGGAAGATGATTTGTCTGCTCTTCAAGTACATCAGGCTACATGTTAGCCTTGGCCCCACCTCAATCTGCAACATTCCTACCTACAGCAGGTAAATCTCAGCTCACAAACTAAGTTTTACTCCACTTGTAGTTTTATTTCTTCTTTTGACTGTACTTTATAATTTTGCTGGGTAGCACGGAGTTATTCTCAGGACCTCAATATGGAAAATGGTTACGCTTATTCTCTGTGGCACCATGTAGCATAACTAGGACCAATAGGTAGATGTTACAAGCAGAAAAGTTTCAGTTCTGCTCTTTTCATTAAAAAGAAAGGAGGCTGTTTATAGGAAGAATGAGCTCCCTGTCATTGGAAATGGCTGGTCTCAGATATTCTGACAAGAGTCAAGGGAGGCTTATATGATGCTCTAAGGGGCATGAGGGTAACAGTCTGGTCCTCAGGGTTTTCATTTATCCTGCCTGGTGTCCTCATTCCACACTGATGGCATTAAGATATCTGTTTGTGACTTATCTGGGCTGTGGGTTTGCTATTCTTGGGGATACAGGAGACTTTCCAAAGCGCCTGCATTGCTCCAGACTATGGGGAAGTCTCTGAGGCTTTCTCAGGCCTGCTTATCTTGGTAAAACATACAGAAATTTTTTCTTCTGCTCCTGTAATGTTCATGATGTGAAGTGGCACCAAGGGACATTGCTGGAAACTTGACATTTCTCCAAGGATCAGGACCCATGTTTTTGCAACTCTGGGATTTCCAACCTACCTGGGAAGTACTATCATTTGGTTGCCCTCAGTAACTGGGTACAGGGACCTTTCTCAAACAACTGCTCATTGTTACTTTAAGTTTTTCTGCCAAATCTAAAGAAACCTTATCTAATTTGAGTTTGAAGACTGCTATAGGGGTGGTGAAGAGTTCACGCACTGGAGCTTGATTACATGAGAAATGAATCCTGACTCTGTCAAATCAACTAGCATATGGACTTGGACAAGATAGAGTCTATCTACCTCAGTTTTCTTTTTTGTAAATTAGGAAAATAATAGTACTATTTGGTGAGGATGAGTTAACATAAAAAGAGTACATATTATCGTGCCAGTCTCATAGTGAATGGAAACATTTAGTGGTAGTGGTGGCAGTTGTTGACTTGTAATAGTAATTGTAGCAAACTTGGGGAGCAGTGAGACTTGATTATGCCTTGACAGAACTGGTTGTGTTCTGAGTCTCTATTGGCTCACTCTTTGAAAATCTGAAGCTAATAATAGACTCCTTTATTTTCCGTTATGCTGTGTCATCCTTTGGCATCACACAGGCCTTGGTTCAAATCCCATCTCCACATCTAATTAGATAAATGATCTTTGTCAATTTACCAAACCTCTTTGAACCTCATTTTATCTTCGGTAAAATGGTGGTAAAACAATCTTTGTATTTTTGCCAAGAAGATCAAGTGAGAGTAATATTTGTAAACACAAGACAAAGTGTCGATTCTAAGAGTAGATATTAATAGAAAGTTCCATCCTCCCTTCCTTGATGTTACCACTAGGGGATCTTATCCCAGGTTTGGAGTTACCTCCTTTTCTTCTAGTAACTGTTGCTATCACTAATTACACAAAAACCACTGTGCAGGGACCCCAACTCTCAAGAAAAGGGCCCTAGTTAGTGAGACTTTCATATTAGCTCTCTATAGATACACATACTTCTTTATTTTTTTTAAAGATACTTAGATTACATAAATGTTACATAAAAAATATAGGGGATTCCCATATGCCCCACTCTCTATCCTTCCCACATTTTCCCACAGTAACAACATCTTTCATTAATGTGGTACATTTGTTAAAATTGATGAACACATTTTGGAGCATTGCCACTGAACATGGATTATAGTTTACATTGTAGTTTACACTCTCTTCTGCACAATTTTGTAAGTTATAACAAGATATATAATGGCCTGTATCATTGTCTTTGCAGTGTCATTCAGGATACTTCCCAAGTCCTGGAAATGCCCCCATATTACACCTATTTTTCCCTCTCCCTCCCCTTAGAGCCTCAAGTGACCACAGCCTCCACATCAATGATAAAAGTTCTTCCATTGCTAGAATAACAGTAAGTCTATTCTAGTCCGTCATTCATTCTCCAATCCTGAGGATTCAGGGATGGTGATGCCCACTCCACCTCTAACTGAAAGGGGACTTAGATCCCATGGGGCAGATCAATGGGACTATCTTGCTTGCAGTTGCAGAGTCTCTCTGTTCCTTGGAATGGTCATTGTCTATCATCATCACTTTGTTAGTTGTCCTGGCTGAGTTCAATAAAATGGAGAGTAGATGTTACAACTGTGTTGACATTTAGGGCACAACTGGCACATGGAAAGCCCAAAGATTTAAGTCTCTTGGACATACACCTATCAACTCTAGTACTAACTATAGGTTCAAATAGAAGGGGCAGAAGAGCCATGTGTAGGGAGACCACAACTGAGTCCAACTCTGTCACACTGGGGAGCATAAATTCCCAAGTAGGGCCCACTAGCAGGGTGCCAAACTCCTTAGTTGTCTGCCCTACCTATAGTTTCTGGATGTCTACAGAGCCCTCAGGAGCCCCACTATTTGAGACAATATTTACTTTGGCAGTCAATGAGACCCAGCTGAGAATTACATAAGCATAACCTCTGGAATAACGTCCCAACTCACTTTGAAGTGTCTTAACCATATAAACTCATTTGTCTTTACCCTTTCCCCCTTTTGGTCAACATTTTTTTCCAGTTGCATTGCTAGTTGGCACTTGGCAGTAATCCCTTGGTGCCAGGGAGGCTCATCCCCGGAAATCATGTCCCACGCTGGGGGGAAGGTAGTGCACTTATATGCTGATTTGGGCTTAGAGAAAGGCCACGTTTGAGCAACAAGGAGGCTCTCAGGAGGTAACTCTTAGGCAACCTATAATAATTAGGCTAGGTTTCAATTTCAAAAGTAAAGGTTCATAAGTACAGTCATCAATATCAAGGGCCCAATGATGGTCCATCCTCCTTCACTAGTCACTGCCCCTGTGCTCCGGGGATTATTGCTGTCCCTTTAGTCATATTAGCTCTACTTTTAACCAGCCTCATGGATGGTATCTGTGATAATCAGCCAGGAATAAAAGTGATGTAGCTGTTGACTTGTTATCCCCTGTAAAAACTTAAGCAGAATTATAACTGAAATTTAAAATTACAGTATAGTAGTTAACAATATGGATATTAGAGTCAGACAAGATTTCCAACTTAGCTTCACCAACTTGGCAAATAGTCTAACCTCTTGAAACTTAAGTTTCAAAGAGGTTAAGTAACTTGATCAAAGACATGCAACTAATACAGAACAGAGGAGGTATTCAAAGCTAGATCAGTCTGACTCTGGAGCTAACGATTTTATGTCCTGTCCATATTCTAAAAGAAATAACTGGTAACCTAGAAAATGGAAGACTTAGAGGTTTGTTTTGTGTGAACTAGAAGTATTTGAGGAGCTATCATATTGAAACAGTTAAGTTTATTCTGTGTGACTCCAAATGGCATAACTAAAACTAATGGGTAGAAGTTAGATGCAGGAAAATTTAAGTTCTGCTCTTTTCATTAAAAATAAATGAGGCTGTTTCTAGAAGGAATGAGCTCCCTTCCTTTGGAAATGATTGATTTCAGACACTCAAACAATAGGCAAGTAGAAGGTATCACCATGCTGGACAGTGATATTATACAGACTAAATGTTTTCTAAAATTCTGACCATAGATAAGGTTCATATTTTTGTTTTCAACTGTTTGCAAGTATTGATTGGAGGAGGCAAGGTGGAAAATATCAAAAATTCCTACATTTAAGATTCTTATGTTGATAGACTCCTCTTTCGACTGGTTATTCCATGGAATTTTAAATTTTCTTTTTTTTATTTTTGGGGGCAGGTGCAAGTTTTGATATATTAATCTTAAATACTTCTGTTAGTTCTTATTGGAGATTATATTGTGATTAGTGAGTAACATTTGCTATTTTTGGCAATGGAAAGTTCAGGCAGAAGTTGACATTTTAAAGAACTATAGAAGTAAATGGTTAACTTCTAGAATGGGGTTTGTTCTGGACTCAGGTTTTTGTTGTTGTTGTTTTTTCACATCTTTACCAAAATCACATGTTCTCAAGAAAAATAAAAATTGAATTTCTCTTATAATGTCATTTGAAATTTCTAAGTAAACAACATATTTTAAAACACATACTAATAGCAAGAAGAAAATATATTTTTTATCTTTGAACAATACAAGATTTTTTAAAAGTTTGGATGTGAATTTTAATGGAAACTGTTGGACCTGTCTGCTTGCTCAAAGTATTTTTTTTCCAAATACTTGGAAAATAAAGCACCATTGATATTAATTTCCTTGTCAACCATGTTTTACTGATTTATTTTCTGAAGAAAAATCTCCCACCTTGGAGATTCTAATGTGCCTCTCTTGTCAACTCTATCCACTCCCTCTACCCTATCTCAGACACGTGCTATTAAGATTCACTTCTTAATAACTAATAAAATAACTATAAATTATTCTATAATTATGTAAATAATAAAATATAATAAATATGAAAGCAAGCCTTGCATCTTGAAGAATATGAAAGGAAGTGGATTGGTTGTTTTTTTCAGGAGCCATTTGATGCAATCAAGATAAGGTTCATGGGAATTAGGTTGGATTTATCTTGAATTTATGATGACAAGTGCTGGGAAGACTATGTTTACCAGAATGGAGAGACTTGAGCTGATATTAGTGATGCCATGGAAGAGTAAATTGCAGGATGTGGTGACAGATTGAATTCAGAGGGCTAGGTAAATGACATTACTAGCTTTGTGTCTGACATGACAATAGAATAGCAGAGTATAGATTGTGTTACAATTGCTTTCTGTCTAAGGACAGCCACAAATGGAACAGTGATCACAATGGGGCATGCCTTTCTAAATAAGTCAACATATGTGATGGTAAGGTATGCATCTAATGAAAGTGAAATTAAAATTGGCCCATAAATTAATGACTCCAATTATGATCTATATCTTCTTTGACTTCTGCTTTGCTGTTGCAACAAATGCCAACCTAGAGATGTTATGGGTTGTGTTAGCAGTAACAAGAGCTCACATTTATTGATTGCTCACTTATTGTATAACAGGCATTTTGCTAACTGTTTCATATGCTTCTTTTATTTAGTCCACACCAGTATAATTCTCACCCTCAGTCTATAGATGGCAACACTGAAGTTTGGAGGGAGGGAGTAATGAGTCTTTCCCAAGGTTACACAGACAGTGAGAGGTAGAGCCACGATTTAATCTTATTTTCACAAATCTAGAACCCATTCTCTTAAGAATTCAGTAGCTTTCTGACTGGAGACAAAACCATTATACCTCAATTAACCTTTAAAGTGGACAAAGTATGGAGCTAGTCTATCTTCAAATGAACCAAAGAAAGAGCTATGGGGAAAAGGTTATAATCAAGGAGAAAAACTTACTTCACTTATTTGTAGAAATTGTGGCTTTGATATCTCTTAATGAGTTATAATTCAAGCCAGTAATAAAGACAATAACATATGATCTATTTTAATCCAAAATCCTGAATAAATCAAAAAACCTTTGTCCCAAGCATTAGACCTTCTGATTAAATGTTGGTAGGATATGAGTTTGGTCTATGGTCTTTCTTCCAAAATACATTAAAAAAATATTTATTCTGTACCTATTGTACAAGATAGAGTAGACAGAATCTTCCTCAACTTAGGGTAAGGAAATTTTAATGAGGATATTTTATAAAAATAGCTAGACATTATAGAAGGTAGATATTATATTTTGTTCTTTCACTTATTGTGGACAAGCCCCTTAACTTCTTTGCACCTATTTTATCATCTCTGAAATGAAAAGAACTTCCTCACTGACAGCCTTGTTGTAAACCTCTAATGCAAGTCTATCCAAGCAACTTAAAAGCAGGATAGCACTACCAAGATATCAGCAGAGCCCTTGCTTTAAGAAATTTCTTTCTTCCCTTGGTGTTAACAGAGTTCAGAGTTAGGGAAACTTTAGTATCCAATACAGGATCTACCTCTTGATTAAAAACAATTCTTGGGGATAAGAAATCTAGCTATCAAATTAGCTTGAAATATTAGTTGTTCTGATATACCTAAAAAATAATTGAAAGGATGTTACCAAACACAGGAAGCCACTTACAGGAAACCTATTTTGGCATATTCTGTTTAAATAGAGATTATTATTATTATTTTATTATTCTATTTAATTATCATTATATATATTATATCAACAAATTATATGTCTATCAATATATATAACATATTATTACATATCATATAGAATCACAGTGATTTATCCCACTAAGATATTGAAGAATGCACACTGCCATTTGGAAATCTAAAGTGGAAGAATATACAGAAATATGAAATGCTGTTGCTTGCTCAAAAAATAAACTAATAGTTAAGAGAACGAATGCATGTTTGTCTGTAGTTGCAAAACTATTTCATTTTGGACTCTATAAGCAGTATGTTTAAAATCCCCACTGAATTAAAGAAAGGGAGAATGAATCTATACCAAAGTAGTTATTGGAAGTGGTAGAAGATATATATTTTTTAATTTAGGTTTAAAAAAGGGGAGAAAAGCACAAAAGAGTTAAGAAGACTTGAAAACTAAGAGAAATTCCTGTATCATTTTACTCATAAGTCTGCCTCACATTTGCAAAAGACCAATAACATTTACACTACACCAAGATCATACAATTGCATGATTTCTAAGGTTATAAGAAAATGCCATGAAAACCTGTTGGGCGTTTAGGGAATTTACTTTAAATCATTTTCTATGCAAGTACTGAAATCAGTATATAACCAGGAACGTTTACTTGTTTTGTCTCCAGTGCCTCCTATAGTACTGAGCATGTGGTAAATACGTAATACATGTTCAGTTGTCAAATGAATGAATTCTATATACCCGGCACATTTACTGATCATCACCTGTATCATCAGGATTCATAATGACCATACAGGATATTTCTAAATACAAACATTTCCTAAAGTATATATATCAGTTTCTCAACATCCATTATAAAAATAACCAAATGGATACAACTTCTCCACCCACACAAGTAATGAGGAAAATGGGAGTTAACAAAGCTGAATTGGAAGATTTGAGCAAAAATGATTGGGGATAGGTATGAAAATAAATAAAGAAGCCAGAACTAAGGGGAGGCCATAGAAAATTTTAGGAAAGGAAGGATGATGAACTAGGTTTTGGATATGATGAGTCTGAGATGCCAGCATGACATCCAACAAGAAATATCTAGTTTGTGTTGGAAATGCTGAAAGTTAGAATTAGTATAATCAACATCACTTGTGTCCCTTCCATGAAAATGTCCTTACATGTCTTGTTGAAACATGGACCCTGGCAACCTATTAATCCAGGTGGACAGAAGGTGACTCTGGAAAAGTTTATTGGACTAAAAGATTTATTGATTTATGTTGAGTCACTCGTATTATCTTCCTAATTTGGACTAAGAATTAGAAACTAGAGCCAATGCATAAGGTATCGAAGCAACAGGCTTCTACAGAGTTGGGAGGAAGGAGGTCGGAACCATGGTATCCTCGCTATAGGCTTACTCTTCTGTGGTGGGAGTGGGACTCATGTTCCACATAGAAATGGCAATCAGGAGGAAGGAAAGGTTGCTTTAGAATATGACACTTATCTGATTCCCAATTCCATTCCTCAAGGATCCCAAAGTGGGCTTCCTGTCCTTGAGGTCTCTGAAGTGTCATTGTGTCTTCTTGACATGGTTTGATTACCTAAGATACCTTGAGGCACAGCTCCAGGTAGGATCCTTAGAGGCAATATCAGTAGCTATTAGAGCATTAGACTAAAAAGATAAGGACCTAGTCTTGGTTAATCAGCATAGCTTGAGTAATTCAAGTGATTCTTTCAAGGAAAATGAAAACTAAGAATAGTCAACACTGTCTACATCTAAGGTAGGGAAATTTCCTTTGAAACTTCCATAGGCCTCCCTTTAATACTTATGATTTACTGCAATTAATTTAAGTGATTGTGATTTTTAAAACTCCGTAATGATATGGGATAGAACTCTTTTCTTAGATGAAGCATCTATCCAATGAGTGGAAAGCTTTCAGCATTCCCGCTTAAACACCTCTTTCTGAGACCTCCAATTTTCTGCCTCTATTTCACCCTCAGATTGTTCCATGTATTGGGTAATTGCCTAATATTGAGGCAAAAATCTCTCTCTCTCTTTATTGTATTAATAATACAAATGAATGAATGAATTGCATACTTTAATTGTATACATTAACAATGTATTTACCCTTTTAGAAGCCACAGACAGTCTAATGACTGCCTTATATTTGTGAGTATTTCACATTCTATGTGATGGTTTAACTCTATCCATGTGGCTTCCATGAGAAACTTAGCAATAAGCTGTTTGTTTTTTTTAACTTATGCATGCAGTGTTGTGCTTGACATATACAACATGCATCATTAGGACTCTACTTACTCCAATCTTGGAATGATTCGGCAGACTGTGAACTCTTACTGGAATTGTAACCCCCTCTGAAGATATTAGCACATCTATTAGTATTTCCTATAATAAACATTTCACATTTATTTTAGGCAGTTCTGGGACTCTGCCTTGCCCTTATTCAAAATTCACTCCATGTATATTTATTGAGTAATATTGTCTGGAGTTCTCCCTGCATATTCTGCTAGCTCCCCAGTGTTTTTACTCCCATTAAAAGGACCATTTATCCCATCAGAAAATAATGGAGACAAAGATACAGGAATTTTCTTTTTATATACACAAAACAAATGTCTTTTGAAGCATCTCTGGTGTATGGTAGCTGGAGATGAAGGGCTGTTGTGGGATTGGCTGAAAGGATTTTTTGATGCATAGTTTCCCCTCTTTGGAGAATAATATGTATATTTTCTTGACAACAGAAAACCAGAGAAAGCTTGCTAAACTACAATTCATTTTGCCTCTCCTAATAGAGCCATGATAAAATTTGCAGCCAGATAGAAAAATAGTACATAAGAAAAGTGAATGTAGGCTATATCCATTGCCTTTGTGAAATACCAAGATTTCCTCCAGACTTTATCCAGAGCAAGGCAATTATTTGTGCAATGCCTTTGCCATAAAGTATAATAAAATGGAATAATAAATGTTACATTTGAAAGCTTCTATAACTTCCAGTAATTAAACATCATAACAGGAATTCTCTGACTGCAGCTTGCCTGTCAGTTATTCTGTGAATGGACTCCCCACTTGCATCACCTAAGTCTGCTGAAGAACAAGACCGTGTTCAAGAGGCAAGCACCCGAGGCTGACTAGCAAAGGGAAAGGAAAGGTTGAGATGGTATCGAAAGGTATCTCAGAGCAGTCATTTAACTTAAACTCATTGCAAAGAACTTGAGGGGGATGAAAGTTGGACTCAATATCTTAGAGTGATAACATTTACATATACAACTAAAAGGGAACCTGGAGCCTCAATTTGATTCAGTCAAATGAGAACACAGTTGTCTGCTTAGAGGCATTTAGAAATAATAGCTCACGTTTTTAAAATGGTAAGTGCAGGTTCTTTTCCTCAAAATTTTGTAATCATTAAAAAAATTAATTCTAACCCAAAATCTAATATAAATAACTGAGATTAAAGCAGAAGCATAGTTTGGAGAATAGCACCCCTCTCTACTGCCTCCATGGGACCCATTAGAACCCAGGGCTCTGCTATACAGCCTGAAAAAACAGTGCCGCTGCTGGAAGCACTTGGTCAGGAAAGCACTTGAAGGAGTTATGTTTGCTAGCCAGAGGTCCTTTCTGGAAGTTTAAGGCTTAGTATAAGAAAGAACATCGAAACTGTCAGAATAGTACATAGAGGGAATGGCAGCTATGGGTAGTAGGTAGCGTTGCCAGGTTTACCAAATATGCTACAGGCCACCCAGTTAAATTTTAATTTCAGATAAACAATGAATAATGTTTTAGTATAAGCATGCCCTATGAAATTTGGGACATAGTTGTACTAAAACATTTTTATTATTTATTTAAAATTCAAATTTAGCTAGGTGTCCTATGTTTCATTTAGCCACCCTAGTACTGAATAATTCTTCGTTCTAGAAATGCTCAGAAGAAAGACGGTTTGATATCTGTCTGGTAGAAATCTTGTAGAGGTGCTCCAAGTTTCAATGGGGTCCTTTCAAGTACCTTCCAATTACAGACTGAGTTGAGATTGCTATATGAATGAAAAGGCAGGGATTTGTGGTGTACATAAAGTTATTTTAGAGGTGTTTCCTTCTCTATTCTCACATCCTTGGACTTTCTTGCCTCACCCTGAAGTTTTATTTCTTTTACTCCCCCTGCTCCATACCCTGAAATGACCATTAAAGCAGATTTTTCTTCCTTCACATCCATTGAAACTCATCTCCTTCATTCCCTCAGAATTTTGAGTTCATAGCAACTAATAAATGAATTCAAGAAAATTATAATAGTTTATATATCCCTACCAGAAAGCATCTTCATTTAATCCAGAAGATGCCAATTCCTTAATTAATAGGAGAATTTCAAGCAATACTTTCTGATATTTTTGGCATTGTCAAAGAAGAAAACAAAGGCAGGCATGGTGATTGGAAAGAAGGGAACTTTTCTCAAATCAGAAGTGTAATACATATATACTGTTTTTGTCTCTGGTGTCTATCTCACTGTTTGTAGTAATATCTGTTTTTGCTTTGGAAGAACATTTTATCTCTAGGTTGGTCCATGAGATTAATGTGGGTATGTCACTTATAGCATTGATTACTACTTGCCTCAGTTATTGGTTCATAGATGGGAATATGGTCAGTTGGAACAATCCCTAGGTTCTTCCTGGAAAATTTGTAAGAACTTATAGTTTTCTGCTGGATACAGACCTGGCCAAATGTTATTTTGGTGCTTCTGGAAGACACAATTAAATCTGAGTATAATGTCAATAGGGAGGAGAGCAAAGCCAAGAGGATTTCATCATCTGAGCCCCTGGAACAAGCCATCCCTGAAGTAAGAATTATAACTGGGCTTTCTGTCCTTGCAACTCAAAGAATTCTAACTGATACAAGAGGATATGGGCATATTCCATCAGTGTAGAACTCATCTCTCATAAGGGAGATTATGGATCTGAAGAGACATTCACATAATATCGGTGAGAATTATTTGTAAGTCAAAGTCCACAACCTGATAATATGGTATTCCCACTTCCTAACCTTCCCTGCTATGTGAAATTTACACAGAGAAGGGAAAACTATTTCAATGAGGAGGAAAAACCATCAATCACAGTGATCAAAGGATGCAGTTTGAGATAAATAATGTAGGTCCATTATTGCAGCCTAGTTGACCTGAGCTTTATCATTCCATTTGGTTCACAGCTTTGGTCTGAGGCAGAAAATCTATTGTATTGCACCAAGTGATCTTTTGGATAATTTATATTGGAGCAAAAAAGAAAAAAGGAAATGAACAAGCAAAGCATATAAAATTCTCCATTTCTTAAAATGATTTTTGTCTCTGGTTTGTCTTGTTATTCTCAACAAGCTACTTGCCAGCAGGACAGAAAGGAATTGGGACCAGAGAAATATGCAGATCTCAATATACTTTGAATGGCCAAATGTAAACATGTCTTTCCGAGCAAAACTACAGCTCAGAGTTTTGTCAGAGATAAGTGGACATGTTCTATTGATTATGAATTAAGTCCATTTCTTAATGAAAGAGGCAGCCCTTTTATTCTCTCTCCTAAAGATAATTTAGGTTAAAATACAACACACTTTGGCTTCAAACTAAAACCACTGTAATTAAGTAACTCAAAGCCTTAAAGATTTTAATTAATATGAATCTATTATGTAGAAATTCATTAGAAAGCTGGATGTATTTCAAATAATAAGTTTGTTGTTAGATACTATTTTATTTTGTGTGCAATATTTTATTTTCCTAAATTCTTTATAAATCTGAGTGCAGGGGTTTCTTTGCTCTTTCTCTTATGGAAATTGGGAAACACAGAAAGAAAGAAAGATTTTTGTGAATTCTTTCTATTCTACTGCCCTCTTATCAAATGATTCTTGAAATAAACATAATTTAGTGCATAGGACAGAAATATGTTGCTGGAATTTTTCCTCTCTTGTGGAAAAAAAACATATAGTTATTGATGCTATAATAAACCAAACCATCTTAATCATAATTTAGAAAAATAAAGGAGAAAAGTCTGGTTGATATTATCCTTAGCATAAGTTTTCCTTTTTTCTAGAGGAATGAGCAGATCATACACTGATCAAAATATGTTATGGATAGTTTTTTTTTTTTCAAAATGTACTAAGGAATGGGGCAAGACCACACTCAAGGCAAACGTCATTTAGTTTGCAACTATTGCCCCTTTGAATTTAGCATGACAGTAATTTCAGGTCTGATTGAATTCTTAGTCTGTTACAGTTAACTTTGATACCACTTGAAGTTAAGAATATTATCTGATCATTACCTATACAACTGAATTATAAGAGGCTACTATTATATGAAGATATTTCTTTGAATGCCTTGCCTCCCAACACCAAAGAAACAAGGGTGAATCCAATGGGGTAATGGCATAGCTGCCAGAATTTTAAACAAAAAAGATTTGAAAACAAAATTTGAGTGTTTTACCTCTACAGGGAATACTCACACTATTATATCAAATGTCAAACATTCTGGTCCACTGAAAGAGTGAACTGAAGTAGCTACTGAAGTTCTGTTCTTGTTCTCTTGAGAACTTGTCTATAATTCCTTTACAGTAGCTATATAAATTGCAGAACAAACTGGTATGCTTTTGTGATTAAGAGGATGCTATTAATAAATATACAAACTTGGATAAACTAGACTGGAGCTGGAAAATGGGATGTGCTTACCCTAATTATAACATTTTTCATGATAATCATTAAGGTCAATGCATTCAATATGTACTTCAATACATACTTATTAAACACCTAATGCGTGTATAGGTACTGGAGATAGAATATACAAAAGGTGTGATAGCCTCTGCCTTCAAGGAGATTATGGTTGGATAAGGAAGTTAAGAACCAATAAAGTTCTCAAAGGTAGAATGAAAGGCTAATAAAGATTAAGATGAATGATTTTACTGGTCTAATTTTTTAATTCATGATTTTATGTTTTTATTGGTTGTTATTCAGTGCATGCTATAACCTGCTGCCTCCTATGGCAGATGGCATTAAAGCCCTCCAGATCTTCTTCACTGAATGGGACATCCACCCCCTGCAGTGTCCATGTTCATGGCTCACAACTGCCCCCATCCTCTGGACAAATGCCCTTGACTACTGGAATTACACCCACTACCCCTGAGGGGTGCAAAAGGCAAGACCCTTGGCTCAAACCCTCTCACTGTGCATCAGACCAAGGACAAACTTTACGTGATGTTGTCCCACGAGGCTACTGAGTGCTTGAAATGTGGCTAGGAATGGAATTTAAATTAAATAAATTAAATTATAATAACCACATGTGGCTGGTGGCCACTGTATTAGACAGCATACTTCTATAGTAAAACGTACATGACTAGGCTTCTCCAGTGGCCAAAACGATTCCCAGCACCACAAAGCCTTTATTTAGGTTGAGGCTCAGCTGTGTTTTGATTGCCTATGTGTTATGATCCCAAATCTTTAATGCCCTGTAGCCTAATTCCGGGTGTTATATGGAAGTTTGGAAGGCTTCTTGTACTATGTCAGGCTTATGATCAAATTCCTCATCTTGTGCTCTCTTGGTGCTTCTGAGTAAGCCACTGGGGGTCGGCATGGGTAGGAGATGACATTTTTGTTGGTGGAGCCCTAACTTTCAGAGTTGTGATAATGTGGGGCTCCCTTAAGACTTCATTCATTCCTGGGACCATTCAATTTGGGACCTGGGCCTAGTGGAGCATCTTTGATTTGGGAATAAAGGTTTGATTTGGGTTTGTGCAATGGGGAACAGTACTGTGCAAAGCAGTGAAAGAGGACAATTTTGTATTTTTTTTTTTACACAAATCTATTAGTATGAAGCCAGGTAAGCTGTCCTTATCACAGATCCACAATAAAGTCTGAGCAGATGAATATGAAAATAGATTTTCTATAACACAGAAAAAGTATCCTGTTTTTAGTCGAAAATAAGCCTACTATGTGCAGTGTTCTGCTACATAGTGAGTGACTTGGAGTACTGACTTCACTACTTTATTTCTGTAGAGTCTGAAGAATGTTAATTATCCTCTGACCCTCAGTTTTTCTACCTGTAAATGGGGACAATTATTTATACCCAGACTCTCTCCAATGGTTTTGTGAGGCTCAAATGAAGTAACAAAATGTATTGTATCTATTAAACTATCATGGAAATAAAAGCTCCCATAATGGTTTGTTGGGGCTCTTTTGTTTGTGCTTTAGTTTATTTTTGTCTTATAGGGTTCATTGACCTCGGCTTTATTAATCTAGATGAGTGGTTGCAATTTCAAAAGGCTAAAGGTCCCAGGCAGGTAATTTAAATAAGTGGCTAGGCCCTAGACACTATGGAGAATAGGAGACCTCGCTCTATCTAGAGCAAGCAGCCTACAGGCTGTCACACTGTTGCATGAGTGAATGTAGGCCCCAATTGCCAATTTTGTTTTTAATATGTAGAAGACCTGACCTTTAAAATATTGTGTGGGGCAAACAAAGCTCATTTATTGTCCAATTCCAGCCTACAAGCCCCCAGTTTGTAACTCCTACCTACTTCCAAAAAGGATTCAAAATGAATTATATTCAAATATAGAATGCTATCAGGGAGGAAATGAGGAGAAAATGAAAGGGATAGAATAAGCTGTTTTCTGTTCATCAATAATAGTTTATTAAGCACTATGAGGCTGAATGCTTTGGGGAATGCTAACAAAATAGAAAACATTGTCCCTTACTTTAAAGAGTTTATAAGGTCTCTGGGGACATATGCATGTGTATGAAGTCATAGAGAATGATGAAAAGCTAAGATATAATCAAGTGTGGGATGGGTCAGTGTAGACCAGTGCCACTTAAAGTGGGTTTGCAGACGGGCAGCAGACCACACTGTTTGTTGTGGGTATATGATCAAATAAGGACCGAAATTGACAGCAAGTATTTAGAATCTTTCACAGCAATTTACAAAGTATTTTTTTATGTCTGTTGAACCTAATATAAGTTTGGGGTTTATATCTTGTTGGCCTTTGCTTTTTGTTTTATTTTATTTCTTAATTTTCATTTTCCTTCTAATTCATATTCCTTATATTTACAAAAGTATAGGTAAGCAGAAGATTGGGAAAACAAACAAACAAAACCCTATTGTCCTCTATCATGGATATGTTAAGAAGCACCAGTAGACAGCAATATTTGAGAAGTGGGAGAATGGAGAAATCACTATTAAATGGAAGGTTTTTTTTTCTTAAAGATTCTGGTATTTAATTTTTTAACTTGTTATTTTCAAGTAATTTTAGATTACAGAAGAGTGACAATTATACTACAGAGAGGTCCCATATATTCTTCATTCATCTTCCAGTAATATTAGTATCTTACATCTTACAGAATTAAATGGGAGTTGTTTGTTCTAGATTAATTTGCCAAACGACCAGTTCTTTGAAAGCTATGAGCAAAAACACATGAAACTGGATTTAAGATAATTCACCAAAGCTGTTTCATTGTGAGAAGCAGGGCATAAGGTGACAGACATATAAAAGACAGTCAGCTGTATTTAAGGGGAAACTTACCAATTACTTATAAACAGTTGAGATCTGCCCAGAGTCTGAAATTTGATATGTGAGAAATTGACATTTAGCCAAGGTACCCTGACCATTCCAAAGCTAAATGGCCATGGGATGTCATACTGAGACCAAAACTTGTAGGCGAGGGGCAGGAAATCCTTACTTATTTAGCCAGTTGATAGTTTGGAAAATTTATCATTAGCAAATTGATTTCCAGCGAATCACCTTGATTCTGGAATTAGAGAAAGCTTTGTTGAGAAGGTAAAATAGATAACAAGTGTCTTTCCTTACCACTTGGAGGGTGAATGATTCATTGTGGGTTTACAGGAGATGAGCACATAGAGAATGCAACTTAGAGTCAGTAGGAAGAAATAGCTAGGACGGAGCAGTTGGTTAATTCCAGGCTGCACTATTTAATTTGTTTTTTTTAGGGACTTTTCCCAACTTTCCTTCCATTCCTCTCTCCTTTATGGCATCATTTGTTCTTACTCCTAACGTGCGAACATTCACCAATTACTAGATGAAAAGTATCCACATTGTAGGTTGAGGAACCAAATTCACAAACGTTTCTTCCCTCACTCACAGATATTTATTGAGTGCCTACTTGGTTCTAGTCACTATTCTAGCAGGTGCTGGAAACAAGGATGATGACAGAAGGGAGAAGCAATGGACGCAGTAGGGATCATGGCTCCAGAACATGTTCTTCAAAGCAGCCTTTTCCATGATGTTTAAATCGTGTAGCTTTTTCTCATTTCTCTTTTGAACTGGTCCATTCTAAAATCATTAGGTAGGGCAGAGCAAGAAAGACATTCCGTTTGGTATGGGGGAGGTGGGCTGTGGAGGGAATGGTGGCCCAGTGTGGGTTAGTAATCAAACAAGTTGAGGAGAGTGTCTGGGTAGGAGCATAGGCCAACGCAGAGTGTTAAAAGCCCAGCAGCTGTTCACACAAAAAGCCTGTACACAAATGCTCATAGCCATTTTATTCATATTACTGAAAAACTAAAAAACATCCAGGTGTCCTTCAACATGTGAATGGTTAGACACTCCATGGTACAACCATACTGTGGAATACTACCCAGCAATGAAAAGGAACAAACTTTGATACATACAATAACTTGGATGGATCTCCAGTAAATTAGGCATTTGCCTCCATGTGCTAGACTTCAGGGAGAAAACATCGCCTAATGATGCCTTGATTTGGGTACTTTCACAGCCTAAGAACTAGAAGCTCGCAACTTAATCTCCATTGTAAAAGCCAACCCAATTCTGGTATATTGCTTTTGGCAGCTTTTAGCAAATGAAAACAGAACTAAATACACACATACAAGTGCATGTAAAGCTTAAAACTTGGGAAATTTGAATAAAGTCGGTGAATTATATTAATATCTATCTCCTGATTGTGATATTGTATTATAGTTTTATAAGATGTTACCATTGAGGGAACTGGGTAAAGGGTATACAGGAACTCTGTCTTACTTCTTATAACTGTCCATGTGAACCTATAATTATTTCAAAATAAATAGACTTAATTTAGCAAAAAAAAAAAAAAAAAAAAAAAAAGCCAAGCAGTTTGAAGAGGGCATCGATGTAGTTCGGGCAGCTTCCCAGTGTCAGAAGGGAGCCAGCAGTGGAAGGGCGTCTGTAGCAGGCTGCCCAGTGTGCGGTGGTGGAGGCTGAGAGGATGAGAAAGAAGTACATCTTGGGGGGTGGTAGGAGGTTGATTATGCATAGGACATCCCAGCTGAGAGGCAGGAGGAAGGTGTCCACGTGGTTGTGGGTGTGCCTGGGAAGGGTCAGAGTGCAAGCAGGGTGAGAGTCATCTCTGTGGAGGAGTACCCTGGTGTGGTCAGAAAGGGGAGAAAGACATTCGCACTAGTGGATATGGGAGAGTGCAGAAGGTAACTGACCATGTGTGAACATGGTCCATGAGAGGTTAACAGAAGCCCAGAAGAGTGAGAGCTGTGTCCACACTAAGGGGCTGCTTGGCACAGGATGAAGGAGCTCAGGCAGGGTGAGGAAGGTGTCCAGGTGGGAGAGTGGCTTAGAATGGGGAGTCAGGGCCCAAGCAGGGAGAAGGTGAGGTGAGGTGGAGCAGACATGCAGACTGAGGATGGCGGCCCAGAGAGCAGATCTGGTGAGATGTTAGAGTCCATGTGGGTGAGGCAGTCACCTGGGGGAAGCTTTGTCAGTGCCAGGACACTGGTTACGTTCAGGGACACTATAAAATAAGTAAATATAGCAAGGATAATGAGAGCCAGGTTTTCCAATGTTGGAAATAGAAGTTACAGATCTGGAAAAGGAGAAAACTAAGATGAACCCCATGGCACTGGATTGGAATTGGAAATAATGCTATAATTTTAAACTGTTTTATGTGTGTGCAGAACATGTAAATATATGCACATATAGCACCCAGATCTTGGCTCCTACATACTATCCTCTTCCAAAGGAAGTAAGGCTTCTTGAAGCAATGGCTGATTCTGTGAGTAGGGCAAGGAAAGTACAAGGTGAACCTGAAGCATCTTGTTTTGCAGAAAAGCAAGAAAATGCTCAAATAGTGATGGGGACATGCTAAAAAGACAAAGGACCCAGCTAGAAGTGTCTTACTCTTGACAAATCTATATGAGCCACAAAATAAATGACAGTCATGGATTATAACCCACTGAATAAAATAGAAACACATGAATCCATAGCTATATAAATAAATAACTAAATTTAAAGATTAATGAGGAACAGAATACTCACAGTGCTTCAAAGTACCTCCCTCTAAACTGCTTATTGATTTTAAAGAGTTACTTTATAACACAGAAGCCTGGAAGATACTACATTAATTCAGTGATCAAAGTGAGCATCACCAGTGATGGGACAAATCAAAATTGTTTGCCACCTGGTATGGTGCAATAAGAATAGGAGAGCATCACTTCTGGGTTAGTCCTGCCAATGAGCTGACCTGAACCTAATTAAGAGAAAACATCAGACAAACCCAAACTGAAGAACACTTAACAAAACACCTGGCTTATAGCCCTCAAAAATGTCAAGATCATGAAGGTCAAGAACAAATTAAGGAACTCGTTCAGACTGATGGAGACTAAAGACACATGACAACATGGTTGTTTTGCTATACATGACATTTTGGGACAACTGGTAAAACTTTAGTGGAGTCTGAGGCTAAGATAGTAGTAAAGTATCGTTGTTAACTTCCTGACTTTGAAGGATGTGTGCTGGGTACTAGAATGTCCTTATGTAAGAGAATAATGTGTAAGAAGCACACACTAAGCTACTACATTGTAGTAGTAAAGGCACATTGGGTTGGAAACTTTACTCCCAGATGGTTCAGTGTTTAAAAAAAAAAAAAAAAAAAAAAAAAGGTATTTGTTTTCTGTATGCAAACACCTGTGAGTTTGAGATTGTTTCAAATTTTAAAATAATAATTAAAAAAATAACAATATAAGAAGCCGGAATCAAGATTTTAAGAGCTCAATCTTTGGTATTGGTGGCTATAAATATTAGCATGAAGCAAATTTTCTATGCATTGTAACTGCAAATTTGTTAACATAATATCTGTTATTTTAAACAGTTATTATGGAGAATTTCAATTGTAAATACAGGGATTAGTATAATGAACCTCTATGCACGTCATCCAGCTTCAATAATTATCCAAACATGACCAATCTTGTTTCATCTGTACCTCCTCCCTCCCCACAAAAGATTATTTAAAAGCAAATGCAGACATCAGATCATCAGTGAAAACTTCAGTGTACATCTCTTTCTGATAACCCAAAGATCACTTGTTCAGTTTTCAGGTATAACCAAAATAAGTAGTCAGTGTTCAAATATCTTCAGTTGTCTCATAAATTATTTTTATGGTTGCCTTTTTCAAAATAATTAAAATCAAGGTCACCACACATTGCAGTTGTTGAATATATTACTTAAATCTTGAATACTCTGTAACCTCCTCCTCTTTCCCACCTCCACCCTCCTGTTTTTCAAGTTATTTATTGTCCTATAGAGTTTCTCTCATTCTTGATTTTTGTTGGTTACATTGCCATGGTGTCGTTTAAAGTGCTTATTTATCCCCTGTACTTCTCTTAAACTATTCTTTAGACTAGAGGCTTATTAGATTTAGGTTCAAGTTTTTGGCTTATTTTGAAGGTGGTTTGTGTACTTCTTATTGTTTTACATTAGGAGACACACAATGTCTGGTTATCTCTATTTTTGTTAAGATTAATCTTTGGGTTATTGTGTTATCAGTCCAGTCCATCATTATAAAATTCTCCATAATGTTTTCACCCTCTGGTTTTAGAAGCCTTTGATTATTTTTCCCAAGATCCACTATTTCACTGTGAGATGCTAAATAGTGATATTCAAATCTGTTGTTCCTCATTCATTCATTAGCTGGAATTTTTCTACAAAGAATACTTTCCCTAAACAATTATTTGATACCTCTGAGGTGTAATCCAAATGAGAAAGATAGTGGGTAAGACTGATGAAAAACTATTGGAGAAAGTGGTATAGAATAAATGCCAGAGAGATTATGAAAGGATGGTTAGTGCCTTTTTAAATGTTCTTATCTTACTATCCAGCCTCCCAGTGTGTCCCTTTTGCCCTCCTCACCTCCTAAGGGATCATTTCTTATGCTGTTAGCAGTTGGCTATAGCTCTCATTGGGGATAATATTCTGAACCACATGTGTATCTTCCACCAGCTTTTAAGGAAAGACTTGCTGCACATGTTTTCTAAGTTAAATATTCAGAGGCTTCATTAATGTGAGACAAATATGAACACTGAGCAATTAGCAATTATCCTTGAGAAAAAAATGCAACATACACACACTCACACAACTACTGTGCCAGGATTCAGGTTACAATGTGTTCCCATCTGATACTTGTAAATGGTGGCTGCCTTTCCTGCCTTCCCAACATGCCAAATGTCTAGCCTTTCATTCTGAACTGTAGTTTGTCGCTTTTTTTTTCCTTTAAGGATCTTAGAGGATTATCAGCTCCTTGCTGTTACATAGATGGTCCATCCACTAAGCATAATCCATGCCCATCACCAAAATTGCCCTTAATGTTTCTGTGATCTAAATATTTTATGTTGTTTACATTTGTTTGCTCTGTTTCGGTGGAGAGCTAGTCAGCTGTAGTTGCATAAAATCAGCACATGCTTCATAGATAGTGGCAGGAGACTGAGGTTTGAGGAGAAAAGGAATCCTTACAACATTAGAATTCTTTTCAAATAAATCAATAGTTTGTTTTCTGGTTGTAAAAAAACTAGGTTTATGATTTTTTTTTCCCCTCTAACACAATATTGGGTTCCATCAAAGCCAGTGAGAAATTTGATTCTTAATGGAATTGTTCTTTCACATGTGCCGAGCAAATTGATTTAGGAAGTTCTTATTCACACCAGTTGAAGGCAAGTGTGGAAACTGCTTCATATAAACAAGGAATATGCTAAAGCAAAGAGAAGTTTTTCAAAATCAGGAGTAAAAGCTTTAGTATCACTATACTCAAATAGGCTTTAAAATAATTTTGTTTTAAAAATGTCCTATTGGGAAACGGATGTGGCTCAAGAGGTTCGGCGTCCATCTACCATATGGAGAGACCGGGGTTCGATCCCCGGCACCTCCCGGTAAAAAAATAAATAAATAAAATAAATAAATAAAATAAAATAAAATAAAATAAAATAAAATAAAATAAAATAAAATAAAATAAAATAAAATAAAAATGTCCTATTTGTGTACTCAGTTTGAGCCACTGGGTAGTGAGATACTACTCTGTAATTCAGCGTATCTCCCCATAACTAGCTTTGCATGTTCCAGGAGTGTTGGTGTGGCAGCCCCCAGAAGCACTGAGAACAGCATCCACTTCCATGGTTATCGCCTGCTAGTATCTTAATAATGACCACTTTAGGACTGAAACAAGTAATTAAGCCCCAGCACTGAGCATCTCATTGAAGGATATTGCTAAGTAAGGAGTCTACAACCTACTTAATTAGCATAAACCAAAAAAAGCACCACTTCAACTCTCCATCCTGGGACACTAGTGGGCCCCTATTCATTTGCAGCACTTCATGAACAATTTTGAAAAGAGGAAAAAATAATGAAGATTATTACCCTGTTGCCCTGTTAGCCACACTTAGTCTCTTTAGGACTAGAGAGAATAAGAAATTAGAGTGTTGCATTAGCTCTTGTTCATACAAATTCTGAAAGTCATCATATGTTAACTATATTTTATTCAAGATGTAAGAAGCATTGGGTGGAGGCATATATTAGTCCAGGTTCTCTAGGGAAAGAGATATCTGTAAATAGTATGAGATTTTATAAAATTGTCTTATATAACCGTGGTAATGCATAAATCCAAATTATGTAGGGCAGGCTGCAAACCAGGGGCTCCAACTAAGGTCTTTGATGAGGTCCCCAGGAGACACTGGTTGTCCAAATAGATGTGAGAATTCTCTCTGAATGCTGAAATCACTTTCCCTTTTAAGTCCTTAAACTGTTTGGATGAGATGTCACTCATTGTTGACGGCAATCTCCTCAGTTGATTGTAGATGTAACCGACTGGATTACATCTAGGCAATCAACTCACTGATGATTAAAGTCCATGAAATGCCCTTGTATTACAATTAGCCCAGTGCCTGCAAACAACTGGGCACCATTACCTGGCTGAGTTGACACATTAGCCTAGCCATCACAGGGCCTAATCACTAGGAGTTATTTCTTGGCTGCTTCTTGAGCTTCCTCCACTTTTTGAAGCTCAAAGGCCTCTGACATTATGCAAAAAGCAAGCTCTTAAAAAATTTCCTTAAAGTGGATTTTGGAAAAATAAATAATAGCATCATTCAGTAATTTAACAATAGATTGTAGTACCTACTGTGTGACTGGCATGTAGATGCACATAGCAGGTGCTTGTTCTCATGGAGTATACATTCTTGTCACCAAAGAAACAAGCACACATAACTGGTAAGTGATATAAGGAATAAAATGTGACATGATAAATAGTAATGGTGGTGAAGGAAGGTTTTAAAAAATATTAAAGTGTTACAAACAGAGAATTGATGTGATCTGACTTGCTCATTTTCAATAATCATCCTAGCTTCTGAGAAGAGAAATAATTCTAGGAGAACAAAGGGTGAAGTAGGGAGACCAGTTAAAAGGTCAATGCAGTCATCTGAGCATGAGATGGTAGCGGCTCAGAGGAGGTGATATCAGTGAAGCTGGCAAGAAGGGAAGCAGAATTCAGAATGTATGTTAGAGGTAAATGCAGCAGAACCAGCTAATGGAGGGGAATGGAGGAATCAGAGATGCTTTCTGGCCTTCTAACATAGACATCTTGACAGATCAAGGTGCCAATTAGTGCAATAAAACTACATAATGAGAGGTTAGTTATTTAAAATAATGTTTTTGGAAACAATTAACCTTTTCATTTTTAGTACTGTACTTTTCTCTCTCGCTCTCACTTTGGCGCCTCTTTAAAGCAGTGATTGATTCATTTATTCATATTTATTAAGTACCTACAATGTCTTGTACTGCATTAGGCTCTGCAGACCAAGCCCCTGCTTCATGCAGGAAATGAACATTAAATAAATAGACTCACTACTGAAATTGTAATTCAAACTGAACTACATGTCCTTAAGGAACAGCGCATGTTTCTCTGGGCATATGTAACACATGAGCTTACCAGGGATGGGGCAGGGCACTGACAAAGGTTTTCCTGAGGAAGTGTCTCTTGAGCTTAGTTGTAAATGGTAAGACTTACGTAGAAGAAGGTATGTAATATGTAGTGTGTGTGTGTGTGTGTGCACCAACACACATGCACATGTGTTTGGGAAGACTAGGATATTTCACATAAAGGGAACAGAATCTACAAAGTCTCTTTGGCCGAAGGAAGTATGCCTTCTAGAAATTAAAATCAAGAAAGTGAAGTACAGAAAGGAAGAGGAGAGAGAGAAGAACAAGACAAACCTCAAAAGGTAAGAAGAGGCTATCTCATGCTGGGCTTTGTGTGACATAATACAGAATTAAGACTTAACCTGAGATAATAGCAAGACACTGAAGTGTGAAAATATGATTCTGGTTACTGTATGGAAAGTGGATTAACAAAATGTTGGGAGAGTGGTAAGGAGGCAATGAAGGTACCCAGGCAAAAGAAGATGATGGATTAGACCAAGATGGTAGCAATAGAGAAGAAGAGGAGCTGATCTTGATAGGTCTTGATATGGATTGGATAATGGGGCTGGGTGAGCAGAGGAATGACAAGCAGGTGTCAAAGTGATTCCAGACTCCTTGGCTTATTAAACTGAATGGAATGAAATTGCTGCTCACCAAATTATTAAAGCCTGGAAGAAGATTGAGTTTGGAGATGGGAGATAATCAGTTTTCTCTGAGACACTGAGTTCTAAGTTATAATTCAGGCATGCAATTGAAGATGTTAATGATGCCTTTGAATATAAGGATTTGGTGTGTCGAGAAGTAGTGGTGGGTGGTCATATGTGAATAGTGGAAACTGATACTATGGCTATGAATAATAAGAGTATGGAGTGAGAAAAGAAGAAATGCAAGGACAAAACCTCAAGGCACATTTAATAATAGATGGAGGAAGAAGAATCTGTAATGAAGGGAAGGGAGGATGAGCCAGAGAAGTAGGAAGTAAACAAGAGAGATATTGTGGCAGCCAGGAAATGAGAGAATTTCAAGGAGAGACGTAAACGGCAGCAAATGTTGCTGAGACTTCAAGTAAGAAAGTAAGATGAGGACTGAAAAGTGTTAGATTAGCCATGAGTAAATCAGTTTTGAAGGAGCACATGCAGGGTTGGAATGTGGTAATAATCCTTATGTGGATGACATTGGACAAAAAGACCTTTGGTTTTCTCTATGCTCTGAGACTGACAAATTCTAAGACAAATAGATGGTGTAAGACAAAAGCTTTCAGCCTGATATTAGAAGATTTCAAGGCCTGATGCCTCTGTTTACCTACCACGTGACTTTAGGCAAATCATTTTTTCTCTTGAATTTTTATTCTAATTCTTGCTGTCTACAAGAATTAGAATAAAAATTACTACTTCTTAAGGTTATTGTATAGAATAGAATAGATAATGTATCTCAGTGCCTGGTACATACAAAGAACTCAATTCATGATAGCTACATATATTTTTCCCTCATATTCTTCTTTTAGTCAGAAAAAAATCAAAATCATAAACTTTGTTTTTAATAAAGAAATGTATAAGAAATAGATATTTGAAAAATCTGACTTTCTAATCTCTAAAAACAATTCCTTGGCTGAGTGTTCATTCAGGTTTAGAGTACATGCACATAGATTTTATACATTAAAAATGATAAGAAAAAGAATTGTTTTGTGTGATGTGACTCTCTGCTCGCCTAGAGTTTTATAACTATAAAGAACATTGAAACTTTTATTCATTTTCCTGCATGGATATTCTTTTACACCCATGAAAATCAACGCTGTCAATTTTGATTTCCTCTTTTTTTGGTATTTACTATGAAGTCAAACATAATTTATACAGAAACATTGAAAACTACTTTTTTCACCACGGACACTTCTCAAATATAGCAAAGTACCTTCATAAAATGAAATCTTATTTTTGTACAAAGAAAAGTGATAGTTATTCTAGCATCAATATGGTAAATATGTAATACCCATAGGATCCCTGAGAAAATTAATTCAGCTTCATTGTAAAGATGCCAAATTACAATGTATAAAACCACAAATAATTTGCTTTACTCAAAATAATAGTAGAGGCATGGTAATACGAGAACATCTTAAGTTGGGAATTGGTGCCTAGAATTTGTCCTACTGTCCTACTGTAAGGTCTCCCACTGTGCTACTTCAGTTTGCTCTGGGAATAAGGAGACAACTGAGATAAATTTAACAATTAAAATAAAAAAGAGGTAAGACCAGTGATCTTTTGTCTATAATATTCACCAACTCTAAGATTCTGTAACAAAATCACAAAATCCCTATAAGGAAGGTTCAGGTAGTGTGTTTTAGAGTTTGTTTACTAATTACTAACTGTTTGACACAGACTTGGAAGTTGGGAGTTAGCAATCAGGGAAAATTAAAATGCTTTTGTTTGGAGTCAAGGCCAACAGAAAATAAATCCAAACTAAAAATAAAGCATATTTGAAAGTACCATGTAAGTCAATGGGAAAGTAGTAGTAATAAAGAGACAACTAAGTATCTTGTTGCTCTTTTTATAGACACTTAACCTAAAGCTTGAAAACAGGCATTGCCCTGGAGAGAGTTTAATGATTTCTTTTGCTTTACTTTATTGAATTTAGCTCAATTTTATGGTTTACCAAAAATTACTGTTATCTTAGGAGACTTAGCTTCAAATGTTATTAAAATATAATTACATGTTACATTATAAACTTTTACTTGAAATTACAAAAGCAAATCATTAAAGGATCTCTAAATGTTAAAAAAAATAAAAATAAACTACATACCACATTTCTCTTTTTACTTGTAGTTTTTTTGGGTATTGTAGGCAACAATATAAGGGTTCCCCCCCGCCCTCGTACACAGTGCCCAAAACAGAACTGATAAAATTTTAGTTGCATGGTAACTGTTTACAGAGAGGAAAACCATGCTTTCATGCAAGGAATATGAATAACATAATAATCCTCTGACCACTTTCCAAATCCTAGCCTCATTCTAATCCCAGAAAGTTAACTACAGTTATAAGTTTGAGGTAGATCTTTCCAGATATTTTGCTATGTATAGTACATACACTCTGAGGGTGGCCACTGTTCCAAACTGACCCAAATAAAGGTGACCTAGGAGACTTATAGATAGTATGCCTCCTTAGAGCTACGGAGGCAGTTGAAGAAGGGCTGCTTTGGCTGGGTAGGTGCTGACTCAAGAAAGCACAGCTTTGGGAAGCCATGGAAGAAGCTGCTGGTACCCTCCCTGGTCTCTCCTTCATTCCCTCCCTAGGGCAGTTTTGAGCCAGCCAGCACTCCCTTTGTGGGTCCTTGGTATTAATTTGGGTGGGAAAGACTGACATGGGAAACCACTCCCCAGTTTCCCCCTCCAAGAATTTGCCATCCAGGCAATAGCAGTTTGAGACAATGAAAGCAGTGTAAGAAACAATTGAGGCAAAGGCTTATCTGTTTAAATTCCTGCAGTGGAAGATGCTGAGAGGGAGAAGATCTTTTTCCTGGGAGGTAAAGAGGGCATTTGAACTCCTCTAAACAGGGAAACTCCTAAGGCCACTAGCAAATATAAACCCAGGAAAAGACACAGGCCCAGAAAAGACAGAGAGGACCCTCCGGCACTTTGCATTTGCCATGGGCTGATGTTCCTGATAGGAAGGCTGAACTCTAGAGTACCAGTCAACTCAAAGCCAATTTGTAAAAACAGTGAAAGATGTTTTGTTTTGCTTAGATTTTCTTGGTTTTGTTAGCTCCTGATCCTCAAGAAATCTTTGTCATATCACCAGCCAGTTACAAACTCAAGAAACAGACATCTCAGAGAATAAATCTCAGAGCTAATATTTTAAAATATTAAATGTACAAAGGGCAATAAAAGAATATGAGATAAACAAGGAAACAGGAAATGACGGCCCATCCAAAGGAAGAATATAAAAGTTCAGAACATCAGCAAAGAATACTGGAGTGTGGACATACCAGACAGACTTTCAAAACATGATCTTCAATATGCTCAAGGAGATAAAGGAAAATACTGAGAAAGAACTAAAGAATATTAAGTAAATAATGAATGGAATAATATGAGCATCTCAATAAAGAGATAAAAATTTTAAAAATAACCCAAATACAATTTCAGGAGTTGAAGACCACAATAACTGAAATGAAAAATTCCCAGAGGGGTTTCAACAGGAGATTGGAGCTGGCAGAAGAAAGAATCAGAGAACTCAACAATAAGACAATTGAAATGAGTCTGGCTGAGGAGCAGAAAGAATAAAAGAATTATAAAAAGTGAAAATAGCCAGAAAAATGTCTGGTATACCATCAAGCATATCAATAGACTCATTATTGGTATCCCATAAGTAGAATAGAGAAAAAAGGGGCAAAGGGAATATTCAAAGAGACAATAACAGAAAACTTCCCATACTTAGCAAAAGACATAGACATGCACATCTAAGAAGCACAGAGAACACCAAATATGATAAAATTTGAGAAAAATATGCTCTATTGAATACCAATGAAACTATTGAATGCAAAGGACAAGGAGAGAGTTTTAAAAGCTTCAAGAGAAAAGTAATATGTTATATACAAGGAAGTAACAATTAGATTAAGTGCAGATTTCTTTTCAGAAACCCTGGAGACAAGAAATCAATGGCTTGAAATAATTAAAGCACTGAAAGAAAAAAACAGCCAACCAAAAATTTTATGTCTGGCGAGACTTTCTATGAAAAATAAAGAAGAGATTAAAATATTCCATTCTAAACAAAACTGAGGGACTTCATAACTGCTACACCTACCCTAAAGGAATGCTAAAAGGGAGGTCTTCACACTGAAAGTAAAGGACACGAGACTGCGGCTCAAAGTAGCATAAAGAAATAAAGACCTGAGGTAAAAAGTAACCATCTGGGTAATTACAAATGCCAGAAATACTGTATAGTATTTTTGGTATGTAACTGAACTTCTTACTGCCTACAGGTGCTAAAATAAAAAAGTATAAAAAGTAATGATAAATTTATTGTATCCAACATGCAGTGTACAAAGATGTAATTTATAACAAGTATGAAAAATGGTGGAGGGCAGGTGAAGGGGTATAGGAACAGTGTATGTGTTTGCTATTGAAATCAAACTGGTATCAAATCAAATATGATTGTTATATATTTAGGATATTAAATTTTAACCCCATAGTAAACACAAGGAAAATGCATGAAAAATGTATCCAGATAAAAATGAGAAGCAATTCCATATATTACAATACAAAAAAACACAAATAAATATGAAAATAGGCATCAATGGAAGAATTGAGAGTAATAAAGGGTATAAGACATACTAAGACTAAATAGCAAAATGGCAGAAGAAAGTCCTGCATTATCAGTAGTGACTTTAAATGTAAATCGATTATATTCTCCAGACAAAAGGCAGAGATTAGAAGAATGATTAAAAAGCATGAGCCAACTCTGTGCTTTCTAATACAGACTCATCTTAAATTCAAAGACATACCTAAAAAGTGAAAATGAAAAGATGGAAAAATATACCATGCAAGTAGTAACTAAAAGAGAGTTTGGGTAGCTACATGAATTTCAGATAAAATAGACTTTAACAAGGAACAAAGATGGCCATTATATACTGATAAAGGGGTTAATTCAATAAGAAGACGTAACAATTATAAATATATTTGCACCTAACAGCAGAGTCCCAAATATGAAGCAATTATTGATAGGCTTGAAGGGATAAATAGATAGTACTACAACAGTAGTAGGAAATTTTAATATAGCACTTTCAAAAATGGATACATATATACAGAAGATCAGTAAGAAAATACAAGACTTGAATGATACTCTCACCCAGCTAGACTTAAGAGACATATATAGAACACTTGGCCCAACAATAACAGAATACACATTATCCTCTAGTACACATGATTCATTCTCCAGGATAGATCATAACTTAGGTCACAAAGAAAGTCTCAATAAACTAAAAATTATTGAAATCATACAATGTATCTTCTCGAGCAACAATGTAATGAAGCTAGAAACCAATAACAGATGGAGGAATACAAAATTCACAAATATGTGGAGATTTAAAAATGTACTGTTAAACAACCAATCAGTTAAAGAGGAAATCACAAGGGAAATTAGGAAATATGTTGAGGTGAATGAAAATGAAAATAGAATACCAAAACATGGGATACAGCAAAGGAAGCCCTGGGAAATAAATTTACAGCCCTATATGCTTACATTAAAAAAGAGGGGATTGTGGGAAGATGGAGTCAGACTAACAGAGATCAATGCTCTAACAAAAACAATAGAGAAAGAGCCAAAAGCTCCCTGAGGGATCTGCTTTAGGGGTCAGCAGACCAGGACAGTGCTACACAACTCCCAGGAGGGTGAGGACAGAAAAACAAAGAAGTAGAAACAAAAAATGTGAATTACCAAGCCCCAGAAGTGGCTGGGAAGGGCTTCCCTTTGCCACACCTAAGATATTAAGGTGGTGTAAAACCACTGGCTCACTGCAGCTGACTGAGAGGGGAACAGACATCTTCCTCCCTGTTAGCTGTTTCCTGGGAAAATGGAGGGGGAGTTGGGGGGCTTTTCCAAAATGAATTCACCCAGCAGAGCCTGCTTTGAATCTCCATTCTGGAGATTCAACACAGAAACACAGGGGAGCCGAGACTGAAACACCTCTATGGAAAGGTGCACTGACTAGCACGATTTGCGGGCCAGTCTGGAAATTGTATGGGAAAAAACTGTTCTCAGTTCTCTCTGTATCCTTAATTCTGGGAAAAATCTGCCACACTAGTGAGAACAATTGTTTTCAAAATAAAGAACAATTTGAAAGCCTGCAAAGAAAAGTGACATACCTTATGGGAATGAAAGACATGATGGATGAAATTAAAAATACATTAGATCCCAGATTCAATCCCTGTTACACCCTAAAAAAAAAAAAAAAAAAAGATATTGAGTTGAATAGATATGTTCTATTATATAATAGCACAATTAATTTCAAATTTGACTGTTCACCATGTAAATTATTTTGTCTATCTAAATATTCAGCTTATCTCCTATTTCTTAGGTCTAGAGGGATTATAGTGTTTTTTTTCCTCTTGCATATTATCCCTCTGCTATTGTTATTTATAACTATATGAGAAAATGAGCTAAATACTCTGAAAGTTAATAGGGAATTAAACTTGCATTTATATTTTTATTTTGAATGAAAAAAAAATCCATTCTTGTGAACTTATTTTAAAAAGGAACTTTTGATGAGTTTCCTTCAGTTAACTTCATTGGTGTACCTGAATCAGGATTGATCTTAATCCTATTACTGCAGTCCTTTGTAAACAGAATGAAAGTCAGACACAGAGAGAAAGCCACAGAGAGCAGCCAGAAGCCAGAAGTCAACAGAACCCAGAGAATCCGTGTGAGGCCACCATGTGCGTTGCCATGTGACAGAAAATCCAATGGCCAAGGATTGCCAGCAGCCAGCCCCTGAATAGCACTGTCTTCTGAGAGAAAGAATTGCCTTGATAATGCCTTGATTTTGGACTTCTCCTAGCCTCAAAACCATGAGTCAATAAATTCCTGTTGCATAAGCCAATCCCATTGCATGGTATTTGTTTTAGCAGCCAGGAAACTAAAAGTGATTGGTTTTTTCCCTTAACTCAGCATAACATTCTTGAGGTCCAATCCATGTTGTTATAAGCATATCAGTAGTTTATTACTTTCATTGCTGTAGTATTCCATTGTATGAATATTCCACAATTTATTTATATATGGACATTTGGATTGCTTTCAGTTTCAGCCTATTATAAATAAAGTTGCTATAAATATTTTTAAAAATACATTAGAGGCACATAAGAGCAGACTTGAGTTGCTCAAAGACAGAATTAATGATATTGAAGCAGAATATCTGAACTGGAAAAGACAGAACAGAAGGAGAAGAGAATGGAAAAATGGAACAGAGTCTCAGGGAAATGAATGACAATGTGAAATGCACAAACATTTGCATTATCAGTGTCCCAGAGGAGAAGAGAATGGAAAAGGGGCAGGAAGAATATTTGAGGAAATAATGACCAAAAACTTCCCAACCCTTATGGAAGACATAAATATCAATATCCAGGAAGGACAATGCACTCCAAACAGAATAAATTCAAATAGACCTGCCCCCTGAGACAACTATTCAGAATGGCAAATATCAGAGATAAAGAGAGGATTCTGAAAGCAGCAAGAGAAAAGCAAAGCATCACATACAAGGGAAATTCGAAAAGATTAAGTGATGACATCTCATCAGAAACCGTGAAGGAAAGAAGAAAGTGGTATGACGTATTTAAGGTACTGAAACAGAAAAACTGCCAGCCAAGAATTCTGTATCTGGCAAAACTGTCCTTCAAAAATGAGGATGAGTTCAAAGTCTTCACAGACAAACAAAAACTGATAGAATATGTTATAAAAAGACTAGAATTATAAGAGATACTAAAGGGAGTGCTGCAGCCTGAAAGGGAAAAATGAGGATGGAGACTTGAATAAGAGATTAGAAATGAAGATTATTAGGAAGGCTAAACTAAATCGTAATAATACAGACAATAGAATGATATGACAACAGGGAACTGAAGAACAAAATGGATGAAGTAAGTAATTCCTTTATAGTAACAACATTGAATGTTAATGGATTAAACTCCCCAATCAAAAGACATAGACTGACAGAGTGGATTTAAAAAAATATGAGCCATCTATACGTTGTCTACAGGAGACTCACCTCAGACATAAAGACACAACTAGGTTAAATGTGAAAGGTTGGAAAAAGGTGTTCCATGCAAATAGTAACCAAAGAAGCTGGCGTAGCAACACGAATATTGGACAAAATAGATTTCAAATGCAAAACTGTGATAAGGGATGAAGAAGGTCATAATATATTAATAAAAAGAGCAATTCACAGAAGAAATAACTATACTAAATATTTATGCACCTAACCAGAGTGCCCCAAGATATATGAGACATACCTTGGCATAACTGAAGGGAGAAATAGATGTCTCTATAATAATGGTTGGAGACTTCAATACACCAGTCTCAGTATAGGACAAAATATCTGGACAGAAGATAAAGAAAGAAACAGAGAACTTGAATAATATGATAAATGAACTAGACCTAATTGACATCTATAGAGCATTGCACCCCAAAACAGCAGGATAAACACTTTTTTCAAGTGCTCATGGATCTTTCTCCAAAATAGGCCATATGTTGGGTCACCAGACAGTCTCAATAAGTTTTTAAAAATTGAAATTATACAAAAACACTTTGATCATAACAAAATGAAGCTGGAAAACAATAATGGATGGAAAAGGGAAAGTTCATATGCATATGGAGATTAAACAACACACTCTTAACAAATCAGCAGGTAAAATAGAAATTGCAAGAGAATTCAGCAAATATCTTGAGATAAAAATGAGAACTAAACATATTAAAACCTATGAGATGTCACAAGGCAGTGATGAGAACAAAATTTATAGTCCTCAATGCTTACATTAAAAAAGGAAAAAGAGCTAAATTTGAAGATCTTACTGCACACCTGGAGATATTAGGAAAAAAAACAGCAAACTAATCCCAAATCAAGTTGAAGGAAAGAAATAGTAAAAATCAAAGCAGAAATAAATGAAATCAAGAAAAAAAAATAGAGTGAACCAACCAGAGCAACAGTTGGTTCTTTGAGAAGATCAACAAAATTGACAAATCCTTAGATGGACTGACAAAAAAAAAGAGAGAAGACACAAATATATAAAATCAGAAATGAGAGAGGGAACATTACTACTGACCCCACAGAAATAAGATAGATCATAAGAGGATAATATGAACAACTGTATGCTAAAAACCTAGACAATGTAGAGAACATGGACAAACTCCTAGAAACACACAAACCACCTACACTGACCCTAGAAGAAATAGAAGACCTCAACATACCAATCACCAGTGAAGAGACTAAAACAGTCATCAAAAATTTCCCAAAGATGAAAATCCTGGAGCCAGATTCACAGGTGAATTTTACTAATCATTCAAAGATGATCTAATACCAATCTTGCTCAAGCTCTTCCAAAAAGTTGAACAGGAAAGAATGCTACCAAATTCATTCTATGAAGCCAACATCACCCTAATATCAAAACCAGACAAAAAAAGAAAATTACTGACCAATGTCTCTAATTAGTATAGATACAAAAATCCTCAACAAAATACCTGCAAACAGAATCCAAAAGCACATTAAAAGAATTATACACCACGATAGAATGAGTTTTATCCCACGTATGCAAGGGTGGTTCAACACAAGAAAATTAACTAGAGTAATATACCATATTGATAAATTGAAGAAGAAAAACCACATGATCCTCTCAATTGATGCAGAAAGGGCAATTGACAAAATGCAGCACCCTTTCTTGATAAAAACACTTCAAAACATAGGAATAGAAAGAAGCTTTCTCAATATGGTAAAGTGCATATATGAAAAACCTACAGCTAGCATTGTACTCAATGGTGAAAGACTGAAAGCTTTCCTGCTGAGATCAGGAACAAGGCAAGAATGCCCACTGTCACCATTACTATTCAATATTGTGCTAGAGGTTCTAGTTAAAGAAATTAGGCTAGATTTAGAAAATAAAAGGCACCCAGATTGGAAAGGAAGAAGTAAGACTTGCACTATTCACTGATGATATGATCCTATATCTAGAATCTCCTGAAAAATCCACAACAAATCTACAAGAACTAATAGATGAGTTCAGCAAAGTGGCAAAATACAAGGTTAATATACAAAAATCAATAGGATTTCTATACACTACTGATGTGCAATCTGAGGAGGAAATTTTAAAAAATTCCATTTATGGTAGCAACTAAGAAAATCAAATATTTAGGAATGAACTAAACCAAGGACATAAAGGACCTGTATTCAGCAAACTACAAAACATTGCTAAAAGAAACTTAAGAAGACTTAAATAAATAGAAGGACATTCTGTGTTTATGGATTGGAAAAGTAAATATTATTAAGATGTCAATTCTACTCATTTGGAGGTGGAGTGGACATCACCATCCCAGACTCCTCAGGATTCGGGGAAGAGCTATGGACTAGAGTAGACTTACTGGTATTCTGTTGTAGACATATTGTGATTCAAACAATGGAAGAAATTACAACATTGATGTAGAGCCAGTGGCCACTGGATGCTTTCAGGGCAGGGAGAGGGAAAAGCAGTCATAATACAGGGGCTTTTTTGGGACTTGGGAATTATCCTGAGTGACATTACAATTACAGATATAGGCCATTTTACATCAACATATAACATGCAGAACCGTGTGGGAGAGAGTGTGGTCTACAATGTGAACTATGGTCCATGCTTAGTCGCAAAGCCCCAGGATGTGTATATCCATTGCAGGTGATGTGCCACACTAATGACAGATGTTTATGTGGGAGGTTGTGGGAGGTGTGGGAGGTGGGGAACATGGGAATCCTTGTAATTTTTGTGTAACATTTATGTAATCTAAGCATCTTTTAAAAAATATATTTTTTAAAACTGATTTACAGATTCAATACAATCCTAATAAAAATCCCAACAGCCTTTTTGCAGAAGTGGAAAAACCAATTACCAAATTTATTTGGGCGGTTAAGGGGCCCTAAATAGCCAAAAAGATCTTTAAAAAGAAGAATGAAGTTGGAGGACTCTCACTTCTGGACTTTAAAGCATATTACTTGGGTATAGTGGCAAAAACAGCATGGTACTGGTGTAAAGACAGACACATTGACCAATGGAACTGAATCAAGAACCGAGAAATAGACCCTCACATCTATAGTCAAGTGATTTTTGACAGAGCGGTCAAGTCCTCCTAGTTGGGCCAGAACAGTCTAGTCAACAAAAGAAAGAAAGAAGACCCCAATCTTACACCTTATACAAAAATTAACTCAAAATTGATCAAGGACCTAAATATAAATGTAACAACCATAAAACTCCTAGAAGAAAATGTTGGAAAGCATCTTTAATACCTTGTGGTTGGTTGTAGTTTCTTAAACCTTACACCCAAAGCACAAACAACAAAAGAAAAAAATAGATAAATGAGACCGCCTCAAAATTAAACACTTTTGCACTTTAAAGGACATTGTCAAAAGGATGAAAAGGCAGCCAGCTCAATAGCAAAAAATATTTGGCATTCACATATCCAGTAAGGGTTTAATATCCATGATAGACAAAGAGTTCATACAACTCAAAAATAAAAAGACAAACTACCTGATTAAAAAATACGCTAAAGATTTGAAAAGTCAATTGTCCAAAGAAGAAACACATGAAAACATTTTCAACATCAGTAGTGATTAGGGAAATGCAAATCAAAACTACAGTGAGATATCATTTCACACCTATTAGACTGGCCGCTATTAAAAAGTCAAAAAACTGTAAATTTTGGAGAGCATGTGGAGAGATAGGAATGCTTATTCACTGTTGGTGGGAATGTAGAGTAGTACAGCCTCTGTGGAGGATTGTTTGGCAGTTCCTAAGGAAGTTAAATATAGACTTACCATGTGACCCAGAAATATCATTATTAGGTATACACCCAGATGAACTGAGAGCAAAGACAAATAAATACCTGCGCACCGATGTTCATAGTGGCATTATTCACGATTGCCAAAAGCTGGAAACAACACAGGTGTTCATCAACTGATGAATGGATAAACAAATTGTGGAGTATACACACAATGGACTATTAGCAGCAGTAAGAAGAAATGACGTTGTGAAGCATATGACAACAGAGATGAACATGGAGGATATTATGTTCATTGAAGCAAGCCAGACACAAAAGGACAAATACTGTATGATTGTGCTATTATGAACTAAATATATTGTATAAACTCATGGAATTAATAATTAGAATATAGTTCACCAGAAAATAGAAGGAGGGTAGAGAATGGAAAGCTGGTGGTTAATCTGTGCAGAATTGGTGAAAAGATTGTTTGTAAATCTCTGGAAATGAATAGAAATGGTGAAAGCATATCACGGTGTTTGTAACTAACAGAGCTATGATATGAATATGACAGTGATCGAAAGGGAAAGTCTAAGGTCATGTAGATTACTAGAAGGAAAGCTAAAAACTGTAATGTGGGACCCTATAAGATAGTAAAATCTCAAATAAAACATGAATTTGGGTGATATTGCATATATAAGACTTTTTACTAAATATAAGTGCAAATATACTAGACAAAAGGAAAAACAATAGCAGCTATGTATGGCAAGGGAAGCATAGAGAGATTGAGAGGTGAAAAGTTTTGTTTGTTTTTTGTTTATTATTATTATTGGAATAATGAAAGTCCTCTAAGAATGATTGAAGTGATGAATGCACAAACATGTGATTACACTGAATACCATTGATTGTACACTTTGGATGGATTTATGCTCTATTAATATGTATCAATAAAATTGATTTGTTAAAAAAGAAAGCTTTCAAATCAGAGTCCTAACTTCACATGTGGAAGAACTAGAAAAAGAAGGGCAAACTAAACCCAGATGAGCAGAAGGATGGAAATAACAATGATTAGAGTAGAGAAAAATGAAATAGAGAATAATAAATAAACAAAACTATAGAGAGAATCAACAAACCCAAAAGTTTGAAATTTGAATAGATCAATAAAATTGAAAAATCTTTCGCTAGAATGAAGAGAAAAAGAGAGGACACAAATAATTAAAATCAGAAATCAAAAGGTAGGCATTACTACATAACCCCACTGAAATAAGGACTATAAAAGAATACTATGAACAGCTGTATGGTAATAATTTAGATAATTTAGATGAAATGGACAAATTCCTGGAAACATTCAAACTACCTACTCCGAATCAAGAAGAAACAGAAGATCTCAACAAACTCATAACAAGTAAATAGATGGAATCAGTAATCAAAACCATCCCAGCAAAGAAATCCACGGGCTTCATGGGGGAATGTTAACAAACATTCTGAGAAAAATTGACACCAATCCTCCTCAAACTCTTCCAAAAACTGAAGAGGAGGGAATGCTCCCTGATTCATTCTATGAGTCCACCATCAACCTTATACTGAAGCCTTATAATGATACCCACAATAAAAGAAAAGATCTCTTACGAATATAGATGTAAAAGTGCTAAAAAAGATATTAGTAAACTGAATCCAACAGCACATCAAAAGAATTATATATCATGATCAACTAGGATTCATATGAAGTTTGCTAGGTTGGCTCAATATAAAATCAATTACTGTAATATGACACATTAACAGAATGAAGGAGGAAAAAAAAAGACACAATCACCTCAATGGACACAGAAAAGGCATTTGACAAAATCCAGCACCCCTTCTTGATTAAAGCCCTTAGAAGACTAGGAATAGAAGGAAATTTCCTCAACCTGATAAGGGGTATATATGATAAACCCACAGCAAACATCATACCTAATGGTGAAGTTCTGAAAGCATTCCCTCTAAGAACAGGAACAAGACAAGGATGCCCATTGTTACCACTGTTTTCAACATTTTACTGAAAATTCTAGCCAGACCAAGGCAAGAGAATGAAGCAATGGACATCCAAATTTGAAATAAAGAATTAAAACTTTCCCTATTTGCAGATAACATGATCTTCTATGCAGAAAAACCTGAAAAATTCACAAAAAGCTCCTAGAGCTAATAAATGAATGCATTCAAGATAAATACCCCAAAATCAGTGGTCTTTCTATACACTAATAATGAACAGAAGAAGAAATCATGAAAAAGATTACATTTACAATAGTAACTTAACATCAAATATCTAGGACTAAGTCTGTCAAGGATGCACAGTACTTGTATACAGAAAACTACAAAACAATGCTAAAAGAAATCAGAGAAGATCTAAATAAATGGAAAGACATCTCTCGTTCAGGGATTGGAAGACTAAATATTGTTGAGATGTCAATTCTACCCAAAGTGATTTACAGATATGGCACAATTCCAATCAAAATTCCAACAGCCTTCTTTACAGAAATGGAATATCCAATTATCAAATTTATAAGAAAGGGTAAGGAGCCCTGGACAGCCAAAGCCACCTTGAAAAAGAATAATGAAATTCAAGGACTGACAGTTCCCTATCTTAAAATTTATCACAAAGTCACAGTAATTAAAAGAGCATGAACTAGTACAAGGATAGACATATAGGCCAATGAAATCAAATTAAGAGCTTAGACATAAATCCTTACAGCTATGGCCAATTGATTATTGACAAAGGTAGGAGACTAAGAAAGAATAGTCTCTTCATCAAATGGTGCTGAGAAAACTGGATCTAAATTTGCAAAAGAATGAAGGTGAACCCCTACCTCACACCATATACAAAATTCAACTCAAAATGTATCAAAGACCTAAATATAAGAGCCTGAACCATAAAACTCCTAGAAGAAAACATAGGGAAGCATCTTCAGGACCTCATGTTAAGGCAATTGTTTCTTAGATTTTATATCCAAAGTACAGGCAATATAAGAAAAAATATTTAAATAAGACCTCATTAAAATTAAAAACTTTTGTGACTCAACGTTTTTTTTTTTTTTAATCATGGTAAAACAACAACCTGCACAATGGGAGAAAATATTTAGAAACCACTTAACTTATAAGGGTTTAATATCTAGCATATATGAAGAAATACATCAACTGAAAAAGACAAACACCCAATTAAAAATGGGCAAAAGACATGACTAGACATTTTACCAAAGAAGATATACAAATGCTCAAAAAGTACATTTAAAGATGCTGAACATCATTAGCCATTAGGGAAAGGCAAATCAATGAGATACCATTTCACACCCACTAGAATGGCCATTATTAATAAATGGAAAATTACAAGTTTTGGAGAGGATGTAGAGAGATAGGAGCACTCATTCATTGCTGGTAGACATGTAAAATGGTGCAGCACTATAGAAGGAAGTTGGGCAGTTCCTCAGAAAGTTAACTTTATAATTACAATATAACACTGCAATCCTACTTCTAGCTATATACGCACAAGAATTAAAATCAAGAACACAAACAGATATTTGCACACCAATGTTCATAGCATTATTCACAATTCCCCAAATATTGAAGTAACCTACATGTCCATCAACTGATAAATGGATAAACAAAAACTGATGTATATGCACAATGGAATATTATTCAGTCCTGAAAAAAGAATGAAATTCTGATACATGTGCGATCTTTGATGAACCTTAAAGAATCAGGCTGAGTGAAATAAACTGGACACAAAAAGGTAAATATTGTATGATCTCACTGATATGAAATAATTAGAATAAACAAACTCATAGAGTCAAAATCTAGAATATGTTACCAGGGAACAGGGTGGGGGTAAGGAATAGGAAGATAAGGCTTAATTGATACATATTTTCTATCTGGGACAATGGAAAAGTTTTGGTAATGAATGATGATGATGGTAGCACAACATTATGATCATAATTAGCACTGGATTATATATTTGAATGTAGTTAAAGGGGGAAATTTTAGGTTGTTTATATGTTACTAGAATAAGAAATTTTTTAAATAGCTAATAGTACAATTATAAAAATGTGTTTTCATCAATTGTAGCAACTGTACCACACCAATGCAAGGTGTTGATAATAGGGTGGTATGTGGGCTCCCTATATTTCATACATGATGTTTCTGTAATTCCTCAACTTCTCTAATTAAAAAATAATGCTAACCTGAAATATGTTTATAATCTTATTACATTCATTAATATAGCACTCATTTTAATGTTAGTGTTTGGATCCAGTAATAGCAACATGTAGACTAGGAGTGAGAAAATAATATGGAATGTTTCCCAAACGCTACTGTATATCTCCAGATGGTTTGTGTCCTTTTTAAAAATAAAATGAGAGTTTTAATTGTCATGAGAATCTGATTTAATTTATAAATGTTGTAAATTAAATTACTTTTTGGACTGCTCTGATTATTAGTATTATGATGCATGAGTGTTTTTCAAACTTTTCTTCTAAAGAACCCCTAATGGTAGAGGAAAGTAGTCGGAGACCCCATGGGACTCCAACTTAGCCTCAAGTAGTCTGCCAGCAAGCAGAATGAAAAGGCAAGTCACAGAGAGGAAGAAGTAATGTACAAGGCATATATTTACAAAAGGTTCATATCCAGAATATATAAAGAACTCTTACGCCAATAAGAATAAACCAGACAACTTAATAGAAACATGGGCAAAAGATTTAAAAAGGATCTTAACAAGAAGCTATCTGAATGACAAATACTTTTGGGCACATTGTTATATAATTTATTATTAGGCACCAGAGAAGTGAAGATTAAAACCACAATGAGATAGCGTGAGACACCCGAAATTAAAAGGATTGACATATCAAACATCGGCAAAGATGTAGGACCTCTACAACGCTAATATATTGCTAGTGGGAATTTGTTTAAAACACTTTGTTTGAAATAACATTTGTCATTATCAATAAAGCTGAAAATATGCAATTGCATATATATATATATATATATACCCCCAATAAAAATGTATATATATATTTATAAAAGACACATGCTGATATCTTTATAGCATTATTCTTCTTAGTAGCCCTGAACTGGAAACTACCCAACTGCCCATCAACCAGAGAATGGATTAAAGAAGTGAGGTCTATACACAAAGGAAGACTATATAGCAATGAGAATGAATGATATATAATTATAGTCAACTATATAAATGTATCTCAGAAACATATGTTGAGTGTATTGAGTACAAATAGCCAGGTACAACCATATTGCTATAGGTCGTTGTAGTTCATTTATTTCAACTGTCATATCATATTCCATTGTGTGTGTAAATCACAATATATTCATTTGCTTTCCAGGTGGTGGTCATTTGGGTCCTTTCCAGTTTTAGTTTAAAAGTCTTCTTACCCCAAGTCTAAAAGACAATTTCCTACAGAGTTTTAAAATGGTGGGCATGTTCATGTTTCAGTCTTATATCCGTCTAGAAATGATTTTTACATGTGGTATGATATAAGGATCTATATAAATATAATTATTTTTTATACAGATAACCTTTTTATACAGTCCCTTCTTTAGAACATTTCCCCCGGTCCCCAGTGATCATACCACCTCCATCATATGCCAAAATTCCGTAAATGGGTGGGTTTATTTCTGGTCTCTGTATTCTACTTCATTAGTCCATTAGGCTCTCCCTGCTCAAAAGTATTATAGCTTCATGATAAGTACTGATATTTCATAGGACAAGTTCTCAATCCTTCTCTTTTTACTCCAGATGTTTCTTGGATAATTTTGGCTCTTTATTTTCCAAAATAAATATTAATATTAGAGTAATTTTAGAAAGTTCTATAAAAAATCCTGTTGAAATTTTCCTTGTAATTTCATCATATCTATAAATTGGGAGTGGATATTTTGTGATATTAAGATGGCCTATTAATGAACATCCTCTCTCCATTTATTTAGTTCCCTAATATCTCTTTTATAGAGTTTTATCATTTTCCCTATAGAGCAAACACATCTTTTGATAGATCTGTTCAAAGGTATTTGATATTTTTTTATATAATTATGGAGTCTTCTCTTTAATCACCTGTTTCTAGATGTTGGTTGTCAGTGTATAGAAATGCAACTAACGTTTAATATTAATTTCATATCTAGCTATATTACCTTTAATGAGTTTTTTATATACTTAGGAGTTCTATACCATCTGCAGTAATGCCAGTTTTATTTCCTTCTTTTCAATCTTTAGTCTCTAGTTATTATTTAATGGCTAGGATTTTCAAGACAATTGTTGAATAGTAGTAGTAAGGGGTTGGCATTCAAACCTCTTTCCTGAGTTTAAAGGGAATGCTTCTAAGATTTCACCATTCATAATGATGAATTCTCTAGTTATTGTTTTTAGTACATACTGTTTATCATTGATCAATCAATAAACATTATTGATTTTATTGACAACTCTTGAATACTCATTTTCTCTGTATAGAGAAACTCTGTTTCATCCTTTCTATCTGTATGATGAAATGGGAAATATGCATGAAGCAATTATCTGCATGCTGAAGTACAATGGTTTTCTCAGGTAAAAGCACTTTTGCAATGTTTGAGTTGCAAGCTGAACTAGCTGGTTTTTTCACAAGGCACTATTTTCACTGACGGACAATCCATGGTTATTCAGACTTATGTATTTGGCAGATGTTTTCTTGTAAATTAATAATGTAATTGTGTCACTTCAACAAAACTGACAATATTTGTTCCTTATCATAAAATTTGAGCTTTCAAGCAAAATAAGCTTACCCATTTTTGGATATTTATACCATTTCTTTTATGAGATTGGTGTTAACAAATTTAATATAAAAATGTATAAAGAAATGCATCCACCTTTGGAAGATCCACATAACTCAGTGAACCAGTATTTTCTAAATGAACAATCCATGATGTTACAAAATCCAATGGATTTTAATGTACTCAAGTAGAAAAAGTTCATTGCCATAATTTGATTTCACATTGCAACCAACTTTCAAGAATTTGTTACTGATTTAGTGTTGATGTCATATCCACAAAATTATCTGGAAAAGGCTATCATAAGGCTCCTTTCTTTCAAAACTACCTTTCTGTGTAAGGCCAGATTTTCTTGATATACTTCAATCAAAACAATATCAACGCAGTGAATGCAGAGGAAGATATGAAATCAGCTGTCTTTTAAGGAGATTTGCAGAGTAAAACAATGACAATCTTCTTATTCTTTTTGTGTGGGCATTTATAGTTATTTCTCTTTAAAATGGTACTTATACTAATTATTATAGTTTTAAAACAAATTAATAAGAAATACTTAACTTTCCTCCATTTTAATTTCTAATATGATAAATACCAATATTTCCCATGTAAAGAAAAGCTTTTTAGGTTCTTTAAATTAAGAGGATAAAGGGATTCTAACCAAAAATTTGAGAACCTCTGTTTTATGAGAAACAGCCAAACAGGACTTTCGGTGGTTGTATAATTTTATATTTATATAATTACAAGCAATGTATAGGAATTTCAGTTTCTACACATCCTCTCCAACATTTGTTGTTTAAAATATAAATGTATATATGTTATATATATATATATTTTTTTCTTTTAGCAATTCTAGTTTGTGAGAAGTCATATCTCATTGTGGTTTTAATGTGCATATTTTTCTGACTGCTAATGATGCTAAGATTTTTTTTTTTTTATGTGTAGTGGCCATTCCTATGTCTTCCTCTGTGATTTGTCCACTCACCATTTTTCCTATAATTTTATTGGAATATGCATCTTTTATTGTTTGTTGTGGGGATTCTGTATATGTTCTGAATACAAGTCTTCCATTGGATATATGTTGTGAATGTCTTTTGTATTCTGTGGTGTGTCTATTCATTTTCTTAATGGTGTCTTTTGTTGAGCATAAATGTTTAATTTTGATTAATTCTAATTTATCATTCTTAAAATTTTTTGCTTGTCTACCCATATGTTGAAAGTATATTCTCCTTTATATTTTTGTTAAAGCTTTATGTGTCTGGATTTTATGTTTAAGTCTATTATCCATATCAACTTAATCTTTGTATATCGAGTAAGGAATGGATCCAGGTGTATTTTTTCCCCCATGGATCTACAATTATTCTAGAAAAAAGGTAAAAACATTTCTCACTGAATTGATTGCAGTTTCTATTTCTTACCTCTATTTGTGCCAATTGTCTCTATTTTTATAACACATGGTCTTAATCATTGTAGCCTTTTAGTCAGTCTTGAAATCAAATAGTGTAAATCCTTCAGCTTTGTTCCTTTTTAAAAACTAAAGTCTCTTTTGATTATTCAGTATTCTTTGTACTCCTATATTAATTTTAGTACAGTCTTTCCTATTTCATCAAGTAGCCTTCAGGAATTTATTAAGGATTGCATTGAATCTATATATTAACTTAAGGTAAAAGAATATCTTAGCAATATTGAGTCTTCCAGACTGTTAACATTTATGTAGATAGCCCCTTTCAGGTTTCCTTTAATTGCACTGAGCAATATTTTATCATTTTCAGTAAAGACTTATGCATATTTTGTTAATTTATTTCAAAATATTGATAAGTAGATTCTACTGCAAATTGCATTAAGTTGATTATCCAAATGCCTATTGCTAGTAAATATTGATCTTATATACTTTAAAATTTTTAAATTGACTTTTTAATTCAGGTAGATGTCATATTTATTTGGATAAGTATATAATCATGTCATCTATAAATAACAAAGATTTTGCTTTTCTCAATTTTGTCAGTTCTTTATTCTTGCTTTATTTCACTGTCTAGGAGCTCCAGTAAAAACACACTGTCAAAGTTGAGGGGAGAAATGGTCAAATCCACAATCATAATTAATACTACTGAAACTCAATAGTAGAGGGGACAATTTGAATGAATTTTATAAGGCCAGCATAACCTTGTTAAATAAACCCAAGAATAGATACTATAAGAAAAGCCATCCCTTGTAAACAGACACAAAATCCTAGCAAACTATTTGAAAATGTAATCCAGCAAGACATAAACTGGATTATATATCATGACCAAATTGACTTATTTCAGGAATGCAAAGTAGATATGACATCAGAAACTATCAATCAATAAAATATATCACATTAATAGAATGAAAGAGAAATATATATTTACCTTAATAGATACAAGAGAGGCATTTGATAAAATTTAAGTTTGCTTCATGAGCTTAGAAAGTCTGTTAGTTATATATATATATATATATATATATATATACACATATACATTTAGTATTGTTTTATTGATTAATCGATCCTTTTAACATTATTTCTATTAGTTTTTGATCTGATATTGATATTAATATAGCTACACCCACCTTCTCCTCAGTGTTTGCATTGTATATTTAATTTTTTTTCTTGTTATCTCCCACCCTGTCTGTGACTTTATAATTTGTGTATGCTTCTCATAAAGATGTAATAGATGGGGCTTGTTTTTTTATCCAGTTTAACAATCTCCGCTTTTTACATGGAGTGTTTAGGCTATTTTCATTTAATCTAATTTTTATATGCTTGGGTTTAATCTTCATATCTTTTAATTTTATTCCCTTTTTAAGTTTATCCCCTTTGTTCTTTATTCCAATGTTCCTTCTTCCTTGACTTCATTTGGGTGATATATATATATTTCATTTTGTTTCCCGTGGGTTTTTTTCTTTGTGTTATATTTTAAGTAGTTTCTCTGGACATTATAATATTCATCTTTAATTATTTCTGCTGATTTTTTTTCTTTGTGTTATGTTTTAGGTAGTTTCTCTGGACATGATAATAATCATCTTTAAATTATAAGGGTCCTTTAAGTATATAACTTCACCAATATAAAATTTTGTTATAGTACAATTGCATTTGCCTCCCCTTGCCCTTTGTGGTCTTATTGTTTTATATTTTATTGCTATATGTGCTAAAAATTCCAAAATAAATTGTTACTCTTTTTGCTTTAGACAGTCAATAGCTTTTTAACAAGTTATTAAAACATATCAATATATAAAGTTAACTAAGAATTAGGTCTTTTGCATTTACACAGATATTTATCTTTTCTGATGTTCTTCATTTCTTCCTGAAGACCTGGGGTAACATCTGGCACCATTTTCTGTCAGCCTATATAAGATTTCCATCCTTTCTTGTAGTGAGGATATGCTGGAGATAAAGGGTTTCAGCTTTTATGCATAACTATTTTGCCTTAATGTTTAAAATATATTTTTGCTCTGTATGGTTTCTAGGTTGACAATTTCACTTTTATATTTCACTCTCAGTGCTTTAAAGATGCCATAGAATTGTCTTCTAGTTTTCATTTTACTGTAATTCTTCAGAATATAATGTGTCTGAGGTCAACTGTGGGCAATCAAGCATAGGGCTCATCTCTCCCCTCTGGGCTGCTCTGCTGGTTCCAGCCTCTGGCATCTCTCCCAGACTCTTGGGATTTCTTTGTCTTTCTGCAGCTGCTGGTGATCCTGGATTATTCCCTCGCATGACAGGGTAAAATGGTGGCTCTCTTTATCTGTGTGTCTCTGCATGTTTCTCCTGTTTATAAAGGACTCCAGCAAGAGAGCCAAGACCAACCTGGTTATCCCTTCCTGAAGTACTCCCATCAAAGGCACCTAACTGAATTCAATCTCATAAAAGGGTCCCAAGCCCATAGGAATGGATCAATTTAAGAACATAATTTTCTCAAACCAACACAACTATGATTTGCCTAGGCATGGTTTTCATTGTATTTATTCTGCTTGGAATTCACTGAGATTCATGGATATGTGGATTTAGACTTTTATCAATTTTGAAAATTTTCTGAGACCTTCATCTTCAAATAATTCTTCTGTCCGTTTCCTCTCTCCTCTTCTTCTGGAACTACTATTGTATGTTTATTGAAACATTTTATATTGATCCACAGGTCTTGGGAACTCTCTTCTCTTTTACATTTTTCTGCTCTATTTATCCTTTGTGTTTCAGTTTGGACAATTTCCTGTCATCTGATTCACTGACCGTGTCACCTGCTATGCCCAGTCTGCTATTAATCCAATCTAAGAAATTCTTAATATCTCCTTTTATATTTCTAATATTTCCATTTGGTTCTTTCCTACAGTTTACATTTCTTTACCTAAATTCCTTCTCTCTTCATATTTTGTTCATCTTTTTCACTAGCTCCTTTGTCAGTTTTAATAGCATTATTTTAAAGTATTTGTCTGATAACTCTAACATCTTTGGTTATCTCTTGGTCTGCTTTTATTACCAGTTCTTTCACTTTACAATTCTTTTTTTAATTCTGAAAAATGTATTTTCCCCCAAAATATTTCCTTCCCTTTCTTCCCATTTTTCTTTTTCATGGATACCCAGTTATCCATATGTTAGACTTCCAGTTCTATCCTCCCTGTCACTTAGCTTTCTTTTTATATTTTCTATTTCCTAAAAATGCTCTCTTCCTTCTGAAGGATTTTATATAATTTGATGTTCCAATTCACTAATTTATTTCTTAGCTATATCCATTCTGCTATTTTTCCTATCTACTCTGTTCTTAATTCAGAAAAAAAGTTCACACTTTACATTTATACTTGGTTATTTTATAAATTCTTTTTATTCTTGACTTATATTTTTTATATCTTTCTTTATCTGTTTTAGTATGTTTATTAGGCAAAAATAAAATTCTTGGTCTGTCAGCTCTAATCCTTCCTCTTCAGAAACTACAGTCTCTATTTACGGTCATCTACCTCTGCGGGTAGGAGGAAGATGTACCTCAAAGTGGAAACTTCCAGGAACAAGAACATCCACAGACCATTACTTCTTATGCCAAAAAAGAACTTCTGTTAACACCTGAATCTGTGAATAAGCACTATTAAAAGGAGATATTCAGATGGTAATTCACAAGCTCTGGAAGTTTGGAGGTGGGGAGTGAGGGAGTAACTAGGCTTCTTTACAAATGCAAAACATCTGTACAACATATATCTGACATTTAATGTCTTATTTAATCTGTCAATCTTTGTCTTTTAATTGGAAAAGTTAGTCTACTTATATTTATTGTGAATATTGGTATTTCAACCTATTTCTAGCTTATTAATTTATTTGAGAATGTCCCACTGCCCAGATTTTACCTCTAGGAATGCCTAGCTCAGGGATATGAGTCATGGTAGATACAGGACAGACGTTGTTTTTCTAAAGCAAAGGGAGGACAAAATCAAGATCAGCGTTCCAACACTCTCTTTTTTAAATTTTATCTTCCTGTATCCATGCTGGTTGCCTCCTGTCCCAGGTCAAATCATCATCTTATATATAGCAGGTGAAAGCAACTTCATTTCAGTCTAAGCTTTATCTCTGTAGTCTTTCTTGGATTTATCTTAAAGAAAGGAGGTAGCAGTTATAAGTTCAGCATTATGGTAGGAATTAACCCTAGTCCCTTTCAATGGGTGTTAGCTAGTTATCTTTTGGAATACCTTTCCAAAATGAAGACCTTGGTATGCTACTCTTCAGTATAATGGGGAAATTATGTTTCATTCATCTAATCAGCTATCTTATTAGCTATAGTCTGCGAAAGAAATCGATTATGGCTCATTGAAGGCAATACCTTCTTTGCAAAATGAATTTCTAAATTTTCTTTATACACAATAATAATAATAGGTTAAAATTTTAATATGGGGCTTCTGATCAAGCAAGCCTAGTCAAATAGAAGATACTACTGGGTAATTCTTCCAGAACTCCACTTAGAGATAATAAAAAAAAAGAAAAAAGAAAAAAGAAAGAAAAGAAAAAGAGAGAAACGACGGTTAAAAAACATAGAGGAGAGTTTGGGGATACGGTACATGTTTGACTTAGAGAAGAAGAATATCAAGGTTTTGTTAGAAAAGTAACATTTGAAGAGATAATAGCACAGATATTATAGAATTAAAGTTAGGAATTCTAAGATTAAAGAGAACTTCAAGTCTCAAATAGGTGAGACTAAAAGTAAATCTCCACTTAGATATTCTGTAGTGAAACTTTAGAACATCACTAGCTATTAGAGAATGCAAATCAAAACTACAATGAGATACCATCTTACCCCCATTAGACTGGCAGCTATTAAAAAACAGAGGACTACAAGTGTTGGAGAGGATGTAGAGGAATGGGAACCCTCATCCACTGCTGGTGGGAATATAGAATGGTCCAGCTATTGTGGAGGACAGTTTGGTGGTTCCTCAAAAAACTAACTATAGAACTGCCATATGATCTGGCAATTCCTCTGCTGGGCATATACCCAGAAGAATTGAAAGCAAGGACACAAACCGATAAATGCATACCAATGTTCATAGCAGCATTATTCACTATTGCCAAAAGTTGGTATCAACAGATGAATGGATAAACAAAATTTGGTACATACATACAATGGAATATTACTCCACGGTAAGAAGGAATACAGTGCTAACACATGGTATAATGTGGATGAATCTTGAGGACCTTATGTTGAGTGAAACAAGCCAGGCATTGAAGGAAAAATATTACATGACCTCACTGATATGAATTAAGCAAATTGAGCAGACTCAGAGAGCTATTGTCTGGAAGATAGGTTTACAGGAAATAGAAAGGGAGAAGAAGGTTGTGAGCTGACGCCCCTATGGGCATAATCTATGATAAGGTGAAAGTGTATAGTTGGGCATTGAAGGGATATGACAGGAGAATAGTGATAATATTGGGTTGAGCTGGTCAGGTTTGATAGGTGGGTAGATTGGGGAGGGTGGGTTGGAAGGTCCATGGACTAGGAGGAGGGTTGGGGGAGGACCAGAATCCTCAGGATTGGGGAATGAACTATGGACTAGAGTGGACTTACTGGTATTCTACTATAGACATATTGTGATTCTAGCATCGGAAGAAAATACAACATTGATGTGGAGGCAGTGACCACTAGAGGGTCTGGGGGCAGGGAGAGGGAAAACCAGTTGTAATATTAGGGCTTTTTTGGGACTTGGGAATTGTCCTGAATGATTTTGCAACGACAGATATAGACCATTTTATATCATCACGTAATATTTAGAACTGTGTGGAGAGAATGTAAACTACAATGTGAATTATGGTCCATGCTCAGTGGCAAAGCCCCAGGATGCGTTTATCAATTGTAATGAATGTGCCACACTAAGGAAGGATGTTTATGTGGGAGGGTGTGGGAGGTATGGGGAGTGGGGTATATGAGAATCCCTATATTTTGGGGGTAACATTTATATAATCTAAGTATCTTTTAGAAAATAAAAATATATATTTAAAATTTTTTTAAAACTACTAGAGAGAAAAGACAGATTACCTACAGAAGAATTAAATTAGTCTTTAGAATCAGCAAATTCTCTGGGGAGTGGTTATGAACTAAGGTTCTATAAAGGCTTTGCAATACAGCTTCTATTAATATCAAAGACTCTGGAATAAGGTACTCCTGGGTTCAAATCCCAGTGCTATCATTTTCTAGCTCTGAGGCCTTAACAAATTGCCCTCTATTTGAAGTTATAGAGTGGACATAATAATAATACCAATCTCAGAATTGCTGTGAGGCTTAAAAAATAAAATGCTTAGCACAGTCAGTGACATCCAGGGAGCATTCAAATATTACCAGAGATACAGTGAATTAGGTTTCAAAACCCCAACAGATTGGGCATTTTTATCCAACAACAGGAAGTTGACCAGCCTTCTAGATTTAAGTTCCACAAGCACAGAATTTCATGAGTTTTGAACTTAATAGAGTCCCATGAACCTAGAACAGTGCCTGGACTATAGTAGATAGCCTTGAATGAATGAATGAATGAATGAATGATTTTTTATGTGAAACTCTGAAGCTACAGTGAGGAACACATAGACCATTGGAAATGGAGATTATTTAGTCCAACATGTCCAATTACCACCATCATTCAGTGGATAAAACAACTGGGGGAAGTGGGCAACCCACTAACTACATTGACAGAGCAACAGAGGAGGACTGGAACCAAAGTCTTTTCAGTCTTGACTGATAGGCTTTATGCTTTACCACTGTATTAGTCAGGGTTCTCTCGGGAAACAGAATCAGCAGGCGATATCTGTCAATAATATGAAATTTTAAAAGAGTCTCTCACGCGACCGTGGGGATGCACAAGTCCAGGTTCTGCAGGCAGGCTGCAAACCAGGGGCTCCGATGAAAGCCCGATGAAAGGTCGTTGATAAGTTTCTGGGAGAAGTTGCCTGTCCAACGACGAGCTGGGAAATTCTCTCTGAATGTTGAAATCACTTCCACTTTTAAGTCATTCAACTGATTGGATAAAAGCGCCACCCATTGATGATGTAATCTCCCTGATTGATGCAGATGTAATCAGCCATCCACGCAGTAAACTCACTGATGATTGAAGTCCATAAATGCTCTTGTATTACAATTAGCCCAGTGCTTGCTGGAACAAACACCTGGACACAATTACCTGGCCGAGTTGACACATTAGCCTAACCATCACAACCACCAAAGCAATTATATGCAATCATTGTACAGCAATCCCTGAGTTTCAGCCCTGAATAGTTTTTATAATGGGAGTTTCTTTACTTCCTTTAAAAAGATGGATCAGTCTGTATATAAAACTCATACTAAGCGCTATGCTCTACTCCCTTAGTCTTTGTAGGGGGAAAAAAAGTTCCAAAATGAAATTAATGATTAATGCTAGTGATAGGAACCAAATTTTCTTAGATTTCTTCTTATCTAATTGCTAAATTTGAAGAGGTGGGTGTGAAGGTTTTTTGAGATGCTGACCACTGTAAATGTAATTAATTCTATTCATATTCTTTCTGTAGGATACATGAAAATGGAATTTGAGGCATCAGATTTCCAGTTTAGGTTGCCAGTGACTGCTTGAACAAGACTGGTATTTGTGCTGTTTATCTAATTAAAGTCTTGCCAAACAATCAATATATTTTCTTTCTCTCCCTTCCATTGAAATCAAGAAAGAATATTATTACATTATAATATTATATATTCTGAAAGAGAATGTAACAAGCAACCTTCAGACTTTGACCCCAGCATTTTTCTTTCTTTCACAAATCATCAACTGCACAAGCAGAAAGGCTTACAGAAGATCTGGATAAGTGACCCAATGAACTGTTTCTTGACAGAGAAATCCTGGAATAGTTGAGGGTAATTGCTTCCAATTTTCCAATCAGCTATCACATTAAAACTCTGAGGCTCTTTATTTAATAAATAATGAGTATTACTGATAGATACAGTCATCAAGTAGAAACGTTGACCAAGACTAATTGGCATATAATATCATTTAGATCTGACAAACTTTGACCTAGGAAAATTGTACTTGATAGAAATATCGGAGTAAAAAGAAAACTCAAAGTTGAGGTTTGATAGGGTCAAAATGTTTAATAAAACCCTCCATGAAGTTTACACTGAAAAGGGTTGATCCTGGTGAAAAATAATTTTAACAAAATAAAAAGGAAAATGGAAAAAAGTTATAACTATTTTATAGTGTTGGATAGAATATTGATCAAGAAATTAATTTGGATTAATGTTGTTTACTCCAAAAATTTATTTCTCAATAAAACATCACCTACATTGGTATAATTATAATACAGTATCCATAAACAGGTAGTCAAATCATCCTCAAGAGTCAATGGTTACTTCAAAACAGTGGGATCAAAACAGTAATATTTCTGTTACTATTTGTGCAACTTTAGGCAAATCATTGAACTCCCTCATGCTCTGTTTCCTTGTGTATAAGATGGAGATATCAAATCTCACTGATTCATTGTGAAGAGCTCATTAGATAGCAGGTATGGATTGCCTGACACTTGGTCAATCACTTAACAAATGATGGTTTCTTTAATAAAAGTAACTAAGCCTCATCCTCTTTTCAAGTATTTGCCTTGCTTAGGTTACAGAATTCTCATCATTCCTCTCTTAAAATCTCTCCATCACCTGGTTTTCTTCCTGATCATATGTTTCATAACTGTTTCTCTGCTTGAAACATTCAGCCCCACCGTTACCAGATTTTGTCTAGGTTCTTGACTTATGCTGCAGAAATGAATTTCAGAGCACATCAGGTTAGTTAGGCCAGTAATTTATTAAGGTGGGGAGGGAAGAGAAATGGGAGAAAATAACAGATCACCAGTCCCTGGTAGAGAGTAGGGGCTGAAGAGTGTTAAAGAAGGCTGATTTATAGACTACAATTTCCCATTATAGGTTATAAATGCCCAGGTTTTACTTGGGTGTTGATCCACACAGAGGAACACAGCGAGAACAGGGTGCAGAAGCCAAGAGAGCGGGAGAGTTGACCTTTGCACTTGCTTTTTAATCCATTAATTATTCCACCCCTTTGATAATGGCATGGGAGGAGTCCCAGCTGTTTGCTGTTTTGATTGATTAATCCACCCATCAGTCCCCCCGGATGGCCCAATCATAATGTCTCTGGAGAATACCGGGGTTTCTCCTGGCTTCCCGAGAAATCTCGGGAGGGTCTTCCAACAGCCATCTTGGAGGTATTGATGTCCAGGTTCCAGATCCATTTATTGATTCCCTGTATGAAGCCTGCTTCACACCCTAATCATCAAAAGAAAATTTGTTTGGGGAGCGGATGTAGCTTAGTGGCTGAGCGCCTGCTTCCCATGTACAAAGTCGTGGGTTTAATCCCTGGTACCTCTTAAAAAAAAAAAAAGAAAGAAAGAAAATTTGTTGTCCGCAGAAGGGAGAACCAAAACATAAAGCTCATTAGCAGATGGATTGGACTCTGCTGGATACTTCAGGCTTCCCAGCAGGTGGTTAGAGATCAGCCTGAGGCAAAGCTCTGTTTTCCCTTCCTAGCCACATAGAGAAGCACCCTGAACAATGTAATGTCTCCCACCCTTCTCCCTCTCCAGCCCCACTGAAGCCAGCTCCAGAGAAGCATCTGATATAAACTGCTGCAAAAATATAACTGCATGTTGATAAAAATTGAGGTCTACTGATAGAGAAAACCATCACCAGGTAAAACTGACAAAACTAAAGAGCATATGATAGACTTTAGATCTGCAAAATTTGGCTTAGGCAAATTTAAAAGTCCAGAATAGAGTTTGATCTCTTAAGCTATCTTTCTTTTGCTTTTATTTGTAGTGGTGGTTTGGAGCTGTAGGTAACCAAGGAAAACATGTTCTTAAACTTAATCCATTCCTGTGGGTATAAACCCATTGTAAGTAGGAGCTTTTGATGAGGTTATTTCAGTTAAGGTGTGGTCCACCTCAATCAGAATGGGTCTTTTTTTAAATCAATTTTATTGATAAATATTAATATACCATACAGTTCCTCCAAGGTATACAACCAATGGTATTTGCTATAATCACATATAATCACATAGTTGTGCATTCATCAATTTTTTTAGTATTCTTTTTTTTAAATATATATATTTTTTGAAAGATACTTAGATTACATAAAATGTTACATAAAAAAATATAAGGGATCCCCATATGCCCCACTCCCCACAACTCCCACTTTACCCTACATTAACAACTTCTTTCATTAGTGTGGTACATTTATTGCAATTGATGAACACATTTTGGAGCATTGCCACTAAGGATGGATTATAGTTTACATTGTAGTTTACACTCTCTTCCATTCAAATCTGTAGGCTATGGCAGGATATATAATGGCCTGTATCTGTCGTTACAATGTCACAGAATGGGTTTTAATCCTATTACTGGAGTCCTTTGTAATCAGAATGAAATTCAGACAGCAAGAGAGAAAACTACAGCAAGCAAGAAGCTGAAAATCAACAATCCAGAAGAGAACAGAGAGGCCTCCACATGCATTGCCATGTGTCAGAGGAGCCAAGGACCAAGGATCACCAGCAGCCAGCCCCAGAATGCCACAATCTATGGGGAAAAAACAACACTGTGATGATGCCTTCATTTGGAGTTTTTTCCCATCCTCAAAACTGTGAGCCAATAAATTCCCATTAAGTCAGCCCACTGCATGGCATTTACTTGAGCGGCCAAAGAAAACTAAAACACTTAAGAAATGTTTAGGGAAGCGGCTGTGGCTCAATCAGTAGGGCTCCCGTTTACCATATGGGAGGCCCTGGGTTCTGGTGAAGGCAAGCCCGCCCGCACGGCATGGTTAGCTGACCCAGCGAGCACAAGCAGCGGGGGGGGGGGATGAATAAATAAATAAAATCTTAAAAAAAAAAAAAAAAAAGAAATGTTTAAATTCACAACATAAAAAGCAAGCCATGTTTAGGCAATGGTAATATTAAAGGTAATTTTATTAGTCAGCCAAAGTGGTGCTAATGTGAAATACCAAAAATGGGTTGGTCTTTATAAAGGGTATTTATTTGGGGTAGAAGTCCACAGATACCAGGCATAAAGCGTTAAGTTTCTTCTCTCCCCAAAGTCCATTGCCACGTGTTGGAGCAAGACAGCTGCTGACATTTGCCAGGGTTCAGGCTTCTTGAGTTCCTCTCTTCCCGGGGCTGCGTTTCTCTCCGGGCTTAGCTCTTCTGGTTCCTCCACAAGGTCAGCTGTAGACTATCAGGTGAATGGCTCACTTCTCTTCTCCTGGAGCCTTTTCTCCAACATCAAAACTCCAACATCAAAACTGCTTCTCAAAAACTGCTGCAACTCTGTTCTTTGTGATGCTTTTATATTTTCTTCCCCCACCCACCAAGGGGTGGGGCTCAATGCCCTAATCATAACTTAATCATGCCCAGGTTAGCATATCAGTTTACAAGAATGATCCAATTATATTTTTGGAATTCATAATTATATCAAACTGCCCAACTGCAGCAGTAATCTAAAAATCATAAATCATGCAATAAAATAACTTATAAGTATCTTTAAGTTTGTTGTGTCCCAATTTTAAATTTTATAGCTGAAGCTCAAAGGGATTGTGTTGACCCTTCCATGGTCACTTAAATATTTGTGCAGACCAAATATTGTTGAGGGGAGGCAGGGTTCTCAGCCTTCTGAAATTATATATAAAAATTTATGTGTATTTTTGTTTTTGTTGTCATGGAATATAGCTTTTATTAAATAGCTGAAGCAGTCCCTAGTAGTATTAAAGACTACTAATTTGGAATGTCTCTTAGCTTAAAAATAAAAGAGACATGTGCACATGTGCGTCCATGTGTATGTGTGTGTGTGACTTTTCACACACTAATCAAAGTAGTCCTTGGAAGCTGTTTCTTTAAATAGACCATGTTGCAAGGAGCATGCCCCAGAGAACATGATGGATTCCTGTTCACCCCTTGCTCACAGTCTAAAGTTAGCTTGCTAAACTCAGCAGCGGCTCAGGCAAAAACTTTGCAACAGGTGCACTGGGCAAGTTCATGAAATTGCCCTAATTTATAGATAGCTCATTCCCAGACAGATCACCATCACTCTGGTAAGTTGAATACAACTTCTGGAAATTTCTGACTTAAAGCTTAAGTCGTAAAGAGGGAGGGATGAGAAATCTGATGTCAAAGTTTTCCTTTTCCTTTCTTAACGGAAGCAAAATTCCACTTGGCTTGTTTTATTTCCATTCAAATTAGCATCTCATGGAAGTCCCATTATAACTGACACCCACAAAAAAGTGCAAGCTTAGTTCCAAAATGCTGAGGAATGCCTTTTATTCTTAAAAAGAACTAAGCCTCCTTATTTTCTGCTAATGACTGTATATTTCTATTTCTTGGGAGTAGGATCTTTATTTGCTTGTTTGCTTGTTCTTAGTGTTCAGTAATTAAGGGGGTTACAATGTCATTTACCTTTTGGAATAAGAGGAGGCAAACTTTAGCCCACAGCCATATACAGCCTGCAGCCTCTTATTACAAATATGTTTGTTTTCTTTTTATTTTCCTTTTCTATTTTAACACTGCCACACCCATTTGCTTTTGTATTGTCTCTGGCTGCTTTTGCTCATTAGTGCATTACAATGGTAAAGTTGAGCCATTGCAAAGAGAAGAATATGTCCCTTGGCAAAGCCAAACATATTTAATATCCAGCCCTTTATGGAAAAGACATTGCTGTCCCCTGCTTGGGAGGGTGAAAAATTGCTCTAGAGAAATTTGACATTGGTCTTCTCTTATATCTTCCCTGTGATCAGTTCCTCTACATAGATGACAGGAATATTGGGGGTGGAGACAGTGGAGAGGGTAATGGGGAAGAGCACAAAGGGACAGTAGGGACACTGCAAGGATAATTTGCTTCTTTTTACCCATATACTATAGTGCAGGATTACAAGTCCCAGGACCCCCGTCTTTCCTTAGCATTTCCTTAGCTTAAAAGAAGCAGATGCAAAATTAATATGTATGCTTGTAGTATTTATTTATAGAATGTTTTTCTTTACATAGTGATAGAATAAAGAACGAAAACCCTGACAGGCTGATTTGAACTCATTTTTCTTCTAAGTCAATAGGACTCAATGCCAAGATTAGCGATAAGGAGAGATTTTGACAACGTGGAAATTTTGCTCACAGCACATTGTCAGCTCACTGCCACGCTTGTGACTTCTTTCACTTTGGATCAATAGTGCAGGCTCTGGTATAACTCTGTGATGGGCTCTTTCCATTCTAGTGCTTGAGTTAAATTTATTTCTCCTCTGACCTTTGAAAGGATCTGCTTGTCTAGAAGAAAAGAATTTTTTGCACTTCTTCTACCATGGAAGAAGAGGAGCCTTGGATATGTAGGACACTTTTAAAATTTGGATTTGGAATTTTTTAAAGTGAGAAAGTAACCATTGCTGGCAAATAGAGATGAGTCACTTGAGGGTTATCACAGGATCCCAGAACGGTGGGAAAAATTGATAAATACTTTTTTTAAAATCCTATAGCTAAAATTAGTAGTGTGAGAGCAGCTACTGCATTTGTAAGGTTGTCATGTTCTTGTTGGGGAGTGTAGGTAAAGAGCAGACCTGATTCTACCCTCAGTGGAAATGGAACATAATTCTAAGGCTCTGTCCCATGTGGGACAATCACAGCATGCTGGCGTGCCACATTGGACCCTGGACCAACCCCTGGTGCCTCATTGCCATTTGCTGGGGTTACACTGGCCAGGCTTTGGGGATACTGTTGCAGGTAGCCTGGAATGGGATGACAACATCACCTCAATTTTGGACCCCATAGCATGGGAAGGATGCATCTCACTGAGACTCAGGTTCAGAGAAGTAAATGAGGCACTGACCTCTGGCCCAAACTTCAAGGGGCTGCCAGTAACCTCCGCAATCTGAATAAATCATATTGTAATACATATTTCTTTAAAAATCCAAATAATGCAAAAAGTCCATAATTAATGAAATATAAAGATTTCAAATAGTGACAGGTCATTGTTTGTTTTCCGACTCTGAGCTTTCATGCAATGGGAACAGTCATTTCTAGTCAGCCCACACAGTTCCCCAGTTTGGGTGGCCTTTGTATCCATACACCAATATGTTTAGGAGGGTTGACAATGGTCTACCAATTGACTGGGCAAGATGAGGATTTATATACTATCATGTTTTCTAAGTAGAGAGTTTTATTAACTTTTTGCACTTGGTTCAAGACTTGAGAGGATATTTCAATAAGTGTTTATAGCAGTGCACATTATTTCCTTTTGTATCAGTCTCCAAGATTACTCCACAGCACTGTATGATACTATTTTAACAAACTGGTCTTGCTGTTAGTCAAGAATATTCAAATAATCCTTATTCCTTGTGGCAGAGTAAAATCACCAGAGATCACAATGAAGTGAAAATCCAGGGATGACTTCTACCCTGTCCAGCTCAGCCCTGTTGCTAGCTTCTCCCACACATCCTGAGCCTTGGCTGGTCAAGAAATCTCTTCATTTTAAACGTGTCCCTCCTCTTCTCTTGTGGCCCTGAGTCCCTGCAGTCTTTGAGGAGTTGCAAACTCAAATTTCTATAGATGTAGAGCAGGTATCACAAATGAGGGGAGTAAATTTGATAAGGATTAAAGAATAGTGCCTGCTGGCTTCTCAGGAACCAATCATTAGTAGACATGGTGACTTGGTGTTTCTGGACTTTTAAATTTTTTACGTATAGCTATAATGAGATTTTTAAGAAAACTGTCCTAATTGTTTAATGTTGACAATTAAAAAAACAAACCAACAACAACTAAATTATACTTGGCACCATATAAAGCATGTGAGGGCAGATTTGACCTCTCATTTCAACATGTTGCTTTCCCTAATGAGCCTCCCCTGCTTAGGATGGGGTAGAGAGAGAGGAAAACTCTCCTTCCTGAGGGTGGAAGAGCTCCCGAGAGGAATTTCCAAGAGTGTTTTTCAATGGGGACACTCATGTCCCAGGATGTACACAGGACAATCCACTGCTGTCTTTGTTCACAGAGCTGCTATGACAAATACTACACAAGCTGGCTTAACAACAAGCATTTATTATATCTCAGTTTTGAAGGCTTGAAGTCCAAAATCAAAGCAAGGTCTTACTTACTGCTGGGCTTGGTGGCATTCTGGTGCTAGTAGCCCTCCATCATGTGACAGTCTGCTGCTTTTTCTCCTCCTGTGACGCTCTCTGACTTTTAGCTTGCACATCTTCTGGCTTCTCTGTGACCAAATTTCCTTTCTTAATAAGACCTCCAGTCCTAAGAATTATGGCCTGCTTTCATTTAGGCTGGCCACACCAAAAGAGTACCTTTGAAGATCCTATTCACAAAAGAGTTCACATCCTGACTCATCTTAACATATTCAAAGATACTCTTCACAAGTGAGTTCAAACCAACACTACATGGATTAAAATTTGAACATGTCTTTTGTAGGGCATATGATTCAATCCCCAACAAATATTTACAGAAAAAGAAAATGCCAGGATTTGTATTTATGATTATTTTCCTCACCCCTTTAAAAACTCTATTTTACAAGTTTATGGTATCCATAGTATTTTTAGTATATAGTCCATGTGTATACTTTATGAGTAAGCATTCATATAGTGGAGATACATGCTTAAAACCTTTTTTCACTATCGTAGTGCACAATAAAAATTGTCTAGAGAAGACTAACCTAAACAATGATCCATGGTTCACAGTGCCTACATCTGCCTTCTGCTAGCAAGCCTCCTGTGGCATTATGACTCTTAAAGACTGCCTCTCTCGTCCTCTTCACTGATAGCATTACTTTCGTTGTGCTGGCTTCAGTATGTGCCAAGTTCCAGGATGGCAGGGCAGTGAGGACAAGGAGAGGGAACATGTTCTATTCCAGCCAGCATACGTTGAATTGCTTTTCAGGTATGAAAATAGGTTTGAAAGAGCTGTCCACACCTGTCCATTTGGGGCCCTTCTTTGTGAAATATCAGTCATTTTTGAGGTGCTTTATTGGTTCATCAGTAACTGGAAAATGTAGCAATGTTAAATGGACCTAAAATTCCTTGTTGAGGCCTCAGATAAAGCCATGTAACTACCAGTGATGAACACTTGCTATGTGCCAGGCACTGGCATAAATTCTTTATACAGACATTCACTTGATTCTTTGAATGATCCTGCGTCAGTTTGAGGCATTATGCCCATACACTAAGATGGTGATGCCGAACCTCAGAGAGATTAAGTGATTTATCCAAGGTCATGTAGCTCCAAAAAGTGGTTTCAACCCATTTCTATCAGAATCGCCAACCTATACTCATAACCATTCCCCTCTACAGCTTCCTGTGTCCCAAATCAGTTCAGTACCTGGGCCACAGACAACTAGGCAATGGCAGTTAACATGGAAGCTCTCTGTTTATAGGGAGGTTCAACACCAACTGGACTTGTAGGCTGTACTCTACAGGACACCATGGTGTCATCGTTAAGTAGTGAATTGCTCACTCGGAGGCAGGGCAAGATTATGATAGAAAACTGTGGGTATATTAATTTAGTTTCATCAAAGGCTTTGAATTTCAAAACCTCACCCAAGGTTCTTGACTTTTCATTGGGGTAGATAAGCTCACCCTGCAGAGTATGTGGTAACTGGGCATTCCGCATTGATTTTCCCCTCCTCCTAGTGTGCCCTCCGTGCTACAGAGGCTGGGAAGTGAAAAACCGCTTTTCCCAGATCTCCATGTACTACATGCCTCCTGTGCTATTTCACAAGTAAGAGCAGTTTTAAAATTCTCTCTCATCAGTCCATATGGGTTTACTACATTCTTTTAATGGTGACATAGTATTAATTAATTTTCATGCATTCAGGAGACATTTACTGTGTGCCTATTGTGTTCCCACCCTGTTCTAGGCACCAGATTTCTGCCCTAAAGGTGCTCATATTTCAGTAATGGAAACAGACAAGAAGTATACTTAAAATGTGTAATGTAATGTTGGCTAGCAATAATTGATGTGTAAAATTAATAAAATAGTGATGTAGTAATATTCCAAGGCATGAAATTACCATAATTTACATAACATTCTTCTATTGAGAAACAATTAGTCTGTTTTTGGATCTTTTCTAACCACACAGCAACGAGCATCCTATGGATGCCTCCTTCCTCCCATATGCAAATATGTTGTCTTGAAAGAACTTTGTGAAGTTTCTAAATGGTGGTTATATTATTTATAAAATGGTCCCAAATAATTTATAGTTGTTTGGACTATGAAATACAAGGTCCTGCCAGGCTGTCAGATTTTTCTCATTCTAAGATATAATATTTTGAAGGGACTTCAGGCCAGAGGATAAGAGGAAGGAAAATGAGATGCATTCCAGTTCTGGGCTGGCAAGCAAGCATTATCTGCACATCTGCCCCTAGAAAATGTCCTTGCCGAGTTCCAAGGAGCCTCTCTTCCCCCTAAAACCTTTCCCAGGCTCTTCTCTGTTCCCTCTCTCTGCTGTTATTAATGGCAGGCTGGCTGCAGAACAAGCAATGTTATTGTTAACTCTTTTGGTCTTTGTCATATTTTATTCTAAGCCTGAAGTTTTGTTAGCATCTAACAGGTATAAAAATAGCCCACTTGTTGTTGTGAAGGACATCAAAATGCAAAGAGGGTTATGGGCTCTCTGGGTTGGCCTATTAACCTTTGCAGGATTTGCTGAGGAGTATTGACCACAGCTTGATAAAGCTTGGGTAAGTAGAAGAGGGACAGAAGAGAACACTTAGGAGACAAATGATAGATCAGTTTCACACTTTGAGGAGGTGAGGAATACTCTGAGCTCTAGTTTATCTCCCTGCCTGTACCTTGAGAAAAGCAGTTTGGAATTCCTTTCTCTTCCCCTCCCCTCCCATCCCCTCCCTTCAATAAGTAGATTGTTTTAGCCTCAGTGAAAAATGTTTAACTTTGAAGCTAAGCTAGACCTTTCCATTATGTTTATGAGATGCGGGGGGGAGGGGTGATTGGCCCTTCATGTCTCCAATCATTTGTATCTCACACCTACTATGGTTGAGGCACTGGGTTGCCACCAGACTCATATTAGACAGGTTTGATCACTTATCTGCTGGATTTAGTCTGATCTGAGAGATGGACATTAAGCATACAATTAAGTAAGTAGTAAATGAAGCATTGAACTGGCATATGTGTTATGAAGGAAAATAGGTTGATATGAGAGAGAACAAAGCAGGGAAAAGGCATTTGACTAGAAAGTCAGGGAAGGTAATGTTTAAGCTAAAACTTAAAGATGAGGATCCAGTCATGTGAAGAGTGGGAAGGGCATTTGTCAAGGGCCTGAAATGGGACAGGAATTGAAAGAAGGTCTGTGTGACTGATACCTAGTGAGCAAGGGGAAAGGTGGGCAGGAAATAAAGTGGATACATGTAGGCAGGGACCTGATCCTGCAGGATTTTTAAGCTCAATGGGAGTCTTGGGCTCATTGTAAAGTCATGGGACATTAATGAAGAGCTTTAGACACGGGGGTAACTGGTTGGAATTACATATTTTTTCAAGGTTACTCTGGCTGCTCTTGGTTGCATAGTTTGAGTGGGATAAGCATGAACCCAGGAAACTACTTAGGAAGCTATTGCCAGACAAGAGATGAGTGTAGCCCCATCTAGGAAGCAGAGGACGTGGAGAAAAGAGATCAACTCAAGATACATCTTTTTCCAGGCAAAATCAAAGATATTTGGTGATGGATTAGAAGTCAGGAGTGTATACGAGGGAGGCTTTGTGGGATTTGGGATCCCATCACTGTTGTATTAGTGAAGTAATTCATGATGCAGTCATTTTGTGGTACTTTCACAAGTACCTTTCAAACTCATCCTCTTGGAAATTAGAAATTACATTCTTTTAAAATAAAATTTTATTGAAGTATATCATTCCTACACAAACGTACATAAACAATAAGTGTATAGTAAACTTGTGAAGCAAACATGCATGTCATCATATAGGGCTCCTATAGCTCACCCCAGCCACCAGTACCTTGCATTGTTGTGAAACATTTTTTACAACTATGAAAGAGCATTGTCAAAATATTACTATTAACCGTAGCCCATATCTTACATTTGGCATATTTTCCCATGCTGGGCCATTCTGATGATTAAAATCTTTCCAGGGAAGCGGCTGTGGCTCAATCAGTAGGGCTCCCGTTTACCATATGGGAGGCCCCGGGTTCAGTTCCCGGGGCCTCCTGGTGAAGGCAAGCCCGCCCGCACGGCGTGGTTAGCTGACCCAGAGAGCACAAGCAGCAAGGGGGGGATAAATGAATAAATAAATAAAATCTTTAAAAAAAATAAAAATAAAAATAAAATAAAATAAAATAAAATCTTTCCATTAAACTAGGTAGAAAGGTCATAAAGAATTTTATAGACTTCTATATATACCATAGAATGCATCAGTCTTTTTTTCTTTTTTTAACAAATCTTTTATTGATACATATTAATAAAGCAAAATCCATTCAAAATGTACAATGGGCTAGATTTTTTGGCATACAGCTGTTAATAGTATCCTTTGTTTTTCCCCCAAGATGGCTCCCTCATCTGTTTGCTTTTTGTTTTTTTTGCTTGTTGTTTTACACTGCTTGTTGGCACTCATTGTCTGCTCATTGTTTTTTGCTCGTTGTCTACTTGTCTACTCGTTGTTGGGGTTTTTTTGCTCATTATCTTCTTATTGTCTGTTTTCGTTTTTTTTTTTTCTTTTAGGAGGCACTGGGAACCAAACTGGGGACCTCCCATGTGGGAGGCAGGTGCTCAACTGCTTGACCCACATCTGCTCCCTGCTTGTTTTGTTTTTGCTTGTTGTTTGCTCATTGTTTTTTCTCATCTGCTTGTTGTTTTTGCTCATTGTCTGCTTGTTGTTTTTGCCCATGTCTGCTCATTGTCTGTTTTCATTGTTTGTTTTCTTTAGGAGGCACTGGGAACTGAAACCAGGACCTCCCATGTGATAGGCGGACACTCAACTGTTTGAGCCACATCTGCTCCCCCATAGTATCCTTTTATGATTTCTCTTATTTCAGCAGCGTCAGTGGTAATGTCCCTCCTCTAATTTATGATTTTATTTGCGTCTTCTGTCTTTTTCTTTGTCAGTCAAGTTAAGGGTTTGTTGATTTTGTTGATCTTCTCAAAGAACCAATTTTTGGTTTTGTTGATTCTCTCTGTTGTATTTTGTTGCTGCTGTTCTCAATTTCATTTATTCCTGCTCTGATCTAATTTCTTTCCTTCAGCTTGGTTTGGATTAGTTTGCAGTTCTTTTTCTAGTTCCTCCAGGTGTGCAGTTAGATCTTCAATTTTAGCTCTTTCTTCTATTTTAATGTAAGCATTGAGGGCTATAAATTTCCTCTCAGCACTGCCTTTGCAGCATCCCATAGGTTTTGATATGTTGTGTTCTCATTTTCATTTGTCTCAAGATGTCTGCTGAATACTTTTACAATTTCTTCTTTGACCCAGTGATTCTTAAAGAGTATGCTTTTTAATCTCCATATATTTATGAATTTCCCTTTTTCCATCTATTATTGGTTTCCAACTTCATTCTGTTATGATCAGAGAAAGTGATCATAACAGATCACTTTCAATCTTTTTAAATTTATTGACACTTGTCTTGTGACCCAACATATGGTCTATCTTGGAGAAGGATCCATGAGCACTTGAAAAGAATGTATATCCTGCTGATTTGTGGTACAATACTCTATAGATGTCTGTTAGGTCTAGTTCTTTTATCATATTATTCAAGCACTCTGTTTCTTTATACTCTCCAGATGTTCTATTTGATACTGAGAGTGGTGTATTGAAGTCTCTAACTATTATTGTAGAGACATCTATTTCTCCCTTCAGCTTTGCCAGCATGTGCTTCATGTATCTTGGGACACTCTGGTTAGGTGCATAAATATTTAGTGTAGTTATTTCTTCTTGGTGAATTGCCCCTTTTATTACTATATAATAACCTTCTTCATCCCTTATAACACTTTTGTATTTAAAATCTATTTTGTCCGATATTAGTATCACTACTCCAGCTCTTTTTTGGTTACTATTTGTATGGAATATCTTTTACCACCCTTTCACGTTCAACCTGGTTGTGTACGTCTGAGATGTTTCTCTTTCAGACAACATATAGATGGCTCATATTTTTTTAATCCATTCTATCAGCCTATATCTTTTGATTGGGGAGTTCAAGCCATTAACATTCAATGTTATTACTGTAAAGGCATTACTTACTTCATCCATTTTGTCCTTTGGTCATATTGTACTATTGTCTGTCTTATAACCCTTTAATTTATCCTTCCTAATAGTCTTTATTTCTCCAGTCTACTCCAGGTCTCTCACCTTGTTCTTCCTTTCAGGCTGCAGCACTCCCTTTAGTGTCTCTTGTAATTCTGCTCTTTTTGTAACATTCTATCAGTTTTTGTTTGTCTGTGAAGACTTTGAACTCCCCTTCATTTTTGAAGGACAGCTTTGCCAGACACAGAATTCTTGGCTGGCAGTTTTTCTTTTTCAGTACCTTAAATACATCATACCACTTTCTTCTCTCCTCCATCATTTCTAATGAGAGGTTGGCTCTTAATCTTATTGAGGTTCCCTTGTATGTGAAACTTTGCTTTTCTCTTGCTACTTTCAGAATCCTCTCTTTATCTCTGATATTTGTCATTCTGAATAGTAGATGTCTCAGGGTATGTCTATTTGGATTTACTCTGTTTGGAGTGCATTGGCCTTCTTGGACACTGATAAAATTTGCCCTTTATAAGAGTTGGGAAGTTTTCGGTCATTATTTCCTCAAATATCCTTTCTGCTCCTTTTCCATTCTCTTCTTCTGGGACACCAATAATGCATATGTTTGTACATTCTGTGTTGTCATTTTTGTCCTGAGACCCTGTTCCATTTTTTCCATTCTCTTCTCTTTCTGTTCTCCTGTCATTTCTAGTTTAGATGTTCTGCCTTCAGAATCACTAATTCTGTCTTTGAGCAATTCAAATCTGCTTTTATGTGATTCTAAAGTATTTTTTTAATGATACATTTTTTATTTTGATATTTTATTTCTCCCTCCCCTCCCCCCCCCATTGTTTGCACTCACTGTCTGCTCTCTGTGTCTGTTCATTGTGTGCTTGTCTTCTTTTTAGGAGACACCAGGAACTGAATCTCAGACCTCCCATGTGGGATGGAGGCACTCAATGGCTTGAGCCATCTCTGCTCCCTCTTTGTGTCTCTCATTGTGTTTTCTCATTGTATGTCTTCATTGTGTCATCTCATTGCATCACCTTGTTGCATCAGCTCGTTGTGTCAGCTCATCATATCAACTCGCTGTCTTGCTTGTCTCCTTTAGGAGATACCAGGAACCGAACCCAGGACCTCCCATGTGGTCGGCGGGTGCCCAACTGTTTGAACCACATCCACTTCCTGACTAATGTATTTTTTGTCTCATCTATTGTGTCTTTCATTCCCATAAAGTCTGTTACTTTTCTTTGCAAACTTTCAAATTGTTCTTTATGCTCACCCAGTGTCTTCTTAATATCCTTTATCTCTTTAGTCATATTTTCTTTCAATTTTTTAAATTGATTTAGGAGAGTTGTATAATTTTCATTGATTAATTGTCTTAAAACCTGTATCTCTTCAGGATATTTGGTTTGTTCCTTTGACTGGGCCATCTCTTCCTGCTTCCTAGTTTGGCTTGTAAATTTTTGCTGATGTCAAGGCATCTGAGTATGTTGGTGGGTTTACTATGATGGCCAATTTCTCTCTCTTGCCTGTTGTTTTTCTTTTTTCTTCACAGCTCTTCTTTGATACTTGGCTCAACTTATTCTAAGTCTTAAAATTGCCCAGCTTAAGTTATCAAAATTGTGCCTGGGACTCACTAATTGGGTGCAGATTTTCTTCCAGGAGTTAGAGTACAGAGAAACCCCAAAGCAGTTTTTATGCATGAAATTTCCAGATCGGCCACCATATTGCTCTTGTTGGGGCACCTTTCCACAGAAAGGAAATCTCCATTTTCCTGTGTTTTGGTCTAGGCAGAGTTGACAGTCAAAGCATGCTCTGCTGGCCAAATTCACTGAAGAAAAGCCCCCTGACTTCCATCCATTTTCCCTTGTAACAGCTAACACGGAGGAAGATGTCTCTTCCCCTCTCGGTCAGCTGCAGTGAGTCTGGAGTTTTACTCCAGCTTCATATCTTGGGGGTGGAGCAGAACAGCCCTTCCTGTCTGCCATGGGGGTCGGTAACTCACATTTGTCGTTTCAGGTTCTTCATCTCTCTGTCCTTCATCCTCCTGGGAGTTGTGAATTAATGTGCCTGTCTCCTGACCCCCAAAGCAGGTCCCTCAGACAACTTCTGGCTCTTTTTCCATTGTTTTTTGTGAGAGTTGAGTCCTGACTGCCTAATCAGAGGCCATCTTCCCACAATCCCAATGTATCACCTTTAGCTTGCTTTTTCACTTTTTTTTTCATGAGGAGCACACTGTGTGATATAGTTAACTTTTCAAAAGTTCTTCAGTATAGACTCAACATTCTACTCCAGTTTTCTCTTCCATGGTCAAGTTGCTTGCCATAGATATAAATTACATTTACATATTATTTAGGTATATATATGCATGTGGAAAAACAATTTGCTATGGCAGCTACTGAGTTCCCATTTTGGAGACTATTAAATATTTCTATTCTAGGTATAAACTAGACTAGCAGTTCTTATCCAGGGTGATTTTTGTTCCCCAGGGAACATGTGGCAACATCTGGAGACATCCCCCCTCCCCACCCAGATGGCTCTCTCATCTATTTGCACATTGTTTTTGCTCTTTGTTTTTTCACTCATTGTTTTCTATTCATTGTCTGCTCATTGTTTTTCAGTTTTTATTTTTGCTTGTTGTCTGCTCATTGTCTGTTATTTCTTTAGGAGGCACTGGGAACCAAACCTGGGACCTCCCCTATGGGAGGAGGGTGCTCAACTGCTTGAGCCACATCCACCCCCTGCTCATTTGTTTTTGTTCATTGTCTGTTTGTTGCCTGCTTATTGTCGTGCTCCTTGCTTTTTTGCTCATTGTCTTCCCATTGTTTTTTCTTGTTGTCTGCTCATTGTTTTTGCTAGTTGTTTTTGTTTAATGTCTGCTTGTTGTCTGCTTGTTGTTTGTCATCTTTATGAGGTACTGGGAACCAAACCTGGGACTTCCCATGTGGGAGGTAGGCGCTCAACTGTTTGAGCCACATCCCCTCCCTGGAGACATTTTTAATTGCCCCAACTAGGGAGGTGCTTCTGACATTTAGTTGATAGTGGCCAGGGATGCTGCTAAACATCCTACAATGCATAAAACTGAGCTTATACCTAATAGCTGCTGCTTCATGAGTTTCTCAATTTAGACCCTCACTCTGTCCCTACTTGTTAATATAACATGTGAAATGCTTACCTAGAGCAACTCAATGGAGAAATCAAAAAAGTATATGAACAGACAGCTGACAAAAATTCCATAAAACCAACAAACATGAAAAATGTAATCAGAACTTCAATAATGAAGGGACCGAAAACCAAATAATTTTTGCATATCAAGTACACCTAACATTTTTTATAAACAAATATCTAGGAGGTAGAAAAGGATCTGTTTTAGTTTTCTGGCTGCCCAAACAAACATCATATAGTGGGTTGGCTTAAACAAAGGGAATATATTGGCTCACAATTTTGAGGCTAGGAAAAGTTCAAAATTGAGGTATCAGAATGGCAATGCTTTATCCCAGTAGACTGTGGCATTTGGTGGCTGAATTCCTGGGATCCCTGATCCTTGGCTTTTCTGCCACGTGGCAGTGTACTTGGCAGCTTCTCTCTCCATCTGACTTTCTCTCTTTCTAGAAAGGACTCCAGCAATCCAGATTAAAGCCCAACCTGATTCTGCTGGGCCACATCTTAACTGAAGTAACATCTTGAAGACATTTATTTACAATAGGTCCACACCCACCAGAGTTCAGACCAAGACCAAGGCCACGGCGAAACTAGGATACACCATTCAATCCACAGCAGATTGATGCCATGGCTGATGTTCGCTTCTCATAAATGTCCGGATTCATTCTTCTTTCTTCTGGGAACAATAGTTGTGAAAAGTGTTGGAAGAATGCAAATATCCTCAGACTTTTTTCATGAGGAAGGGCTATTCCATGCTATTTTCAAAGTGTTCTTATTAGGGAGGAGGGAGGTAGAAAGTGATGAGCATATAGAAGGGCCTCATCCTATAGCACCTCTTCTACCAATAGGAATCTCTAAAAAGCCATAAAAAGGAGAGTGTAGCTACACATTCAGACAAAAATGATGGTGCTAGATAGAACTAGATCTTGGAGGCTGTCACAGAAATAATCCATGTAGGACTCAACCAGTATCTGAACTGTTTGCAGCCTAAATTATATACTAATGAGTACTAATGAATACCACAGATAATATGGATTATTCTTTTTTTATTTTTTTTCTGCTGGAGTGTTCTCTGCATGCATTGCTTAATGTTCCTTTCCTCTTCCAATATAAAATGAGATGCCACATTGATTGACCGTTATATACTGACTTCAGTAGTATACATTTTGTTTGTTTTAATGAAAATGAAAAAAAAATCTGCAATGGCCAATAACTGGCAACTGTGATGCCATTTTGCCACTTGTGATGCTGAGAACTGTTTATCCAACATATTGGTTTATCTACATCATTGTAATAATAGGCATCCAATGCCATTATCACTAGAAACTCGTAGAGTGTGTCTGCTTTGGGAATAAGAGTACAAACAGAACAATGTGTAATTAGAATGGAAAATTTTAAAACATTCACCTGCAGGTTCAAAATAGAAAGTGCCAAGCAGTTTCAGGAATTCCTCCTGAACAACAGAGACGTTTGAGTATTTTGTATTTCAGAAGACCTCATAATAGCATTTTTATTTTCTGATTTTCAAGTTGATGTTTATTTAATCTAATGGGAAGCCCGATTTGAGGAAAGAGTCCTCTCTTTGGGTTCTGCAATTACACAAGGCAGAGAAGAAACAGTTTTAATGCTCCACTGGATATTTACAGTTGCCTGATATTTTTCTTGTTCGGGGGCTGAATATACCCTCGTGTGCTGTTTTAAAAATCAATCATAGATACATTTACATAGTTACTACAAGCATAGGAAATCCGCAGAGATGGCACATTTCAGTGCAGGGAAAAAAGAACTAAGAATACAATTCCTGCCAGCAATATTCTGGACCCAGTCTGCTCCACCCCTTTCTCCCTTAATATAGAGAAAATTTTATAGTGAATTAGTTTTTTTCCTACTGCATTGTATTAATTGGAATCAAAAATAATTATTAGAGCAAACCCACACAGCAAGGTTGCTTAATTAGGAGGCAGTTCTCAGAATTAAAGACACGGGCATTAATGAAAACCCAATATAGCATTACAAAGTGAAATTTTAATGAAATAACTTACATCTATTCAACATTCAGCAGATATTTATTGAGTTTATACAGAATTCCAGGGACTATTTAGGTGATATGGAGCCAAACATAAATGAGGGAAAGAGGGAAAGTAGCTTACATGTTGATATTTTGGATAGTGCTACATTTAGAAATATAAGTGTTGAGTTCTAATTCCAGCCCATTCATTTAGGAATTGGGTTACTAATTTAAGTATTACAAGTTTTGTTTTTCTGATTTGTGTAAAAAAAAAAAAAAATTTGGCTACTGAATTCCTGGCTCTCTCAATGAGAATGAAGATCAGGAAACAATGTGAAAAATGTGTAAACTGAATGAAAGGAATGACGATCCCAGGAGCATTTAGGGCACTCTAGCAGATCAATGAGCGAGCACCCTGTCTGTCTGTGTGTGGGAAAGAGAGTTGAGGAAGTAACGGAAAGGCAGGTTAGGAATAAAATGATACCCATTTAGTTTTTCAACAAATAATCATTGAGTGTTCACCGTGTGCTAAACGCTATTCTTGATTCAGAGATGTAGTGGTGAACAAAATGGACCAGAAATGAAGAAAGGGGGCAGGAAAGAAAAGGAAGGGTAGGAAAGGGAGGAAGGGGAGGGACAGACAGACTTCATGGGCTTTATAATCTAGTGGGGGTGGGGTCAACAGCAAACAAGTTCGTAAGGCATATAGAAAGTCAGGTGAAATTAAAAAGGGGGTGGGGGGTGGGGGGTGATATGGAATGTGTATATGTGGAGTTGCCATTCTAATTTAATTCCAGAAGTTAATCCTACCTTCAGGCATGGCTAGATCCCATTAATGTATCAAATATGTCGTTATCACTCTTCGTTTATCCTCCTCACACTTGATTTCTTCATCTGTCATAGGCTCTGTCACTATATTAACCACAAAAATTGTATAGCTTTCCTCACCAAAAGCTAGCAAAGTCAGTAAAGCTTCTGTTTCCCAGTAGTTCTAATGCAAATCCCAAACGTGAGTCTCAGCTTGGTTTCGGTCGTATCCCCAACACGAATCCATCACTGGGGCTGGCAGACAGTGTTGAAGGACCACACCTGTGCATATAACCACTTGTGACCCAAGAGCTAGAGTCAGCCCCAAATAAACTGAGTAAACTGGAAATGTAGAAAAGTCAGTTCTCCAAGCAAAATAAAGATTCTCCTATTACATGAAGGAGGTGTGTGTTGGGAATGCAAAACCAACAGGCACCTACTGCACAGTGACTTACTCAGGATTTGCATTCTGAAGCAACCCTTAGCCTTTCTGTGGAGCATTGTCCCCCCCCCCAGTGTCTCTGGAACACAGGAGGCACTCAGAAACTACCACCAAAAGAATGAGCAAATGAATTAAATATATAGATACATGATTGTGGCTAACCTGGTTAAAGGATATTTTCTACCATTGGTAGCACAATGAAAATTATAAGCAGCTATATGTATTTAACTGCATTATAAAGAAGAAAAGTGATTCAATTTGTTATATATGGTTGGTTGCAACAGAAACTTAATTGAATAATCATGTTTGGTTCAAGGGATATTTTTACCTCTTACTCTGATTCTTTAAGTCTGGTTAATATACATTTTAAAAGATCTTCCTATAGAAACAAAAAGGGAAGTCCCTTCTTTAAATGGGAAATTGACATGTTTTGTATCTGTCCACACTGTCTGAGACATTCAGTTGAATATTTACAATTAGATTTAATGAAGGTAAATTATCCAGCAGGTACTATCTTAAGTGAGGAAAACATGGAAAAATAGTTTAAGATTTCTGTATATGGTAGCATTGCCTGAAATTCTTGGCCCATTTACTGTACTGAAAAAATGATTCTGGGTGATTAAATTAGTATTACTAGAAAGATGAAAAACACTTCATTATGCCTAATAACCAACTCTACAGGCCTATATTCCTTAAATTATTTCTAAGAGGACTGAAAATATAATAGGGATGTTTACCTAATTATAGGCACTCACAGATGGTGGTCATAGGGCAGGGTGGTTAGTGTTTCTTCAGGACTAGGAAGTCTATTAAAGAAAATTCTGCTGGAACATGCTGGATCCTCTAGGTTCTTGGCTATGTCACATAAAAGAATTTAAGAACATGCCAGTTTAATTAGGCCAATAAAAAGAGTTTATTGAGAAATGAGAGAAAAAGGAAAAGTACACACAGGAGTCTTGGACGTGGGTGTCCTCCAGGCAGAGAGGGGCGCCTGGGGTGGGGGTGGGGGTGGGGGGCTGCTTTTGTTAAAGCCGTTCTTCCCTCCTCCCCTTTCCTAATGTGGGGGAGGGGCTGCAGCTGTTTGCTGTTATGATTGGTTGCCTTTTTATCCTCACCTGTAACCTCTCAGAGGACCAATGAGGAGGCCTTTCTGTTTGGAGTTATCCGGGGCTTCCTCTCAAGTCAGGAAGGATGCAGGGTCTCAGCTGGGCCCTTCCAACTTTGTTCTTAGCGGCTATCCCTCAGGGGGCTTCTGGGCAGGGTCTCATAGCCATGCTCTCTGCCAGGTCCCAGCTGTGACTCACCTTCCCTCTTTCCCTATACTAATCTGCCTCAAAAAGGTGATCAGCATCAGTCCCGAGGAAAGAGACACATAAGTATTTCATTCATAAATGTTATTTGGAAACCGGTTTGTTTTTAATTGTCCCAAATTGGGCTTTAGTTTACCCTTATGGACAGAGCAGTCCCACCCAGAATGAGAACATAGGAGAAGTTTATCCATACTTCTTCGGGTCCTCTTCTTTAATATTTGTCAATTTCTTGTTCTGGCCTCCCATTCTCGCTACCATTAGTTGTTTTTGTTGTTGAGCACTTACTATGAGACAGCAAAACATTCCACTTCATCAACTAACGTGCAATCTATGCTGAGGCTACACTCGTGATGTTCTTTACCTGCATTGTTAATCAGTGATCATTGTTCAGTTCATTCTTCCTTGGATATCGCGTTTCCATTTTAACAGTGACTCATTGTCCTAATGCAGTGGTTCTTAAATTGGAACATGCACCGGAGTCACCTGGGAGCTTGTTAAAACAGATTGTTGCTCACCCCTCCGAGTTTCTGATTCAAATTCTTGGGTGGGGGATCACACAAACCACTGCTGAACTTCAAAGAAGCAAATGATTATGATGACAGTCATTTTGATGAGGAGACAGAGTTTAAATAAGAAGTTCTAATTTCCGTCCTAGTTATTTCATTTAGGGAATAGATTGCTCATTTAACTATTATGAACTTTGGTTTCCTGAATTGTTAATTTGTGTTTGTGTGTGTGTGTGCATGTATGCATGCAAAACTATGACCATTTTATAGAAGAAGGGTGATGCAAATGATTAAAAGGGCATTTTGAGTACCGGAAAGGATCTGTTAGTGGGTGTCTGTTGGGGGTACAGTAGTGAGGAGAGAAGTTAGGTATAGAATGATGCATGTTCATTTGTTTGTTTATTCAACAAATATTTTTGGTGCTAAAGCTAGAGATATAGAACTGAACAAAACAGAATAAGCCCATACGTTCACAAAATTAACATTCTGGCAGAAAAACAGACAACAAAGACCTCATAACATATTAGGTGGTAATAAGTAATTTGAAGAAAAATAAAATAGATGGGGCTTGTATATGAATAGAAAGTATTTTAATTTATGCTGATTAGTAATAGGCTGATTAGTATAGGGAAAGAGGGAAGACGCATCACATTTGGGACCCAGGAGAGAACAATGCCATGAGACCCCACCTGGAAACCCCCTGAGGGAAGGTTGCTACTAAGAACATAGCTGAAAGACCCCTCCGAGACCCTGGGCTCAAGAGGAAGCCCCAGATAACTCCTAACAGGCCTCCCCATTGGTCTCCGATAACTCCAAATGAAAGGACCTCCTGAGCTAACAGGTGGGGATCATAAGGCAACCAATCAGAACAGCAAACAGCTGGGGCCCCTCCCTGACTTTAGGAAAGGGGAGGAGGGAAGAATGGCTTTAATAAAGGCAACTTCCCACCCACCCCCTGACCCCAGTGCACCTCTGTGCCTGGAGGATGCCGGCACCCATGTCTCAGACATGTACTTTGCCCTTTCCTCATTTCTCAATAAACTCTTTTGACTGGCCTAAACTGGCATGTTCTTAAATTCTTTTATGCAACATAGCCAAGAACCTAGAGGATGCAGCGTGTTCCAACATCAGGCTTCTACAATAACTACAATAGTTATTTCTTCCTAAACTTTGCTGTGCAAAATAATCCCTTAGGGAATTTGGACTAAAATTCAGATTCCCAAACTCCATATCCAGATATTCTTATTCAGAAGCCTGCCTGGAGCCTGGGAGTTGGCCTTTGGACCCTAAGTGATTCTAATGCAAACGGCCTTCTGGACCCCACTGAGAAGCAGTGAACTAGAGGGAAGCAGGAAGGTTTAGTTATATAACTAAAGTGTAAAAAAGAATGATTGATTGATAAAACAAGGAGAAAATGCGAGGACTTAAAACTAGATGGAAGCAGGGAGCAGCTATAGCTCAGTCACTGAGGGCTCGTGCTTCCCACATACGAGGTCCTGGGTTCAATCCCTAGTACTTCCTAAATAAACAAACAACAACAACAACAAAACTACGTGGAAGAGATGTAGTTAAAAAAAAAAAAAAAAAAGCAAAATTGGCTAACTGGACAGAACATAGTCGGAGGAGTCTAAGGAACCTGGATTTGGTTCTGGATCTTCTTTACCAGCGAGATGGCCTTGGACATCTTATTTAGCCTTGTGGAATATTACTTCCACCTCTGCCCCATGAGGGTCCATCTATAGGGATACTCCTTGCTGGTACTGTTTTGAAAATTAGAGATAATACATGCTAGCACCTGGGTCAGTGATAGTGGTGTTGGTCTTAATTTTCAGGCATGTTAAGTTGACTTAAAACCCATTCTCACAAGGCTATATGAAGACTAAGAAAACCTAAAGGCATAAGAGCTATAAAAGGTGCATCTTGCCACTTAGTGTGCTTCAGAACATATTCTGGATAGAGGCCTATGCCAGTCACGTGTCTTTACAGGAAAAATTTAACAGTCACATTTGTAGAACTCCTGGGAGCTTTCCTACCACTGAATTCTCTTTCCCTGTGTTTTGTGTGTTGTTGTCAAAGACCTAAGGAAACCGATAGTTCTGAACCCATCACTTCACATGTAAAATATCTAAGAGTTTTTACATTGCTCCATTTGTACCATTAAGGCTCCTTTCTGTCCTCAACATCATCCCAAGATGGAAGAAATCTTCCTTTGCTCACCTAAAATGAACTTTATTTGGCAGCCTCTCAGATTTTTTTATTTCTATTCCAAGAGTTTATTTTTTTACAATCAGGTTATGTGGTACCCTGAAGAGCGTCGTCATGTTTGGTGTTTGTCCAAAGGAGAAACAACAGGGTTTTTTATTCCTGAGACTTACATGAATCTCCAACAAGGGCCACAGACATCAAATGGCATTCTCAATGTGTCAGTCGCTCCACAGGGCTGAAGATCAAAAGACATACTCCACAGATTGGAGAAAGATAAACTCCACTCTAAAATAATTATGTCTTTAGCTCAATGTTTTTCCCTGATATTTTTTAGATTTCCAACATTTGCTATAGGATGATATTTGTTTCAAGCTTTGATTCTGATTTTAATCATCTCAGTCCCTGATTTATTCTGTGGAATCTAGAAGCTGGCCCCTTAGGTCCTTCTGACCTGACATAATTGGTTTATTCCTGCCATATGCCCCTTTCTTTTTTTTTTTTCCCCCCTACTGTAAGAAGAGCAGTGTAGATGATTCCTTTCCCTCCATAGCCTGCTAGCCCCTTATTGGTTGTATTATTGGTGTTAGGTAATTCCTAGACTGCACTGATGGAAACAAGGAGTTAGAGGCCTTGGTAGCTCATCTTATTTCTTCTGCAGTGGAATTCTCCAAAATGTCTTCTATAGAATATTAATCTTATAAAATGCTCTGTTATTAAAGAGTCTGTGGTCTTACAGGCTGAGGAAGTGCAGTGTATGCTAGTCCCCTATTGGAGACTCAGAGTGCTCTTTGGATACTACAGTTCTGAGAAATCCAGCATTAAGGATCCTACCTCGTACCATACAGTTAGTTGGCTTCTCAAACAAATTTGTCTAAGGCCTCCTTTCTATTGCTTCATCCTTCTTTTGGGGAGCTTTTTAGAAGACACTGTTCTACAGCATTTGGGGACCACAAGCAGTTTTAATTCAACAAATATTTACTGACCACCTACTGTTAGCAAAGTAGCATGAATTTCTAGTCTCCAGAATATTCCCATTTTTATAAATATGGAAAATACCAAATTATATGTATAATTGAGCATGTAGCCATGTGCTATAAAACATATATGATTGATAAGGAAGACAAACTATCACAAAGTATCAAACAGTTTCTGGCACATATTAAATATGCAATAAATTTGGTGGTTGTGGGAAAGTTATAAATGTTAGATTTTACATAAATCAACATCTAGTTTTACAGAAATACAATTACTCCCTGGTTTTGTCAAATATGCCTCTTCTCTCTCCATGTGATCTCCCCTTCTCCTATTTTATAGGATCCTGAGAAAATAGAAAGAAAAATAAAAATGAAATTAAATGTCTCTCATCGACCACATTTGGTTTCACATTTAATTCTGCCCCTAAATCTAGAACAGAGGTCAGCAAACTTTTTCTGTTAAGGGCTAGTTAGTAAATATTTTAGGCTTTTCAGGCCACACAATCCAGTCTCTGTCAGAGCTACTCAACTTTTACGTCGTAGTACAAAAGCAGCCAAAGAAATTGTCATGACTGTGTTATAATAACATGTTATTTATAAAAACAAGGCCTGTGGGCTGGATTTGACCAACAGAACTTAGCTGGCTAACCCTTGATCAAAAAAGAATAAAGTTTTTGTTTTGTTTTTTAAAACTCACCCCAAACTTAACTTGTATCTCTAGCATGTCATTCATTAATTTTTTTTCATATTGGTAAATAAGTAGGTTATTTATTGAGTGCTTGATGTATTTCTGACCCTGTGCAATCCAGTGTTAAAAAAATAAAATAAAAGAGAGGATGTCCTTGCTCTCATGAAGCTTCTATTCCAGGGAAAGGACAGACACAAACAAAAATATCACAAAAATCAATCACGATGGTAATTCTATGAAGGAGTAGAGTGCTTTTGAAAGCATATGCCAGGGGAATAGAGTAGTGAGTGGCATCAGAGGAAGTGCCTTGCAGCGTTGACCAGGTAAAGGGGAGCAGGAAGAGCTCAGAGGGAACAGCATGTGCAAAAGTCCCACGGCAGGAAGGGCTCAGTGAGTTTAAGAAGCAAAGAAAAACCCTGCTCTGTCCAACTCACAGAGTTGTTGCAAAGGTGGAAGAAATTGAGGTGTTTTAAAAATCATAACATGTTCTACCAAATATAAGGTAGTTTTCTCTAAGAAATATTTTCCTCTTTCTCCTTCTCTGTGATGCCTGTTCTTTTACTACTCGCTGCTTGAGGAATAGATTCCCTGCTGTCTTAAAGTCTGTCACATCCTATGAGATTTTGCAGAGCCCAGGTCCAGGAGCTATGCTGTGGTTGTTAGTGTCTATATGAAAACCTCAATGTCACTATGTGGGAATGTAGCTATTCAGCCAGAGCAGAGGCGCTCACATGATCAGGTACCACAATTAGTCAAGAAACTATGATTTTTAATGTCAGTAAAATCTTCTCTATTGCATTGGCTAGAAATCTGATTGGTTTACTAAAATGATATACATGTATTAGAGTAAATCTTTTCCCAAGGTTTATCAGATTAAAAATGTGTTTTCCTTATAATATCAAAGAATATAATATTACAGAATGAGTGTCCTGGAAGAGACCTGCTTGGGTGATTTCTTCTGAAATGACATAGGGAGCTCAGTGGAGGAGCAGAGAGGGCTGCGTTAGGGCAGGACTCCTACAGAGAATTAGAATTCTAATTATGAGCTGGATGTAATTTCACCAGCAGCCAAAAAAAGAAAGAAAAGTTTTAGCAAAAAGTTCGACTGAACCAGTCTGATATTTTTCTCAGTGGTGCGTTGGAGCCTCCTCATACCTGTTGTGAAGAACTGACTGAGTACATCTCATCCCAACTCCAGGTTGGGTGACATTATGTTGGTTACTTTAAATTAGCAAATGCTATAAAGAGAGCTTTTCTTTCTTTCTTTCTTTCTTTTGTTTTCTCTTTCTTTTTGTTGTTTTTGTTTTGTTTTGTTTTCCTGAAGAGCCAGTTTACCACTCAGTGGTTATAGATGGATGTCAGCCTGTGTCACAGCTGGCTGAGGGCAAAGTTGAGAAAAAAACCTTGAATCTCTGACTGATTCCTGGACTGTTTCTGGGGCACTCAGGGTGTCTGTGGAAGACTAAGGAAATTCATTTATTGTATGTATACATGTGCCAAAGGCACTCGTGTAGGTTAAAGAGTTTTATCCTGTTAAAGACACTGAGAAATTAGAATTCCATCAAGAGCAGACTTTGGAGTTGGAAAGTGTGTGTTTGTCCAAAGACATTCAGTTAGAAAGCGGCAAGGCTAGAGTTCTAACCCAGATACATATACACAGCCAGCTCATCCTTTACACCACACCAACATTTTCCAGCCCTGTGACCTTGAACAAGTCACTTCTTTGAACATAAATTTCTTCACTAATGTACTTAGAGAAGATAATCCTTAGCTAGGGATGTTCTGAAACTCAAGTGAAACATTGTATGTGTGAATGCATTTTATAAATTACAAAGAGCTATTAAAATTGCATTAGTCCATTACTCATAAAAAATATTAAATTCATGACACCACTCTGCTTCAATTTCATATTCATTAATAGGAATGAGAAGCAGTTTAGCATAGCAATTAAGAACACAGATTCTGTCATCAGACAGACTTGAGTTGAATCCAATCTTTAACTCTTATCCACTATGTGATTTGGGGAAGTTACTAAACCTCTCTATACCTCAATTTCCCCAAATCTAAATTAAAGATAATTCTAACAGTTAATGCATAGGATTGTTGTAAAGATTAAATTATACACACACACACACACAAAAACACTTAACACGGCACAGGTAAAGGGTTACTTCAAAAAATAATAATATTTATAATTTTTACCATCATCTTCATCTGTACAAACTTAACTATTTCTGTAAGAGATTTTCCTAAACGCCTTTTCCTCCAATCACAGGCTAAGTGATTACTTTTTAATTTTTTACCTTACTTGAAGCTTAATTTGTGTACAAATCCCTTGATGGTTCCTATCTTTCAACTTGGTTAGATTTGTTTCTATTTTTCCTTATATCCTTTACCCTCTTGGCAATTCTAACCAACAGGTCCCAAATCCATATATATATATAACTTAATCCTTGTGACTGAGACATCCTTTCTTCTTCTCCTTCTTTTCCCCCTCTGTCTTTTCTCCTACTTCCTCCTGTTCCTTGAAAGTTTGTTGATTGACCTCACACCCATTTAACAAATAATAGTTGGTTATTGATTCATGATGCTAGAAGTTTCAGATTGGAAAACACCATAGCTTTTTTCTTGGAAGCTCTAAATATGTTTCTCTTAAAACCCACAGATTCAAATTTAAAAGAGACTTTTTAAATGGAATATAACTTATACTTGATTTCCCACACATTTTCTTCCTCATTTTCTTTGTTTTTTCCCCCCTTTTCTCTAAAAGAAGTTGGTTTCAAAAGTCTGAGTTTTTTTTTTTCCAAAAAAGGTTTTTAAAAAGTTGTTTAAGAATTCCAGCATACATAAATAAAATATGTAGTAATAGAAAACCCAACTTGATTTTATTAAGGACCAATGAGTAAATGCAAGCATAATTTATTAGTTTCAATTTGCCAGAACCACTTCCCCTCCAAGTGAAATACAAGGTCCACTGAAGACAATAGTCTTTCGTTGAATTCATTGTACTCAAATCAGAAACATATCAACTCAGGCATAATTATTTACTCATTTGTCAGTCATTTTAAGACCTTGGGAGGTGGAAGATTTTAGCCTTTGCAGTAAATATAAACCAGAACACAGGCAGAGACCTAGGGAATCAAACAGAAAAGAAACCTTAGAGTTAAAGTTTGCTCAGTGCTTCATGCTAGTAACTCTTTGAAGTAGTATCTCTCTGGGCTTCAATTCCCTGCCCTGAAACTTTTAGACAGTACAGGGCCTGGAAAACTATGTCTCTGGCCTGCCACCTGTTCTAGTCTCCTAAGCTAAGAAGGAATTTTATATTTTTAAATGATTGAAAACCAACACAAAATAAAATAAGAATAGTATTTCATGACATGAAAAAAATTGAAATTCAAATTCCAGAATCTGCAAACAAAGTTTTATTGGAACAGCACGTGCTGATTCCTTTGTGCATTGTGAAATGCTACCTTTATGCTGTAACAGCAGAATTTGAGTAACCATTACAATGTGCAGCCTGTGAAGCCGAAAATATTAATTCTCAGGCCCTTTACAGAAAAAATGTGTCAACCCCTGAGATGTTACTAACCACACAGGTTGTGGTGAGATGAGAGATATTGCAAATAAAGTAACTGGCACACAGGGGTACTCAATAAAGGGGACCATTATGGTTCTATGACAATATTCTGTGAATAAAGAGAGTCTGTGCATCTTCTCCAATTCTAGTTACAAATATAATATCCAGTAAGGCAATACTTCCTGAAATAAGTCTAAGTATCTCTGAATAGCTATGGGAAATCAAATTTAAAGTAGGAAAACTATGTGAGTCTTAAGGACTAAAGGAAATGTTATTTTAGTGGCTGGCACTGTTGGTTCTTAACATTTCAGGGTGCTGGAAGTATAGTCTCACAGTCTGTTGAGTTGGTAGCTTCCTTGATTAAATGAGTCCCAGTAACAGCTTATTTCCTCCTAAATGTAGACTCCACATTCAAATTTATCTTTTCGCTGCTAATGAGACTCATTCTTGAATTCATAAATGCAGTTCAATTTGGCTTCTGTGCAAATGTGCATATGAAATGTAGCACAGGGCATGGCATCCTAATTTTTTTTCTGTAAAATATTTAGGCATCTGTTCTAAAAAACTTCTCCTTTTCATAACAGCCTGGAAACCTTGGTTCATAGTTCCTGAAACTCCAAAATTTACAATTCTATAAACATTGAATTGGTGATAAATGGTCTCAAGTTCCTCATAATTAAATACAACAAAGAGGTCTTAGGGAAAAAGTAAATTTAATAAAATATATAAAATGAATTAAACAGAAACAAAAGACTAAATATAGAGGAAGGTCACTGTCTTGGTGAGAAATTTATTCTGGCTCAACTGCAAGGATGTGCTGAAACTGTTTCTAGATATTAATTAATATAGAAGTTTAAAATTTTTCTTGCTTCTGAAACTTAATTTACAGAGACTAAGGCAAAAATTAAATTTTAGATGGAATTTTCAATGGTTGGAAAGCACTTGAGATCTTAGGCAGAACACAAAATAAATTAAAATTTTAAGATTAAACTGTATGATTCAAACTTATCAAGTATAATATAGTTTTTTGTATCAATTGTCCCAATTCTACCAGCACTACCATTACCAATGTGCAATGTGAGAATTTTAAATATTTTGACTTGGACTATTAAGAAACAAAAAGCGGTTTTGTTGATACTAATTTTGCACTACACATTTAAGTGTGAGTTTACACTTCACACTGAGTCCCAGTACTGCTATACCTCTTCTGATAGTAGACTCTTTAAATGTTTCTTTAGAATAAAATATTGATACATGATAATATCATGATGAGAGAGGATGGAATGAAGTGGCTTGGCTCCCATGATCTCTTATAGATGTGTTAAATGGAGTGGTAAAAGAATTGACCCATTTCTGTAGCTATAAATCCTCTCTAATTCATTATTTTGCATTCTAGGTCTGGCAATTTATAGATATTATGGTGATTTATTCATGGGGAAATCTCTTTGCTTATAATTCTTACAGAAAGTCTGTCAAAACCTCAATAAGCAGGCTTAGAAAGTTGATTCTTTCAGCTCAGCAAGAGAGTTTGATGTTTGTTTTGTTTTGTTTTTTAAATTTTTCTTTCATTGGCAGACTCACATGAACCAACCTCATGAGATTGATATCTAAATTAAAGACATCAATTTTTAAATTTACATTGAGAAATAAGTGTCCCATGGATGGAGAGAGCTGCACCTTTTTTCCTGTCATGAAGATCTACAAAGAAAGAAGGAACAAAATGAGAAAGCAACTAATGCATTTGAAATCACAGCAGAGATAGATAACAAGGATTTCTCAGTGGCATTAGGCTAAGTTAGCCTAGAGTTAGTCTTGCCAATGGTACCAGAGACACTCAAATTCTTTCCCAGAAAGACTTCAAGTACCTTGAGTATAAGGGTTCTGTATTAGTCTGCCAAAGGGGTACTGATGCAAAGTATCAGAAATCTGTTGACTTTTATATACCTTTATAAAATACCTTTTGGGGTAAAAGCCTACAGTTGCAAGGCCCTAAAGAGTCCAACTTAAAGTTGCTTTCTCACCAAAGTTGGTTGCCACGTGTTGAAGCAAGATGATCACTGATCTCTGCAAGGGTTCAGCCTTCCCCTCTGGACTTCTTTTCTCTCAGCTGCAGGTTGGCATAGGGTTTATCTCTCAGGGCTTCCTGTCTCTCCTGGCATAGGGCTCATTTCTTTCCAGGCCTTCTATATCAGTCTTGGCTCTCTTCCCAATGTCAGCTGCAAATTATCAGGCAAATGGCTCAGATCTCCGTGGAGTCCCGGAATAAAAAAAAAATGACGCAGCTCTCTCTCTCTTCTGGTGTGTCTTCTTCAGTGAGTGTCCATTTATATTGGCCCGGGGGTGGGGATTCAACTTGAGTCACACCTTACTGACATGGTCAAATCAAAGCCTTAATCTTAGGTAATTTAATCAAAGCCCTCGCAACTGAATCCAGTATAATCAAAAGGGTGTCACACCCAGAACAGATTAGTTTACAAACCTAATGTTTCTCTTTTTGGGATTCATAAAAATATCTCAAACAGCCACAGGATTTATCTGTCATATCTGCTATATCTACAATGTCTGGCACATAGCAGCTACTCAATAAATTTGAGTGGCGTCCATGGGCTAAGACCCTTCTTTAATTGCTCACTCCTTTCTTCCAGCATCCATTAACAAGCTTTCCAATGGAAGGTTCTTTCATTAGTTATACCAATGTAGTCAACTTAGGGTTGAATATGCTCTCAGGTATACAGTCTGTCTCTATGTTGACCTTTGTATTCTGTGTTTATGCTGTAATTTCACAGAGGACTGCCCTGCTTCCTGCTTTTGAGTATGGGAAGTAGAACACTACATTCTATTTGAAGTTTATTCCTATGAATCTGTTTTATCAGCACTCCACCCTAAGGTCTTCTAAGATATGACAGCAACTCGACCAGATTGGCCCTGCCTGTTGCCTTGAACAGTTTCTGTTAATTACAAGTGATGAGGTTCAAGTTATTAAAAACTGTGATGAAGTTGATCAAGATGGAAGCCTTAGAGCAGGGGTTCTTAAGCTTTTTTGTTCCACGGACCCCTTTGCCAGTCAGGTGAAAACTACGGTCCCTTTACTAAGTCCATGCTATACTGTGTATTATTTAATAAATATATCACACCTGCACCAACACTTCTTCAGAAGAATAATGTTTTTTTTGGATTTCAATTCAAGTTCTTGGACCCCTTGCTAAGAACCCCTGCTTTAGAGAAAAGAACCCAGCTATCAAACCCTGCAATCTACTGAAGATCAAGAAATCTTTTCTTTCAACACATTCCAGCAGATATTTAGAGAGCAGTTGCTCTTTGAGGCTCAGGGTTAAAGGTATGTAAGGCAAATTTGTCTTTATTTAACTTGGAATGGTAGCATTCTATCTTTGGACTCCCTTTTTATTATTTTAATAGCTTTACCTATTTTTATTTAAGGTAATACTTAGAAAACCTAAGACCTCCTGATTGCTTAAGAGGAAGTAAGGAGAGAAGTAGGTAACCAGACAATGCATCTTGGAACACAGATTGTATTTCAGGAAGTTAATTCCAGCAGAAATTACTCAAATGCTTGAAAAAGTGGTATAATGAATCATCTCCTAGGATCACAAGAAGCAACTTGGTATCAGAAAACATGCATCTTTTGCCCTTCTCCACTACCTGTATGACTCTGGGGAAAGTCACTTCCCCTCTTCAAGTCTCAGTATTCCGATTTAAGTAACGAAGAGGTTGGACTTCCTGATCTACCATCCCCTTTTAGATGAGAGTATGTTATAGCCCACCAATTTTGAACTTTAAAAATTGTTTAAAATTCTCTTGTCTAAATCTAATACAAAAACAGAAAGGGAATTTTTTATTAACAAGTTTCTTTATTAGAAAAATAATTATTAAGCAACTCTTATGATCCAGATACAATGCTAATTCTCTCTATCCAATATCAAATGAATTTCTTCTAAAGATCAAATAATTTGCAATGTCTAATGTTGGACTTTCTCTCCTTGGCAGCCTTTGCTTTTTGGGTGCACAATTGCTGTGTTTTAGTGTTGGATTTTAGAGCCTGGCCTTTGGTTTCAAGCAGCCCTCCTCCTCCACACGGCTCATAATTTGCTCGTCATTCCGGCATCCAACAGTTGTCTTTTATACCAAAAAGATGATACCTCCTCTGAGTACTAATGTGATTGTGAAAATAAACTTGAGGGATGCTAGGTATTCTTCAAGCACAGATCTTAGTCATTTCTGCCTCCCCAGTGCCTAGCATGGATTCTGTTCCATTTTTGTTGATCAATAAATTATTAGTTTAATTGGTTATTTCCATGAAAAATCCATAAATATTATTTCCAAATAAAAATGTGATATTTCCAGAGTTTTACTTTCAGAAAGCCATAAGGCAATGAGAAATTATAGACCAGAAAACGTTAAGAGGATCAATACACTGAGAATGAAAGACTGCATGGGAATACATACAACCATACCAGTGTTTGACTTCAAAAAGGCATATTTGCATACCTAATCATGTTAAATTATCGAATGTATTGATTCCTTCACAAAGTAATGAATTAGCTTGAGAATTATTCACTGTGTACCATGAATATTTTTGAATTTCAAAAACATGACTTCAGCTTGGACATTGTTTCTGGGCAATGGAGATATTATCAAAGAGTGTGGGTCATTGATTTGTTCCTGAGCCAAACCTCCTGGTCCCGTGTCCTTCCACAAAAAGTCTCTTCAAAGTCAACCAGACAATTTAGCCCTTGGTCATTGAAAAGCTACATTGGATTTGCTCTATTTTAAATAGCCAAAGCAGAGTGAGTTTCATTTCCAATCAGATCTTGTTTGTGAAGTAAACTCTCAAATGAAAGGAGGGTTTAATGTTACTGTTCTAATAATGTCATTAGTTTAACTGTAAATAAACTGGTTTGGGCCTGTATAAAGTAAATGTTTTTCTATTCTTTCATTAAATATTGCCCCAAAATGTTTCTTAAAGGGCCTCTCCTGAACAAAATGACTAAGTCTTGAATGCCCTGTTATTCTTAGTAGGCATGGGATTTTTGTCTGCCCACCACCAGTTCTCCCTACTAATCTTACCGTGTGGTACAGTCAGAACCAACTCCCTCCCTTTTGCCTCTAGGGTTGTCATGAGAGCCAAATATGGCCAAACCAAGTATCCCATCCTCCTGATCATAGAGATTTGTCTAGTCATAGACAAGTAGCTCAAGCTGAGCCACCTGAACTCTCCCTGGAAAAGATCTTTTACTTTCTCTGTAAAAGTGAATTTGGGACCACCAGTGGGCACCTTCCTACCCTGTGGAGAGAATGAAACTGAGAATGAAGACAAGAAAAGTCTAGAAAAGAAGAGGGAGATAGAATCTTACCTGTCCCATCCACTATATCCAAAAAAGTCCTGACATATACATCTTTTCAAATTTGCTCCATAACTACTCTGTGCCTCTGCAGTGCCCCTACTGTATTATCTTATCTTAACCGCTGCCTGAGTCAATGGCATGGCAAACCTTTTCACCAGTAATCACGGCCTCCCTGTTTTGTATCTCAGGCCTTTAAAGAGGCCTTTGCCAGGCACCTGATTGATAATTTGTCACAAAGTGACTCAGATGAATATATGAATAGCTTTTTATTTTTTGGCAAATATTTACATCTTATAAGAGAACTTAGGAAAAAGAATAATTTAACAGGTTGGAAGTATGAAATGAAATCTAAAAGTTAAGATATAGCAAGTAGGATTGTTTGAATTGTCCTGCACTTGGGTTAAAACAAACAAACAAACAGCTACTACATTCACTTAAAAATATCTGTTGTGCTCTTACTGTGTAAGACCATGGTGCAAAGTAATAGGATACAGCCATGAGCAAATAGGCCTAGTCTCTGCCCTCATGGAGAATACTTGTTGTCTATCAGGAAAGATTGCCTTGAATCAAAAATGCAAGTAAATATAATATCACCTATGTGATGAGTGCTCTTCAATGGTCCTGAGAGTCTAAGGGATTCAGGGAGAACTGAATACTAGAGGAAGTGATATTGGAGTATAAATTTGAAGGTCAGATTGTAGTGAAATGAATGAAAACATGAGAGTGAGGGTAACTCTTCCAGGAAAAGGGAAGATCTTTCCAGAAAGAGAACAACTTTCACACAGATCCTGCAGTGGGAAGTTATATAATGTATTTGGAGGAACAGAAGGAGATCAGTGCTCTTGGAGAGACAGAAGAGGCAGGCAGATATGCAGGTCAGGAGAGCCTTCAAGTCACAGTCAGGGCTGCTGCCTTTCCCTTTCACCACTAGCAAGCCATCTAAGAATTTGCATCCACAGAGTGCCACTATTAGGGTGGTATTAGTCAGCCAAAGGGATGCTGATGCAAAATACCAGAAATCTGTTGGCTTTTATAAAGGGCATTTACTTGAGATAGAAGCTTACAGTTACTAGGCCATAAAGTGTAAGTTCCTTCCTGCACCAAAGTCTATTGCCACGTGTTGGAGTAAAATGGCTGCCGACATCTGTGAGGGTTCAGGCTTCCTGAGTTCCTATCTTCCCGCTGCTTCTCTCTTGGTTTAGCTCCTCTGCTTTCTCCACAAGGCCAGCTGTAGACTATCAGGCAAATGGCTTGTTTCTCTTCCCAGGCCCTTTTCTCTTTCCTCACGATCAAGCTCCTCTGTGTGCTTACTTCCCGGGGCTCCAGCTCAAAAATTCCACATCAAAACTCCAACATGAAAACTCCATCTCTGTTCTTTGCCATGTCTTTTATCTGTGAGTCCCCACAGACCAAGGGGCAAGGACTCAATGCCCTACTGCTGTTGTCCAATCAAACTCCTAATCATAATTTAATCAATTAAAAGTAAAACCTCTGAATCCAATACACTCTGATAATGTCCAGAGGAAAAGACCAGTTTACAAATCTAATCCAATATTTCTTTTTGGAATTCATCAATAACATTAAACTGCTACATTCTACCCTCTGAATTCCAAAAAGACATTACAATATTTAAAAAAAAAAAACTTAAATCAGTACAATGCTAAGTACAGAAACATATCACAATCAGTGTAAAGAAATATAGTTGGTCTTGAGGCAAAGTCCCTTATGGCTGTGGACCTCTGAAACTTACAAAATCATTTATCTGCTTCCAATACACAAATGGACAGACAAAGGATAAACATTCCCATTTTCATAAGGAAAAAATGGGAAGGAAACACAAGTCATGGGTCCTCTACAGTTCAGTAAACTTGCAGGACATACTTCATTAGATGTCAAAGTCTGAGAGTCATTCTTAATATGATAGTTTCTTCTTCCTTGGGTCTTATGGGAACCCACCCTTTCCACAGGCTTGTCCAATGGCCATTTTCTTGGTTCCACCCTCATCAAGCATCTGGGTGGTGAACAAGCTCCAGACCCCACCCTCCAAGAGTGTTGGGGTGATTGCCACAACTTACCCCATCTTTTAGTTAAAGTCTTAGCCCTCCTGGTACAGTGAAGTAAAGACAACATCTTCCCTAACTTTGGCATACAGGCTCAACCCTCTCAGAGCAATGAGTTGACCACCTGGCCTTCCCTAATCCATGGGAGACAGGTCCACCTCTAAGACCTATGGAGTGCTGACCTTAACCACCCTAATCCTTGAGAAATGTGCTCTACCCTCTCTATACTCTGGAGAGGCAAAACTTTCCCCAAACATCGAACATTGACTGGGAGCATCCACCCTCTTCAACTGCTGGGGCAAACTCACCCTCTCTGTACACATGGTTGGGGTTCCTCTCTTGGCCTAAGGCAATGTCTTAATTTCAGATCTCAGCTTCCGTGGTTTTCCTCTTAAAGCTGTTTCTCCTCAATATCTCCTTTCCATGTCCCTTTTATTCCAGGCTGACAGCAACTTTGTTGATACAGCTCTCTGAAAAAGTTTGTTTGTTTACCATACAGGAAGCAGGGATCCAAGCCATCAGACAGTAAGATTTTCCACAAGTCTTTCCTAGATAACTGCATCTTCAATCCTGATTTACAAGTTTCAAGTTTAGTTAAGTCCTCAAATGGGGCACTATCGTTGAGGAGCTTGATTTCCAGTGGCTTGGAATTTCCGGAATCAGTTTCTGTTTTCTTTGTGCCCAACAGTTCAGTCCTCAACATATTTCTCTCATCTAGCATTTTGCTATACGCTGCAAGGAGAAGCCAAACCATATTCTCTGGGTTTACTTTGGAAAGTTCTTCAGCTAAATGCTCAGGCTCACCATTTTCAAATTCTGTCTTCCATAAAACACCAGGAGTTAACCTTGCTAAGTTCTCTGCAATTTTAAAACATGGCTTGCCTTTCCTCCAGTTTCCAATAATAGTTTCATCATTTGCTTCTAAGTCCTCATAAAAAGTCTCTTTAGCATCCATCTCACAATTATTTCCTTCTAAGTCCTTATCAAAATATAACTTTAGGCTCCTTATTGCTACCAACAATCTCTGCAAAGCAATCTAGGCCTTTTCCATCAGGCATCTCACTATTCCTCCAAAAAATACCCCTTACCCATTTATAAAACTGTTCCAGCATTTTGGCAATTGCAAATGCACTTCCCCACTCCTCCATACCAAATTCTGTATTAGTCAGCCAAAGGGGTGCTGATGCAAAATACCTGAAATCTATTTTTATAAAGGGCATTTATTTAGGGTAGAAGCTTGCGGTTACCAGGCCATAAAGCATAAGTTACTTTCCTCACCAAAGTCTATTGCCACATGTTGGAGAAAGATGGCTGCCAACACCTGTGAGGATTCAAGCTTCCTGTGTTCCTCTCTTTCTGGGGCTTCTTCCTGGACTCAGCTCCTCTGCTATCTCCACAAGACCAGCTACAGACTATCAGGCAAATGCCTTATTTCTCTTCCCAGGGCCTTTTCTCTTTCCTCAGGATCAAGCTCCTCTGTGTGCTTACTTCCCGGGGCTCCAGCTCAAAAACTCCACATCAAAACTCCAACATCAAATCTCCAACTCTGTCCTTTGCTATGTCTTATATCTGTGAGTCCCCCCAGACCAAGGGGCAGGGACTCAATGCCCTACTGCTGTGGCCCAATAAAAGTCCTAATCATAATTTAGTCATTTAAAAGTAAAACCTCTGAATCCAATATACTCTAATATGCATAGAGGAAAAGACCAGTTTACAAACCTAATCTAATATTTCCTTTTGGAATTCATCAATAATATCAAACTGCTACAAGGTTTAGGTATTAAAATATGGGAGCAGATGTAGCTCAAGTGGTTGAGCACCTGCTTCCCATGTACAAAGTCCTGGGTTCAATCCTTGGTACCTCCTTAAAAAAAAAAATCATGGAACTTAGTGATTCTTAAATCTAGTTCATAATAGAATCATCTTGGGGCTTTAAAAAGAAGTATGGTTGCCTGATTCCTGTTCATTCCAATAGAAGCAAAATGTCTGGGATATGATCCTGTCTCTGATAAGTTTAAAAATCTCCCCCAGGTGATTTTAATGTAAAGTGAGGCCTGAGAACCACAGATGTGAATGATGTGTGAGATTTGTTTAACAGTAGCAATTGTTATAAAGAGTGAGCCAAACTGACTTCTCAGTAAGAATAATGGTCACTGCCCCAAAACCCAATATTATTATGGATTGCATTAGTAGAAGCATAGTCCCTGAATAAAGGAGATGATTGTTCCTTTGCCCCATGCTCTAGATACAGCACACTTGAAAAATGTGTTCACCTCTCAGCACGACACTTTAAGAGGAAGTTAACCAAACTGGAACATTCTCAAAGGAGAGCAAACAATCTAAACCACAATGGGGAGAAATAATCAAAGGTACTGGATTTGTTTAAACTATAGTCAAAAGAATTCTAAAGAAAAAAACAAATAATAATGATGATTTTGGACCCCTGTTTTCAAATAAATCAAAGTTTGTTATTTATTCAAAGGGTGAAAATGTGGGCCTACTATGTACCAGTCTTAGACATTCAGAAATATGGCAGGAGATGATGCAGACAAAACTCCCTGCCCTCACAGAGTTCATATTCTAGTAAAAAAAATGAACTTTTCTAGTTCATAAGATCATCAAGGTCAGAACTTTTAACTGATTTTTGTGGTTAACAGCTATAGAATGTATATGTGTTTTAGGAAGACATATTTCATTTGTAATTTTAGAATGTTAAAAACTAGAAATCACTGATAAGCAAAGAGATCACCATGTGTGGAAGAATTCAAGCAGGGTTAGCCATTGTAGAGGGGATTGAATAATTGAATGGGAAGGACAAAAAGGTGTGATAAGAAGAATCCTATATGAAACTGAAAACCAAATATCATAATATTAATTATAAATTAATTGATATTTAATAATTATTTATATTTAATCTAATATTATAATGTCAATATTTGATATGATTCACTAAGTAATGGGGGAAACAGTATGCTGGTAAGACTGGTTCTAAGCACATTTGAGGAATCCAGTATTTATAGGTGCAGTAATAAAGGAATGTTAGCATAAAATTACTAGATGAGATATAAAACTGGTTACTATCCTTAAGGGCAATATCACATCTGGGATTATCTTTTCTGCTGGAGAGAAATTATTTGGACTTTTACCATACAAAAGTCTCCAGGTTAACATGTAACATTACTAAATCCAGTATCTTTATTCAATAGCAATGAGTGGAACAAAGTGCATTCGCCTGAGATAATTTTTGAGTGGGCCTGCTAAACAATGCCCACATAGGATATTGAATGAACATCATGCCTATCTTTTGACCTTATTTCCAAGATTTGATCATTTTTTCTTAGCATTAGAAGAATTAAGTCACATTTTAGAATTTTCCAGCTAGTAGCAATGAAGCTGGATCTCAAACGGATACATATCTCTTTCCAAATACCCACAGTGAAATGAGACATGGTAAGTCTTTGGGGAGTTCACATAGTAGAGACCTTTGGATATCACTGTTGTTCTGCTTATGTATAAATCTGAGCCTGGTTTTTCCAGTTATTTTTTAATTATTATTATATTATTATTATTTAGTTGGTTACCAAAACAGTTGTAAAGCATTCAAATTAAGAACTAGTTATCTTCTTTTCTTTCCCCAAAAGAAGCTGGTGGGCACACACAACATGATTCATAAAGAGTAAATGATTCATTGACCCCTTGCTACAAAGGCTGGGAACCCCAGGTGGGAATGTGCTGCTTTAGAATTTTTAGCTGCTGTTCTCTCAGGAAAATTTCTTCCGCAACTTGTGGGGCTTTTGTTTTGTTGTTGTTAATTTAGGACTTTGCAGTTTCCAAACACGGGAATTGCCATTGTTGATGGTTCTCTCTTTTTAGATTGGTAACTTGGTGCTCTTACAGGATGAAAAGAAAGTCCAGTTCTCTCCGATGGCACTTTGTTCAGCCAATGTAACTGACTGCAGATTTAGTCTCACTGTTTTCCTTTCCTGTGAGCTAATCTTGAGGAAGGACTTCAATGTTCCTTTAGGAAATAAATGAAAAGTAGTGTGGGATAAGCTTTAATATTCCAACATGGCATAAGGCCGACTTCCTGTGTTTAAGGTGGCGAGCTCCTATTATGTAAAGGTAAGGTAGTAGAAAACTCAACTAGGCCAATCAAAGCATTTATCTTAGGAACTCACACTAGATGTGAGAGGACGTTTTGCTTTTAGGTAAGAAAAACGTTCTGGCTTTTGCTGTATTAAAAACAAACAAAAAAACCTAAATTGAAATGTAATGGACACTTATGTTTCAGGTACTATGATAAACATTTTACATGGATTATCTCATTATCTCACCTAATCCTCATCGATTCTATGAGCTGAACTCTAGTATTGTCTCCCTTTTACAGATGAGAAAACTGAGGCACAGTGAGGTTTAGCAAGCTGAACAGGCTCAGGGCCAGCAAGAGGCAGGCCGTTGGGATTATAAACCTACTCTCTTAAATGCTACATGATCATGCCTCCCCAGGATGATGCTGGGTTAGAAAAAGTGCGTAGACAATTAGCAAGAATCCCGTATTGTAGCCTCAGCTCTCCTATTAACTGTCTTTGCAGAACTGACAAGTCATTTCATCTGCCTGGGCCTCCGTTTCCCTCTGGAATATGAAAGGTAGAAACAGTTTGGATTGGATGGTCTCTGGGGTTCTTTCCAGCTCAAAAGTTGTCTGATTCTATTTCTATAATTGCATTCTGACCTTAGATGTGCATGCCCCCTCCCCAACACACACTCCATGCCAAGGCAAAGATGTAATCCTGCTGAAAGTGCCCATTGCAATTTGATGCTAAGCCCAAACGGCCACCAAATCCTATTATTTCCAACAGTCTTTCAGGAACACACACATGTTTAAAATCTGGCAAGCCAATTCTTTAGAATAAGCTGCTAATAGGGTGTGAATTTTGAAAGTAAAATGTTACTATACAAAAAAAAAAAAAAAAAAGGATAAAACTCAAAACAAATGCTGCTCTTTTTCTTTAAATTGTCTCTTTTCTACAATGTTACCTTGACAACTTAGCTTTGGGCCTTTAGATATGGGGGGTTTTCAGTGTGAGAGGAAAAGGGTATCTTCCTCCTATCATTTGAGATTTCCTCTTGCATCATGGAAAGAGGAAATGTCAAATGTAGACCATAAAATCCAGCAGAATGTACCCAGGACATCTTGCTGGAGTGTCATCTAGAAATAATCATATGTTCGCTGAATTAGGACGCATTCTGATTATAGGTACATTCTTTTCTCCCTTCTCTTTCCCATAATGGTAAGACACCTTGCAGCAGCCTGTAAAATGTTACATTTTTGGACCAATGCAGTTAAAGAGCAGAGAGCAACAAAAGTGCCTGAAAAATAATTGCATTATTTTTAGTTGCAGCAGCGATCCATGCACATATCAGGATGAGGAGATAACTCAGAAGTACTGAACCAGTTTGGAAATGCTAAAAATATTGTTCTCCCTCCAGCAATTGAAATCTTGAGCAAAGACTTAGGCAACAGCAGTTGGGAGATCAAATTAGGATCCATATCTCTCAGCTGTAATAGGCTTGTTATCAGGACAGGCAAGAGGTCAGGGGACTAAGAGGGGTCAGCCGGGACTCCAGGTGGAAGGAGCAAGTAATAAAGGGACAGTGTGGAGTCGAAGAAAGAGGAATTATCTCCAGCATCTAGCACCACAGAGCAGAGCCTGTGTGGAAAATGGCTGAAAAAATCAGAATTGGTTCTAGAAGTGGTTTCCTCGCTGGTCGTGAGTGTGAGCTCAGCAGACGCCATGGGCGCTGTTGCAGGGAGTGAGCCTGTGCTTGACACATGTGTTTCGCATAGATAGCTGGAGACAGCCCAGTAGCTGCGAGTTGGCCTGACAAAGCCGTATTGAAGTACAGAGTACGGTTTCAAAGCAGTCAGGAAAAGAACGGGAATGCTGTTCAGGAAATTCTTCAGGCATGGGCAGGGACTTGGCTGCAATTCTGCAGTTGGAAAATCTGACTGGGGCAGCTTCTGAACACAGGCTGGGCCTGCTCACACTCGGCGGGCTGAGCTGCGGCTCTCCGAACATCTCCGCATACCCTGGGACTGCAGGCGATTTTTATCTGCTGCTTTGTGAAACGGATGAGAGGTACAGTGCTGTTAAATTCTTACATTTCCACACCTCTTCACTTTGTAAGCGGTTTGCTTGCTGTTTGTTTGCACGGGCTCTGAGTTTTTGGTGTGTGCATGTGTGTGTTTGTGTGCGTTAATTAAAAAGTTAGAGCTGGAGCACTAAAACATTTGGCATGGAGTTGCAATCTTTTCTTTCCCCAAACCCCTTCAAGATCTGATTTTTGTCGGGGCAGAGACACATTTTTAAAAGTTAGGATGTAGCTGACAATACTATTGTTAAAAAGAAAAGTCTGTGGATCCCTTGTATTGTCACTGAGCTCCAACCTTCTGTAACTTTTCCTTTCTACGTGGAAGGGCAGTTATTGGCAAGAAGGATAATTTTAGATGCAACTGTCTGTGTTCTTTGCTACCTAAGAGTTCTGAGAAAGACATTTTAAACAGAAGATGGCTCTCATTTTAGGAGGGAATCAAGTTTGAAGTTTCTATTTTGGATTGCACTTTCAGAGTATAGGAGCAGATATGTGTGTATGGATTCCTGGCATCTTTTTTGGGATTTTGACTGTCGTTAAGAAGCCCCATGATATAGCTACCTAGAAATATGCTGGATCAACATTTGCAATTCTGTTTCTATAATAATTTTTTAAAAACTTTTCTCTGTTGAAGAAACACTGTTTTAGTCTCAAAAAATAATTCTGTATTTTATGAAATATAGACCACCTGAGAATCACAGAAAACAGTAGTTTACTCGAAATCATTGTTAAAAGATGGAAACATAACAGTTTGAATTTAATTTTATTGGTCGATTGATTTTATTGTATACTTTACTGAAAAGAGTGTTTTAAGAAACAAATTTTAAATAATTTTCATCAAAAGAGGGATTTCAGTTTTCCTCTTCAGATCAGATATAATGCAATACATATATAAAATTTTATATTATGTGTACTAAAATATATATATTTCCACTAGGAAAACTGTATCTTATTTATACTTAGCCTTTAGTATGCACATAGTATAATGTAATTGCATTTCAGAGACAGATTCAGCTCAGATGATGCTGGACTAAACCTCACCAGCACTTTATAATTACTGGTAGAGCAATCAATGACAGCAACGGGGCTTTCCAAAAGGGGCTTGACCAAGAGTCTGGTTGGGGAGATAGATGAATGAGTGGATACTTGGACATTTCTTAAATAGTGAAAGTGACTAGACTTCTTGGGATCGGAGCTGTATGAAAACAGGTGTGTGCTTACTTCAGCATTTAAAAATCTCTAAACCTATAGCTAATAGTAGAGAGTAAGGTTAGTGAGTGGAAAGTAAAGGGCTGGAGTTTCTCTTACATTTCTCTGGATATGGTATAACCTAGATGAGTAGAAACAAGATTTTAGTCAATTGAGGCAGAAGTTCTATCTATTGGTGGAAGTTCAAGATAGTCAGCAATTTTACTTTCTTCGCATTTTTGTACTTGGAGGAAGGAATTGGGCTATGGCTAGCAGCAGGATTTCTTCTCAGATAGTTTAAAAATATTTATCTTCTGGTTGGGTTGGGATGGGGGAGGTTTTAGAAATGCAGGACTTTGGACAAAGAAGGGTGAAGTTGGAAACACAGTGACAGTTTTGTTTTTGTCTAAAGTGCCTACTGAGTGAGCAAGTTGCCAAGATAGATTAGGAACTGATCTGAACAATAGCCAAGCCCACTGTCAGGAGAAAGGAGACTCAATGGGGCTCTAATGTCCTACTCCCCTAAATTTAGTGCCCTTCAAGTGTTGAGCAGAAGAACGTGAAATAGCAGCTCCATTTTGGAGGATTACGAAGAGCAGTGCCTATTACTTGGGAGAAACTCTAGACATTTTCTCTTTTAGAAGTAAAGGAGGGTTGAATCAAGTCTCTCATGAGATTTGAAAAGAAAAAGAAAGAAAGGGAGGGAGGGAGGGATCCAGAGCAGAGGTGCCAATGACGGGAAAGAGGAGTTGCCACACCACAAACTTGGCGGTGGAGGGTGAGGTCTGAGGAATGAAGCACACATTAGAAACAGAGCCAAAGCCACCTGGCACTTATTTGTTCAACTTGGTGTGTATCGATAAAGCTAGGCCTCAGGGTAGAGAATGGTTTTACCCCCTTTACTATAGGAGACCTCATGGTCAGCCTGCCCTGCATTCTGGAAGTAACCAGAGAGCACATTTTGCAAGAATTCCATCGCCTGAAGGTTTAGATTTCCTAAGCAGGGAGGGAGCAGGCTCTTAAGGTCTTATTTTTAACCCATATTTGATCCTTCCAGAGATATTTCTGCTAGGGATGTTGAGTGAAAGGTCCAGGTGGGGATGGGTGAGTGATTGCAGTGAGCAAAGTTTGTTAAAGGCCCTTCCCATGGACACTTTATTATTAACAGACACTTTTGAAAGGAAATGTAAAATGTTACATGTGTTTTATTTTAATGAACAGATTTCTTCAATTTTATTTATTATTTATTTACATACATCTCCTGGGAGATTATACATCTCCGAGGGCATAACTGCATTTTTGGTGAAATTATTTAATATTGGTTTCATCAGATGAAAAGCACCACCTAGATGTTCCTTTTTTATTTTAAGCATTCTAAAGGAATTATAAAAATAAAACAAATTTACAAATTAAATAAAAGAAAAACTATCTAACAATAATATTAAGTTATCAACATTGGTTTCTTCTGTAGAAGGTGCTTTACTTATATTAAACAAAGCTTACCATATGAACTTGGGGCTGCCTGCTATCTGTAAAGTGTTTGGATCTCAGCACTCTCATACTGATGAATCTTGGATGGATGCTTGATTCCTCCACTACTTTTCTCTTTTCAACTCTGTCTTTACTTCCATGCCATAATGTCTGTTTTATTTAGCTAGGCTGCTGAAATGCAGTATACCAGAAATGTTTATCTTCTGGTCAGGTTGGGAAGGGAAAGGTTTTAGAAATGCAGGACTTTGGACAAAGAAGGGTGAAATTGGAAACACAGTGACTACATTCTACAATGGGGATTTATTAACTTATAAGCTTACATTTCTGAGGCCATGAAAATATCCAAATTAAGGCTTCATTAGGTGATGCTTTTCTTCCCGAAGACCAGTTGTCGGTCATACTGGACTCCTCTGTCATATGGCAAGGCACATGGCGGCATCTGGTGGTCTCCCTTCTCCTCCGGGTTTCGTTATTTCAGTTTCTGGCTTCCTCTGGCTTTCTCTCTCTCCCTCTCTCCATATTCATTCCATTTATAAAGGACTTCAGTAAGAGGATTAAGATCCACCCTGAGTCATGCTTTACTGAAGTACCCTAATCAAAATGCCCCATCTACAGTAGGCTCACACCCACAGGAATGGATTAGCTCTAAGGACATGGTTTTTCTGGGGTTCATAAAAGCCTCAAACTACCATGGTGTCCTGATAGCTGCACCTGGAAGGAATGTGCCTTCTTTTATTATATCAGACTCTGCTTCTTTTTCATTATTCATGCCAATTAGAATAAAACCACTTGTTACCAACATGATCATAAAATGAACACAAATGCAGACTTAGTTCTTGGTCATGAATTGAATCCACATTTCCAGGACAGGATTTGTTTTTTTCAGAATTTGTTTCAATAAAATAAGCAAATAAAAAAAATGCCAAAGCATGTAAACAACTTTGGTAGAGAGCTCCCAATCCCTTAAGGAGGCCTGAGGATACCTTGTGGTCTAGGGGCCTCAAGTTAGAGACATTGCCCTGACCATTCTCTTCCATGGAGGTACCCCTGAAGGAATCTGGGAGGTTCTGGGCACACCTGTCTGCATTTCTATTGTAGTCCCAGCCACTTTTATTTGTTTCATATACTAGAGATTTCATTTGAAAAGAGGATTTTAATGCTGTATCAGTGAGCATTGCTTTTGGCTGCAAGCAATAGAAACCCTGCTAAGAGAAGCCTAAATATTTAGGGACATTTTTTTTTGCATGTAGATATAGACCAGATAAGGACAGTCTAGGAGAGTTGCAGCAGCTCAACAATGTTCACAACCAAAGCTTCCTCTCTGCTCCACCACCCTCTGCATGTGAGCTCATCTCCCTGTGCTGCATCTCCTGGCATTGTGTTCAAGTCAGGCTAAAAGTAGAAGAAACTTCAGGGGAAAAGATTTCTCCTATGTTGCCCTGTAGATTTGCACTCACATCTCCAAATATGTAGCCAGAACTGGGTCATGGGCCCCCATATCAGGCAGTGGCCACATGAAATGGCATTACCCTGACTGGTTTAGGCCAATCTTATTTCACCCTCAGAGTCTGGGGTAGGAACTCATAATTTCAGATCAAGGGCTTTCTGCCTAATAAAACATTAGCATTCTATTAGCAGTGAAGAGCAAGGAGGATGTCTGTGGGGAGGCAAGGACAGTGTTGGCCTCAGATGCTTAAAAATGAAGGAAATAGGGGCAGATGTAGCTCAGTGGTTGAGTGCCTGCTCCCCATGTAGGAGGTCCTGAGTTCAATCCCTGGTACTGCCTTAAAAAAAAAAAGCATGAATAAAAAGGTTTAGAAAACACTATTCTAATAATCCAATTTTTTTATTTTAAAGAAGACACTGAGACCAGAAAGGAAATGCTATTTGCCTAAGGGACATAAGTAATTCAAGACAAAGCCAGTGCTTCTTGTTTCTTGGCTCTTTCATCTGGTGGTGTCTCCCTGTTAGCTATGTTAGCTGCCTTGGTTCAGTAACGACAGCTGAGTACCATGCTAGAGAAAAAAAATGTTATAATGGAATTTTAGTATTAGAAGGTCCCTTAGAAATCACCTACTTCCATGGTTTCTCAAACTTATTGAATCTCTGAGGTTAGAGTTGAGCAATCCCTATATTTTAAAAAACTCTCTGAGTGAGTCTCATGAAGCCAGCCAGACACTAGTCCACAGAACTGGGTTTGTTAAACACTTCAGGCTAAAACTTCCATCCCCAGCAGGAATCCCTTGTGTAGTCTTCCTGACAGATGTCAGCCAGATGTGATGCCGGTGACTTCAGTGGCAGAAACCTCACTATACTGCAGGGTAGCCTTGGCTGCTGTTTCTCATCTCATACCTCCTCAGGCTGAGCCAAGTTTGTCTCTCTGCACTTCCTAACCTATGACCCTCACACTCTCTCCCAAACCACATCTGATGGTGATGGTGGTTTGGGGGGCAGAAGTGAGGTGAGGGGAGGAAGTAAAGGTGGAAATGGTCAGAAATCTTGGGATGGGTCCTGGCTTCACCAATGCTTATAATCTCTGGGCCTCAGTTTTCTTATCTGTAAAAATGAATTACACAGGCCAAGATAAAATGAAGATTTGAGACAACAAAAGGAAAGGGTGTTTTTTACTGAATTTTTCAGGTTACTTTTCCTATATTGCTGAGATTTCTCTGCAAATTCCACTACCCCTTTTATTTCACCTTTGCTGCCACACAGAAAGGTGATAGTCTTCATTATTGTTTCAAATTCCTATTGCAAAGTGTGAACCACCTCATATGAAGGAAGCTATGTAAGCCGTGGCCTCTGCCCTGCCTCTCAACAGGCCTGCAGGCCTGCGGGAGGACGTGTCACCAAGGTTCACTTAGTGTTTAAATCCTGGGAGATTGGTTTGCTCTGAAATCTTTGCTGTTGGTTGTGCTAATGGAGCTTCGGGTGTGTGGGTGGAAGTGGATTCCATCGCTTTATTCTTTTTCAAATTTTTAGCCAATAAAGCAGTGGCACCCATTAAAGCAAGCACAATTCCTTGACTAAAAAAAAAAAAAAACTGCATTGCCAGGGATTAGAAACTCCCTCCTTGTTCAGACCACTTTTGCTCGCCAGGGTGATAGGATCAGACATTTTTTGTAAGTACCCTGACTTCCAAATAATATTTTTCTGAATGGCTGGAAACTGTGCAGTTACTTGCCAGGGTCAAAGTATTCAGCTACTGCAACTGCTTTCATCGAGTTCACCATAAGTAAATATCAGGGTTGGCTCCCTTCTCCAGGCAAATAATTTGACAACATCCTGTTGTATTAGCTCTGATTAGGGTTGTGCTGCTGGGCATGACATGGTCAACAAAAGAAAGATGGCTTAAGAGTAGAGACAGCTGAGAAGCAGAGCTTCCTTTGTTCCCATTCTGACAGACGGCTGTATTTTCTCCTCTCTTATCTTTCTTGCTCTTTCCCTCTATTTCTTTATTCCATTCCATCTTCCCATTGTCAATTTCTTTTCCCTCCCTTGATTATTCACTGTGTGTTTACTCAAATCACAATATGCTCTGTTAGTGGTCAGGGATATTGGTAAAAGGCCAGAGTCTGTACAGTATTGCTTTTCACATCAAATGCCAAACATTGACTCCTAAAGTTGGCAGTGACCTTCAAAGGGTTGTGGCCTCACTTCTATCTCTGGCAAAACTCTTCCTGATATTTCACAGGCCCAGGACCGAACAGCAAGTTACAAACTGACAATGCAAGGGCTGGCCTGTGGGTGCATTTTGGCTAACAAAGTTCTATTTATTTATTTTATTTTGTTTTTTTCCTTTGGAGAAGTAAGCTTACAAAAAAATCTTGCATAATATATAGAATTCCCATACATCATCCTTCCACCCACACCTTACATTGTTGTAGAACATTTGTTACTGATTATGAAAGAACACGATCGGACTATTACCATTAACTATGGTCCATAGTGTACATATTTTTTCCATACACCCCCTATTATTAACACTATGTATTAGTATTGCATATTTGTTATAGTTCATGAGAGAACACGCTCACATTTGTACTGTTAACCATAGTCCATCTTCTACCACATGGTTCACTGTGTTATACAGTCCCATGATTGCCTTGTACATTCCATCCAAAATGTACACTCAGTGGTTCTTGCTTTCATCACAGAGTTATGTAGTCATCACTCCAGTAAACCTTTGAACATTTTCCTTAGTCCAAAAGAAAAATCCCATACCCCCTACTATTGACCATTAGCATTGGTATAGTACCTTCTTTGACATTGATGCAAGAATATTACAATATTGCTGTTAACTATAGTCCATAAGTTAAATTATTTGTATTTTTCCCACACAGCACCATATTCTTACCAATTTGTAATAGTGATGTACATTTATTCTATTCATAGAAGAACATTCTTGTGTTTATATTATTAACAACAATCCTAATCCATCTCCAGGTTCACTATGTTATTTAATCCCTAGATTTTTCTCTAGCTTTCTTTCAATCAACATTTGCATTCCTAGACTACCCTTTTCAGCCACAATTCCATTTATAAACCAGCCATGTTAGTTATTCACATTATAATGTGTTACCATCAACACTATCCAGTTCCACATGATTACAGTCAAGCTAATTGAAAGTTCTACATACATTAAGCCTCAGTACCCCTTCTCAGTCATCACCCTAGCTCCTAGTAACCTATAGTCTAGGTTTTAACTCCACCTGTTTATTCTGCATATTTAGTTCTTATTAGTGAGACCATACAATATTTGTCCTTTTGTACCTGCCTTATTTCACTTAGTAAAATGTCCTCAAGTTTCATCCATGTTATCATATGTGTCCCAACATTTCTTCTTATAGCAGCATAGTATTTCATCATATGTATGCACCACATTATGTCTATCCATTCATTGGTTGATGGACACTTGGATTGTTTCCATCTTTTGGCAATTGTGTATAATGCCACTATGAATATCAGTGTGAAAATGTCTGTTCTATCCCTGTTTTCAGTTCTCCTGGACATATTCCTAGTAGAGGGATTGCCGGATCCTGTGGCAGTTCTGTATTTAGCTTTCTGAGGAATCAGCAAACTATATTCCACAGAGACTGCACCATTCTACATTCCCACAAACAGTGAAGGAGTGTTTCTATTTCTCCACACCCTCTCCAGTACTTGTTATTTTCTGTTTTGTATATAATGACCACTCTATGATGTGTGAGATGATATCTCATTGTAGTTTGATTTGCAATTTATTGAATATTCTTTTCATGTGCTTTTTCACCATTTGTATTTCCTCTTCCATTTATTTAGGTCTTCTTTGATTTCTTTTAGCAATGCATTGTAGTTTTCTGAATACAAGTGTTTTATGTCCTTGGTTAAGTTTATTCCTAAGCATTTGATTCTTTTTGTCACTAATGTAAATGGAAATTTCCCCCTGATTTCCATTTCATATTGCTCATTACTACAGTATCAAAAGACTACTGATTTTTGTATAATAATCTTGTCCTGCAACTCTGCTGAACACATTTATTAGCTCTAGTAACTTTGTTGTAGATTCTTCAGAATTTTCTAGGTATAGATCATATCATCTGCAAATAGCGAAAGTTTTACTTCTTCCTTTCCAGTTTGGAGGCCTTTTATTTCTTTTTCCTGCCTGATTGCTCTAGCTAGAACCTCTAGCACTATATTGACCAATAGTGGTGACAATTGGCATCCTTGTCTTGTCCTCAATCTCAACGGAAAATTTTTCAGTCTTTCACCATGGAGTACAATGTTAACTGTGGGTTTTTCATATATGCCTTTTATCATCTTGAGAAAGATTCTTTCAATTCCTATCTTTTAGGGTATTTTTATCAAGAAACGATGCTGTATTTTGTCAAATGCTTTTCTGCTTCAATTGAGATGATCATTTGATTGTTCTTCATGATTTATTTATGTGGAATATTACACTGATTGATTTTCTTGCATTAACCACCCTTGCATGCCTGGGATAAAACCCACTTAATCATGATGAATAATTCTTTTAATGTGTTGTTGGATTCGATAAGCGAGTATTTTGTTGAGGTTTACATCCGTATTCATTAAGGAAATGTAATTTTCTTTTTTCATAATACCTTTATCTGGCTTTGGTATTAGGGTGATATTGGCTTCATAGGAAGAGTTTGGTAGCATTCTTTCTTGTTCAATTTTTTGGAAGAGTTTGAGTAAGATTGGTATTAAATCTTCTTTGAATACCTGGTAAAATTCACCCGTGAAGTGCTCTGGTCCTGGGCTTTTCATTTTGGGGAGTTGTTTGATAACTGTTTCAATCTCTTTTTGTTTGATTGGTTTGTTGAAGTCCTCTATTTCTTCTAGGTCAGTGTAGATTGTCCTTGGGTTCCTATGAATTTTTCCATTTCTTCTACATAGTCTGTTGGCGTACAGTTGTTCACTGTATCCTCTTATTAGCTCTTTTATTTCTGTGAGGTCTGTAGTAATGTCCTCATTTTCATTTCTGATTTTTATTTATTTGCATCTTCTCTCCTTTTTCTTTGTTAGTCTACCTAAGGGTTTGTCAGTTTTGTTGATCTTGAAGAACCATTTTTTGGTTTTGTTAATTCTCTCTATTGTTTTTTGTTGTTGTTGTTCTCAATTTCATTTATTTCTGCTCTGATCTTTGTTATTTCATTACTTCTGCTTGCTTTGGGCATAGTTTGTTCTTTTTCTGCTTCCTCCAGCTGTTTAGCCTGGTCATTGATTTTAGCTCTTTCTTCTTTTTTAATGTAAGCATTAAGGGCTATAAATTTTCCTCTCAACACTGCTTTTACTGCATCCCATAGGTTCTGTTATGTTATAGTCTCATTTTCATTCATCTAGAGATATTTATTGATTTCTCTTGCAATTTCTTCTTGACCTACTGATTATTTAATAGTGTGCTGTTTAATATCCATTTATTTGTTAATTTTCACTTGTTCTGCCTGGTGTTGATTTCCTGCTTTATTCCTTTCTGATCAGAGAAAGTGCTTTGTATACTTTCAATCTTGTTGAATTTATTGAGATCTGCTTTGTATCCCAACATGTGGTTTATCTTGGAGAAAGATACATGAGCACTTGAGAAGAACATATATCCTGCTGTTTTGGGATGCAATGTTCTGTATATTTCTGTTAGGTTTAGTTTGTTTATCATATTGTTCAAGCTCTCAGTTTCTTTATTGAGCCTATGCCCAGATGACCTATCCAATGATGACAGTGGTGTATTGAAGTCTGCAGCCAATATTATAATATTGTATTTCTCCCTTTAGTTTTGCCCATGTTTGACTCAGGTAATTTGAAGCATCTTGGTTAGGTGCATATATCTTTATGATTGTTGTTTCCTTATGGTGACTTGCCCTTTTATTAGTATATAATGACCTTAGTTGTCTCTAACAACAGCTTTGCTTTTAAAGTCTATTTCATCTGATGTAAGTACAGGTACTCCAGGGTTTTGTGGGGGATTTTTTTGTTTGTTTGATTTTTGTTTTGTTACTTCATGTGTGGAATATATTTTCCCAGCTTTTCACTTTCAACTTGTATCATTGGGTCTAAGGTGAGTCTCTCATAGACAACATATAGATGGCTTATATTTTCTTATCCATTCTAGTCTTTTGATTGAATATTAAAGGATTAAACTCCTCAATACTATTACTATAAAGGCAGTTCTACACCCATTTTGATCTTTCGGTTTTATCTGTCATATCTTATGTTTACCACCTTTTAAAAATACTTTCAGTTACTTTTACTGATATAATTTTATCTCTAGACTCCGTTCCAAGTGTCTCTCTCCTGTCTTTTCTTTTTAGGCTGTAGCATTCCCTTTCATGTTTCCTGCAAAGTCAGTCTGTTGGTTACAAGCTCTCTCAGTTTCTGTTTATATGTGAATATTCTAAACTCACCTTCATTTTTGAAAGACAGTCTTACTGGATATAAAATTCTTGGCTGGCAGTTTTTCTCTTTCAGTATCTTAAATATATCATACCACTGCCTTTTTGCTTCCATGGTTTCTGATGAAAAATCAGCACTTAATCTGATTGGGTATTTCTTGTATGTAATGAATCTCTTTTCTCTTGCTCTCAGGAGTCTCTTTTTATCTTTGGCATTTGACATTCAGAGTAGGTCTAGTGAGATTTTTTGGATGGGAGTACATTGTGCTTCTTGGACACAGATATCTATGTCCTTCAATAGGGTTGGGAAATTTTCTACCATTATTTCCTCATATATTCCTTCTGCCCCTTTTCCCTTCTTTTCTCCTTCTGGGACACCCATGAAGTGTGTTTGTACATCTTTTGTCATCATTTAGTTCCCTGAGACCCTGTTCCATTTTTTTCCATTCTTTGCTTTATCTGTTCTTTTGCATGTTTACTTTCTTAAGTCCTGTCTTCCAGATCACTGACCTTTCTTCTGCCTCTTTAAATCTGCTGTTATATGCCTCCACTGTATTTCAAATTTCATTTAGTATGCCTTTCATTACCATAAGATCTGCCGTTTTTCTATGTATGCCTCAAAATTCTACTTTGTGCTCACCCTGTGTCTTCTTGATGTCCCTAATCTCTTTAGCCATCTCATTGAATTTATTAAGGAAATTTGTTTGAATTTCTATGATTAGTTGTCTCAGCTCCTTTATGTCATCTGGAGCCTTAGTTTGTTCCTTTGACTGGGCCATTTATTCCTGTTTCTTGGTATGGATTGTAATTTTTTGTTTGTGTCTTGGCATCTGATTTACTAGGTGTATTTATTCTTGCCCCATTTTCCTTCTTTAGTCTAGGGCTTTCTATTTGGTTGGCTTTGTGCTACAGCCCCTCTTTGATACTTGGCTCAACTTAATTTTGAAAGTTATATTGGCTCATATTTAGCTAATCTGAATTTTTCAACTCTTTTTCATCGGTTTCTTTCCCTTTCTCCCTTGCTGGTTTCAGAATAGGAGCCAAGTACGCAACTGGTACTGTAAGCTGAGGAGGCTGAAGCTGCTGGTGTAGCCCCAGGAACCAATTAAGCTTCTCCCACCTTTCTCCCCTGCCAGGAGTAGGGGTGGAGCCACAGACATGTGCAGTAATCCAAGCCGTGCAAGCCAAGACCCTCTGTAGTTGCCCAGAGAGTATCATGAAGTTCTATGCCCCTTCCTCCTCTGCCTGGGGTGGGAATAGAGCCACAGGTATGGGCAGCAAACTAAGCCATGAGAGTCAAAAGTGACTGCAGTTGCCACGTACAATGATGAAGCACCAGTCGCCTCCTCCCCTTTCAGGGGCTGGAATGGAGCCTCCGGTGTGTCCAGCAATCTAGTCCATGCAGGCTGAAAATCACCACTGTTGCCTGGAGAGGGTGAGAGAGCACTGTCCCTTCTGCCCTGTGAGGTGTGGGGATGGATCCACAGGAGTGCCCAACTCTCTAGTCTATGGGGTCTGAAAGTGCCTGCAGTTGCCCAGAGAGTTTGAGGAAACACCGACTCCTTCCTAGCCTTTTGGGGGCAGAGATGTATCCACAGGTTTGCCCACCAGTCTACTCCAAGCAGGCCAAAAATGCCTGCAGTTGTCTGGCGCAGGTACCCCCCAGCTTCCTCCCTGCCAGAGGTGTGGCTGGAGCCTAGACTAGGGTTGCATTCTGACCAAGGTAGAAAGAAGCCTGTCCCTACCTTCGCTTCAATCAGCCCCATTTACTCTCATGCTGGGGGCGGAATCAAAATGGAGGCTCTCAGCCTTCTTCTGACTTGGACAAGTTCAAACTTTAACTGTTCTTAGGACTGGACTTTAGTCAGCTGAATTTATAAATCAGTAGCTGAAATCAGTACCTGACCGTCTCTTCCTCCTCCACTTTTGGGAAATGGAGCTCCCAAGGTGGCTTGCACTGCCAGTGGGGTTGAGCACCAGCCTCTGCAGCATAGAATGCTCCACTCACAAATCTTCACAGCAGCTGGGCAATATCCTCCTTCCATTCTTCCAAGGATGTTGCAGGATGCTCTTCTGGTCTGCTGGACCCCCCAAACAGGTGCTTTAGATAGCTCTGGGTGATTACTAACTGTACTGTAAGATGAGCTGACTCATCCTATTTATTTAGTAAGTTAGTTAGTTATTAGTTACAAGGCATCTAAAAGTTAGATCTGTAAAAATCTAGATACATAGAGTTTCTCCAAATAGCTGAAGATGGGCCACATCTGCCTGCTTTCTCACAATACGCAGTTGTTGGTAGCTTTCATTCCACTTTGAAAGGACATATACTTGCTTTGCTCATTTGTCCCACCTTTCTGATCCCTGTAGGTCAGGGCTTCTTACCAAGGAGTCCATGAGCTTAAACCGAAATTAGAAAAAAACAACACATGATTCCTGTGGGGATGTGTTGCTGCGGGTGTGATATGTTTATTAAATAATATACGGTATAGTGTGGACTTAGTGAAGGGTCCATGGTTTTCACCTGACTGGCAAAGGGGTCTGTGGAACAAAAATGGTTAAGAACCCCTGCTGTAGGTGTTTACATTTGTAAGCTCTGTTTTTCTCAATAATTTCTCATCTGAACCCCAGAATGAAGAAAAGGATTTGTGACTGTTTGTCACTTCACTCAAGTGTAGTACATATAGTATCCCTCTAGATGCATAGGGCGGAAGTCAGGGCATTGTGGCTTAATTCTCTTACAGAACACAGTTGACATGGGCTAAGCCTCTATTGAAAAGAGGTGTGTAGTAGCCAAGAACACAGGCTTCAAAGTGAGATTTTTCCTTGGAAAAACTACCTCATAGGTTGTGGTTAGGATTAAAATGTTAAATATGATAGAAATCAGAACAATGATTAGCTCTAGGAGTTAGGATTGATTAGGAAAGGGCAGGAGGGAACTTTCTGGAGGGATGAAAACCCTCTCTATCTTGTTTGAATGTTGTTTGCACATACGTATAGATTTATACAAACTCATTGAAAACAGGGATTCCACTGGTATTTGTACACCAGTGTTCATAGCAGCACTATCCATTGTTGCCAAAGGTCCAGTGGATAAAAAGTATGGTATTTACATACAAAAGGATATTATTCAACCATCAAAAGAAATTACATATGCTATAACATGAATGAACCTTGAAGATATCATGTTGAGTGAAATAAACCAGACACAGGAAAATATTGTATGATTTTTCTTTTATGAAATACTTAGAATAAGCAAATTCATAGAGATGGAAAGTGGAAGGGGTTACCACTAGCTGAGGAGAGGGGTGAATGGGGAGTTTTTGTTTAATGGGTATGAGTTTCTGTTTGGGGTGATGAAAATGTTCTAGAAACAGTGGTGGCAATTACACAACATTGTCAATGTACTTAATGTCACAGAATTGTGCACTTAAAATTGTTAAAATGATTTTTATTAATGTATCACACCTATGTAAATTGTTAATAGGGCGGTGTGTGGGAATCCTGTATTTTATACATGATTGTTCTGTAAACCCACAGCTTCTCTAATAAACAAAAGACTATTTATATTTTATCACAATAAATGAGAAAAAGAAAGAAACCTCTTTGAAAGGTATAGTTAAGACCTGTGTATTTCGCTGGAAGTTAAGTGATACCTCGATAGACCTACAGATAGACAGGTACACATGCAAAGTGCTTAGCAATGTAGCTGGTACATAGTAAGTACATAATACCTTTTAGCTACTGTTGTGCTTGTTTATGGAAACTTTGATTATTTTAAGATCAAATAACAGGACTAAAAATGAGGGGAAGAACGTTTCCTGTCAGAACACACGTTTTATTGCAAGCATTTGAGAGCACAGGTAATAGCTAAAGATCTTTGCCCAACACAATTATCAAGGGAGACTCTCCTGAATCAATGATAATTTGATGGAACTATTGAATCACTACAGAAGGCTGTACCTAATTTGTTGTAGCCGGTTTTTCATGATGCTATAAAATTTAAGAGTTTGAGAGACTTATCAAAGATGGGAGAAAATGCCTATACTTCAAGTAGCATGCTCCTTGTCTGAAAGACGGTAGTCACTCAAGAAGTAGTTGATGAATTGACTTAAAATTAATATCCACGTTGAGATAGTCTAGCTGAGGGAATTACAAAAATACGTTGTAAGTAGTAGCCATGATTTCTTTCCAAGTACCCATATATATTTGGGTTCATTTAACACTTAAGAGAACAGATTCTGCAGCCAGTCACTCAGTTCAAATTCTTGCTGTGTTTTTAACAAGCTGAGTGACTTAAGGAGAGCTATTTACCCTCTTTGGGTGTCAGTTGCTTCAGCTATAAATTAGGGATACTACTACTTACCCCATAGTCATACGACCATAAGCATTAAATAAGTTAAGTGAGGCATTTAGAACAGTGCCTGGCACATAGTTGTTATTAACAAGTGTTTACCATCATTTTCATTTTTATTTTTTTCTATTTTTTACTGTTAAGTAACTGATAGCTTTGTTGTAATTTGCCTTTGGTTATTGCTCAAAAATACCTGTATATGGTGATTGATGAAAGAGTGATGTGAAACAGGAGTTCAAGTTGAAAAGACCAAAGGCTGACATTTATGGGGAACAACCGATTTTCAGGTTAGCGGACTTCAACTTTGTCACTAACTTACGCTTGACCTTGATTGAGTGACTTCACCTCCCTGCACCTGGTTTTGTCATCTGTTAAATAAGGGGTTAGACTTATGTTGTCTACATTCCTCTCAAGCTTTGTGTCTCATTCTCTGATCTTAAGTGGTTGAGTCATGTTCATTATTATTTTATTACACGGCTTGGTCCCCAAATCACAGAAGAGCTGTAGTAGCTCGAGTGTGATTGTCATTATCTGCTTCTGGTCAGAGTCATCCGTGGGGATTTATGAAGTACTGGTCTCGTACAACACAGGCTGGCTTGCTGAAAAGAGCAGCAGCTCCTGTTAAAGCTGGCCATGGACGTGGTCCATGTGGCTTTGCATGTTAAAATGACATTACTGAATCTGCAGTGAGGTGTTCGAAATTGTGTTCAGTTTATACATTCTTTATTGGCCCTCAACTTACAACATAAAGGGCCAGGTTTTGAATGATGTCTGAGGGCTTTAAACAGAGTCACATCTTCAATAACCCTTGAGATTCCTTCAAGTCTCTGTTCAAATAAAACCTTCTCCAAGACAATAACCCTTCCTGTGTTTTTAAAAACTCAACCTGGTCTCCTTCCCACCCCCCGCACTGCTGATTCCCCATTTCATGTGCACATATAATTTCAACCATAGCACTCATCACCTTCTTACGTAAGTGTAATGTATCTTGGTTTGCATGTTTGTTGTCTCTCTCTTCCTTGGCAACCACGACGTCAGGGAGCTTTGCTTTGCTTGTTAATGTACCCCAAATGCCCAGAATAGTGCCATGGAGGACTTGAAGGAAAACGCATAGTTGGCAGGTGGTGGCAGTGTTTTTGCCTGTTTAAATGCATTCCACACTAAATTCAACTGCACGATAACTCTAAGTAAAGAACAACTTACTCAGGGAAAGTGGAGTCTTTGCCTCTTTTCCATGCATGATAGAAAGAAAATTGGACCTGAGTTTGAGTCCAGACTCTGACCAAATTACTGGTTAGGGCACACTTGATGACATTCTTTCACTCCTTGACACATCACTTCCTTCATTTGTGAAATCGTTTTGATAATATTGATCTCCCAGAGTGTTGTCAAGAATGTATGAGTTCATATATCTGAGAATGCCTAGTACAATTATAAGTGTGTTTCACAGATACACTTGTCTGAAACTACCTCAACTGTTACCTCACACTGCATGCTTAGGACAGTAAGAAGTGGTGTGCATAATAATAATGAAACATCTTCTGATTTATCAGGGATAAGTGTTTTAAATTTAAATAGAAGGCATATTGCACTTTGCTGGAACACTTTAACAGTTCTCTGAAAATGAAATGTACACATATCTTGACCTGGCAATTTTGTTTCTCCGGTCTTCTCTGAAATATGTACTTGCACCTTATGCCCAATTCCTGTGGCTTTAATTAACACTCATATGCTTGAAGACTCAAACATTTATATCTCTGCTCCAGACTTTCCCTTGAATTCCAGACCCATTTCTAAGCATCTATGTGAGCCAGCCCCTTGGGTTCTTATCTGCATTTCAAAATTAATGTGACTAACCAGAACTCTATCTCCCCTCTTCACACTCCGTTAGCCTCCTGCCCTATGAGCCTGCTATTCCCCCAGTGCTCTCCATCCCGATAAACTGCACCTTCATTCCCTAGCTGCTTGCACTAGAAACCTTGGCTTTCTCCTTGACTCCTGTCCTTTTTTTCACACCCTATATCCCATATAGCAACAAATCTTGTTCCAAATAGATCCCAAACACAGCAAACTTCCACCTTCTCACCCACCTCTACCCTGTCCGGGCCACTAGCACCTCTCTCTGGGGAATTTAGTAGTCACAGGATTGGTGACTCATTTCCACCCTTGTCCCCTACCGTCTCATCTCTACTGAACAGCTAGTGTGATCTTAAAGTGAAAATCAGACCATCTAACTCCCATGCCTCAGCCTGCCACAGTTAACTTCACACTTAAGCTTGGAAGCACAGTGAAACCTTATGTCAAAACATTCTTTCCTGTATTTACTCTATTCTAGCCACACTGTCTCTCTTTAAAGCATGCCAAATGAGTCCCTGTCTCAGGGCCTTTGCACTTCCCTGCACTGTTGCCATCAACTGCAATGCTTTCTATAGATATCCTCATGCTTTATGCTATTGCTTATACATGCCTTTTTCTCAAATCTCTCCACTACCAAGACCTCCACTCTCTGACAAAATAAAAATCACATGTTTATTTGTTGTTCTATTTGTTTTCTCCACTAGAATGTGAGATCCACAGAGCAAGGAATTTGTCTTTGTCTTTTTACTGCTGGATGTCTAGTGCTCGGTACATGGAAGTGCCCAGGAAATATTTATTTAAATAATCATTAGTAAAAAATTACTGGAAACAACCTCAATGTTCATCACTAAGGAGTTGGTCAAATTAAATTTTGTATGCGCATGCAATTGAATACTGTGCACCTGTTAAAAGAACAGGATTATGTGTTTATATGTGACAATATCTAAGCTATATTATAAAATGGACCAAGTTCAAGCAGGGTGAAAAATATGCTCCTGTTTGTGTGTAAAAAAAAAAAAAAAATCAAAATGTATGTGAATGCATTGAATATATATATTCCATAAAGCCTGTATATTTTAAAAATTTCTATAAGAATGGAAAAGAAGCTGGTAACAGTGGTTGCCACTACGAAGGAAGGCTGAAAGTGTAGAATATGAAAAAGATTTTCTTAATTATATGCTCTTTGATTCTTTTAAATATATGCTCTCATCTCTCTCTTTTTTTTTTAGTCCATGACAAATTGTGAAACCCTTAGGTATTCCAATTCTTAGAAAATTAAAAGATAGAGTCTCTAACCTTTAAACTAATCCAAAATTTGTTTAAATAACAAATGCCATTCCTTAACTACTTCACATAAGCAGGCATTTACTTTTTTCTTGAAGTTGTCAAGAAAAAAATGTTTCTATAGCAAAACTAAAAGGGGTGAGTTCATTACCACTGACAAAATTGTTCCACATGTTAGCAATCCCAGATGATGCCTTGTATGGATGGCTGAGTGAAAACAATCCTGGAAAGTAGATAGTTTTAAATCTGAGACCTCAAAATTAGCAGGGTTAATGAAAGACTGTTTATGTGCCATGATTATCTAAAATGACTCAGACCACACAACACCCTCTAGAAACTGTAATATACCTGTGAGTAAAGCCTAACCTATGTCTGCTATTATTATTAACCATAATAATCATATTACATATTCATGTTCACTTTGAAAGTTATGTGACTTTTACTGGAAATTTTAACATGAATAACATCATCATCAAGAAATCCTGTTCACTTGATTGGTGTCACATGTCTTATTGCTACATAAGATTATATAGTTAGATATTAATTTGGTTGTATTTATTCCTACTGCTTACCATAACCCACATGACTCCACTTGATTGGGCTCCATCGTCTCTCTACAATCTCATCTCTAACCCTCACCACTGAGCTTATTCAACTGCAGTCGTGCTGGCCATCTTCCTTTACCTGGGCATGCTCTCAAGCCTTGGTGCCTACTGTGCCCTCTGACTGGAAAGCTCATGCCTCCACTAGGTCTCACCTAGATGCCACCTTGGCAGAATGGCCTTCCATGATCAGAGTGGCTCACTCTGCTATACTCTATCATGGAGCCCCCTTTGTTTCCTTCCTATCACTATGCATTAGCTCTAATGGTTTCGATCTTGTACTCGTTTATTATCCATTTCTGCCATTAAAACATAAGCTCTCTGAGAGCAGGAATACGATTAGTTTCCTCTTCTTGAAGAACTATTTGTATCTCCAGGACCTATTATGGTGCCTGGTTCATGGTAGTAGGCGGTCAAAAATACCTTTTGTTAGTGTTGAAAAAAAAATTAAATTAGGATTGGGAATTTCCTTGGAGACTGGATCTGTACTTTTCTTATGTTTCTATCTCTCATTACATAACTGGACTGAGACCTATGCACATTAGCTTTCCCACAAATTCTTTTATGAAGCAAAATATTATGAAGCCTGGTGGGTAGCAGAGTTAAGCCAGCACTACTAAAACGCTGTCCATGCCTCCTTATTCTTAACTCTACCTAATTAGTAGAGCTGATCATGGCTTATAAAATTTTACAGGCCAAAAAGAAAAATCATCAGGAAACTTGGTAGCATTGATGTGTCTTATGAAAATTGACTGGCTTTTTTTAATCATCCTAGAAAACATAATGCATTCTTGCACAGCAGATTGATTAAAAACAGGTTGAAAATGCAGATACTGTAACTATTTTCCAGATATCTGACTTACTTGAGAGGAAGAAGGAAAACCTGTGCTCTTCTCCTGAAGAACCCTATGGAAACAAACACACTGAAATAAGACAGAAAAGGGTGGTTTCTAATAGTGTTATACTACTATGTGTGCTCAGCCTCACAAAATATGCCAGGTGCAAATGTGTTTCTGCCCCAGGACCATTGTTCCTCTGTCTCCTGATAAATATAGGAAGATGGACAGTAAGAGATTAATTTTCATAGTAGCTATTTGGTTCCTGCCAGATTTAGGAAAGAGAGTCAACAAAACATAAAATTGATGACCATCTGAACATGATCAGGCCAGTTTTTCTGTTAGGATGTCAAAGGCTTGTCTAGAGGAAGTGGGGACTCATCAGTTTGAGTCTCAGTATAGGTGACCTTTAAACTGGACACACAATTCAGCCTGTTTATTAGGGGCCTGGGGGCGGGCAATGGCTGCAGGGTCCAGGAACCACTTTGGCTGGGCCTGGCTCAGGCAGGGTTCCTTGTGACAATTTCACAGTGAGCATGGAGTTTGTACAAAACTGGAAGGCTAATGTGGCTAATGTTGGGCATTTCGGAGGCCGCCTGTAGAAGCTATGTGGACAGCAGAAAGTCTATTAGTGATAGCTGCAGTAGCAGAAGTGAAACAAGGCCACACAGCCTAGGGGGAGGTTCCTCATAAGTTCAAGTCATTAAAATGAATCCTTTCCTTGAGCTTGTCATATTAAATTAATGTCAGTCCTTGATTCCATAATATTGCATGACCCCAGGTATGGACATTTGAATTCTGTGAGACCAGGTTGCAGCCTTCAAAACCATTCTTCTGTAATATGTCCAGCTAGAATGACCTCCTTTGGAGAGTATATACCTATTTTATTTGGCACCTATTTAATTAGCCCATGAGTAGAGGCAGGCATTATGTTATGACTTTGCCTTGGCAATCGGTAGTTCCTCCCCATCTAATGGCAAAGCAACCAAAAGTTTTACTGTACTCGTTCTCAAGAAAACAAATCATCTTTAAGTCAACTGGATTTGTTTATAAACAGGTGAAAAGTGAAAACAGCCTCATGCAAGAGTCTTATAATATAACTAATTCTAAACAGACTTAAGACCAAAGCTTTAGTTTAATTGCATGTGTCTTTAGAAAGTGAGGTAAGTTGTATGTTTTCATTCCTTTACTTCTGACCTTACAGCTCTTTACATATTACGAGAGGGTATGTTTTGCTATCTAGTGTTGGCTCAATTTTTATTCATTTATTCATTGAAAAATGTATGCTATTATCTATGTCCCACTGTCTAGGTGCTGTTGGAGTTCAAGAAAGTTTTAAATATCTAGAAGAGTTGAGGATATATTCAGAGAGATGGCATATACCATTATTAAAAATATTGTATTATAATGAAGAAGTCCCCAAAGGCTGATGGACAGCACTGCTGTCTTGTGATTCTCAAGAGAAGGGTGTCTTTTGGATATAGGGACACTTTAAAAAAAAATTATCATGCCTTCTGCACACACACAGAGATGCTAATATTCCTCTTAGGGGGTCATGCTACACTGGTTAACAATCATTTTGCGGAATTATCCAACTGCTGGGAGTGTTTTAAATGCATGATTGGTATAGTGGTGGGGAGAAAAAGGTTGGAAATCATTATACAGCAAATATTTATTCAGCACCTATCATGGTCTAGGCACTGCTATGCTATTTCTAAAATTATAAATCATTATCACTGTTTCAAATTCTGCCATGATTTCTCACTGCCTTTTCAATAACATCTGAACTTCTTACTATGGTCTCTACGATGCAGTATCTTTGGACTCCAGCCAACTTTTCTAACCCCATTTTCCTGCAGTCTCCATTTCATTTCTTCCATCAGCTTGGGACACTGTTTTACCCCAGCCTTCACCTGGCCAAGTTCTTCTTACCCTTCAAGTCTCAGCTAAATGCTACATCCTCAGGGAGTTCACTCTTGATCAGTCTATATAAAGTACTTGCCATCCAGAAATATTCTTTTTAAATCACCAGACATATCCTGATCTAGAACTTAATTCATTCTGTTTTGTTATGCATATATTTTCTATTGTCCCGTATCATCCAGACTGTGAGCTCCATTAAGGCAGGAGCTTAGTAACTCTTTTTACTTGTGTTATTACGAGAACCTCGTGCAATATATGGCATTTGTTGGATGCTCAGCAATTACTTGATGAGTGAGTAGATGAAAAAAAGACATTTAAATTGGTTTGATTTGAGATTGAAACTGGAATTGAAGTTGCAAGTTGAATTTCATACAATTTACACCTCAGAGCTTACAGTTCTGAGGCCATGAAAACATCCAAATCAAGGCATCATCAAGATAATACCTTCTTCCTGAAGACTGATTGCCGGCAATTCTGGACTCCTCTGTCACATGGCAAGGCACGTGGTGGTATTTACTGGTCTCTCCCTTCTCTTCTGGGTTTGTTTCCAGCGTCTTGCTTCCGCAGCTTTCTCTCTTTTTCTGAATTTCATTCTCTTATAAAGGACTCCAGAAAGAGCATTAAGACCCAACCAGAATGAGGTGGGTCACATCTAATTTATGATCCTACTCACCAAAAGATCCTACTTACAATGGGTCCACACCCACAGCAAAGGATTAACTTTAAGAATATATTTTAAGAGGTGCTTAGATTACCCAAAATATTACACGGAACCCACTGGGATTCCCATGTTGCCCACCTCCCACACCTCCCACCACATCCCACACAAACATCTCCCACAGTGTGGCCCAACAACCTCAATGGACTTACACATCCTGGAGCCTTGCCACCAACCATAGACCACAGTTCACACTGTAGACCAGACTCTCTCCCACTCAGTTCTGAGTGGTGTGTGCTGATTTAAAATGGCAACATGGGAATCCCAGTGGGTTCCGTGTAATATTTTGGGTAATCTAAGCACCTCTTAAAATATATGTATATATATATATATAAACAACATTTTTGTAAGCAAATACACATATATGCATAGATATTTATATATCATTTTGCAAATGTTTGTATATATTGTGAGAATTTTGATTTTTACCCATAATAAAAAAATAAAAAATAAAAAATAAAACAACAACAACAAAAAAAAAAGAATATATTTTTCTGGGGTACATACAGCTTCAAACCATCACATTGAAATATAAAATGAAAGTATGGCACTGAACATTGACTCTGAGATGAGAGTAAAGTAATGCTAACTTATAATGTGGCCTTGGAAAAAAGAAGCAGAAAGAAGAATTTGAAAAGATGGACAACAATCAAAGATATAGAACTGAATGTCACAAATAATAAAGAAGGACAAACTTCCAGGTGAGAGGGGGAATTGACCCTGCCAAAAGCTTCAGCGGGTCCAAGGAAAAGGGGCATTAAAAAAGCACATTGAACTTTTGATCAGGAACATCACTGGTGACTTTTGAATGGGTAGACCGATGAGAATATGATAATTCTAGGGCTTACCAAGGATCTGGAAGTACTAGGCATAAACAATAAGTAAAATATTGCAACAAGTAGAGAGGGAAACAAAAGTAAGCTAAAACTTTTTTCATGGTAGTAAAAATCAGATCAGTGTTGTTTTGTATTGTTTTGTTTTGTAGGTACTGGGGCCAGGGATTGAACCCCAGACCTCATATGTGGGAAGCTGGTACTCAACCACTGAGCCACATCGGCTCCCCTATTTTAAGGCTAAGATACCAAATGCTGCAAATAGCATAATATTAAATATACTGCTGAAAGAGAATAGTGGAAAATGAAAGTTCCAGGGAAGGAATGCAGCCAAATGTGAAAGAGGGTAAAGTAAATATTTAAAGAGATGGAAGGAAGATGGGTGATCCTGGTGAGGGAAACAATGCAATTAGAAGTAAACATGAAGCTGGAATGCATCTCTGTGTCGGGTCTAAATGCCATGTTTTCGAAGCATGGTCCCTGGGCCACTTTGTATCAGAGTTATTTTTGTTGCTTGATGTGTTTCAGGCTTACTGAATTTGAATCTCTTGGTATGAAGCCTAGGCTCTACATTTTGAGTTCCCAGAGCAAGTTTATCTGCATTCTAAAGTCTGAAACTACTCCCGGTGGAACATAGATGATCGGACTTTCCATTGAATTCAGCTGGGCAGTAATGTCTGTGGCAGATATCTTGGTGTTTTGGGGTCTTTTATTGAAATGGGAAGGGAGGATGCAAGTTGTGTGGGACCTAAAGCTTAAGCAATTTGTAGGATCATCTTAAAAATAATTTAAAAATTAGGAATGCAAACTTAAAGTTAAAAACATGAATATTGACTTAGGAAGTTAAATTATTAATTTTTAAAAGGTGACATCACAAAATCTAGAAAAAATATTCTTAATGATTGTCAAACATACTTCTCTACAGTTTCTTCATTGCATGTGCTTTGATTGTCTCTTCATATGACAGTTTGCCCTATCACTTTCTGTGTAGACAATACAAAGATCTCTTATTGAGCAATTTTGATATAACAGGTATTTTTTTTATTATTGATGGTAGGCATGCATAAAGCATGCAACTTTACATACAGGTATGGTAGGCATGCCTTACAAACACAAGAATTCAGATTAATTCCATTTTCCATGATTCCCATAAAAAAGAAAAGAATATGTGGAACATTTATAATTGAGTATTTTTTTTGACAGCAGAGAATTTCTGTTTTGACTAGGTGTCAATAATTGAATCCTACACTTGAAATTTTACTTATTTAATTGGAAAATTTTTTTTCACAGACTAGCTGCTGGTGCCAGCCTCTGTAGGGCACTTTTGTGGCCTTTGGTCCTATACTTTGTCACTATGCTTGGTGAATAGGTACCATGGATAGAAAGAGTGTTCCTGGAAGTCATTCCTACACCAGGAGAGCTCTCACTAATGTACCTCTTCATGCAATAGTCTGCAAATACATAAATACATGCCACTACATCCAAACTATATGAAACCCAATTCAGCTTCTTAGTTGAATCTCAAAAATGCATGTGTCATCACCCAATATGAAGTGAGGTCAAAGCAGAAATGGACAGGGTTTCAACTAGTTGCAGCTAAGATATCTTACTTTTCTCAGTTTTATGAAAATGCATGATCATTGCACGCTTTACATTTCAAGCCCCCCCCCACCCCCGTGCTTTCTGGATAGGGGCAAGAAGAAACACTATTAGAGATTGCATTTTCTCTTATATTTTTATCATTTCAACATGTTTAAATTTTTGACTAGAAAAATTAATGCACTCAGCATATCTAAAATTTCCCTTCCCAAGTGGGATTATTGATAACAGATGTTTCCATTACCTTATGTTTAACTGGCAAAGCTTCCTATTTAATCATTCTTACAGAATTTTTCACTCCCTTCCCAATTCCTTATTTATTGTATTTTATTTTGTTTTATATTATTTTATTTTATTTTATTTTATTTTATTTTATTTTATTTTATTTTATTTTATTTTTATTGCAAAGTTAGAGACAACATTTTGCTTCATGTGCTGAACAGGCCACTACACTATGCCTTAGAGGATTTGAGTTTTAATCCCTACTCAGCCTCTAATTCTCAGTGTGATTTGAAAGAGAGCTTCTTCCCATCCTGGCCTTGCATTTCTCAGCTGTAGGATAAAGATGTTAGACAAAATCAGTGATCCGAGGCACCCAAGGGTTCTGCAGAGGTACCCCAAGGGCAGCCAGGCCCTTGCCCCTACTTTAAAGAGAGGAGCTCTGCTTTTTTTTGTGTTTTACATGCTAGAGGTTTTTTCAAAGACTGTTGTTCAAAAATAGTTTTACTATGAAAAAAAAAAAATTGAATGCCATTCTTTTAGATAAGTTATTCCAACTACTTGCAATCATTTGGGGAGCTTTTGAACAATATATCACCCTGAATCCCAGATTCTAATTCTATCACTTTGGGGCAAGGTTCAGAATTCATACTTGTTGAAAGGTTCTCTTGGATTCTGAGCATAATCAGGGTAGAGAGATATTTTTCTATACCTGTGGTATGTAGCCTTACATGCATACTAGGATTATCTGTGGAGCTTTTAAAAATTCTGATGCCTAGGTCCTACTCTTTTTTTAATTGATTGTGTTATTTAGTTGATGTGGGTATAGGTGGTTTGAAAATTTCCCCAGGTGATTCTGATATGCAGCCAGGATTGAGAACCCCAGGTTTAAATAATTGCTGCATTTTCTCAAGTTCTAACAATCTGTGTATGAAAAAAGAAATCACAGATGCAATAACCCTATCCCCACTGTGTTATAAATATTTATTGAACATGCCATTCCCATTTTATAGCTAAGTTATAGAGTGAAGACACCATTGGTTGGTGTGATTGTTAGAGAAAAAGGCAACTAGTATGGTAGCAATATAACTAGCTCCTGTATATTCGTTTCAAGTTTTTCACTGATTATTGGGCTATAATGAATTAGATGACTTGTGTTCTTGTCCTTATCCTACCACAAACCACATGACTGTGAGCAAGTAAGTTAACTTCTCTAGTATTAAGTCAGCTTCTTCATAAAATTAGATGCTTGGAAACAAAGGGCCTTGAAGATGATTTTAAGATTCTGTTGTGGGTTGAATTGTGCCCCCCAAAAGATAAGTTGAAATCTTAACCCCTGGTATCTATGAATGCAGCCTAATTTGGAAATAGGATGTTTGCAGATGTATTAATTTAAGATGAAGCCATTCTGTATTAGGATGGGTCGTAATCCAATAACACAGGTACATAGAAAGGAGAATACCATATAAAGACAGAGCCAGGGGAGCAGATGTGGCTCAAGCAGTTGAGCTACCGCCTCCCACATGTGAGGTCCTGGGTTTGGCTCCCAGTGCATCCTAAAGAAGACAAACAAACAACCAGCAAAAAACAAACAAACAAACAAACAAAAAAAAACAAGCAGACAATGAGCAAAAAAACAAATGAGCAGGAGCAGATGTGGTTCAAGCAGTTGAGTGTCCACCTCCCACATGTAAGTCCCAGGTTTGGTTCCTGGTGGCTCTTAAAGAAAAACAAACACAATGAGCAGACAATGAGAAGGAAAAAAAAAAAAAAAAAAGCAAAAACAACAAGCAGACAGATGAGGGAGTCCTTTATTTCAGGGGGGAAAAACAAGAAAGAGCCAGAGATTGGAGTGATGTACCTACAAGCCAAGGAAGTCAGGCCAGCTATCTCCAGAAGTGAGGGAACAGATTCTCCCTCACGGCCTCCAGAAAGAGCTCACCTTGTGGACAAGTTGATTTCAGATATCTAGCCTCCAGGAGAGTGAGAGAATAAGTTGCCATTGTTTACAGTCATCCCGTTTCTGGTACTTTGAGGCATTCCTAGGAAACTCATACAGATTCTATGATCCCTTAAAATCACAGAATATGATCAAATGGAAAAGAAAGGCCTAATTTCCTTCAAGCCTATAAGATGTTCACTTCTAATTGATCTTGGTGTCTAAAAAGGCCAGTGCATGACAACTTTGACTTATTCCCAATGACTTATTACCCATCCTGATCTACAGAAGAAATATAAGGAGCTGAGAAATAATAATTGAGCTCCTCGTAGAACGTAAATCTCACTGCTTGTTGACTGGGCGTTTGGAGACTGAAGTAGAAATTTGCAAGAATACAAACCAGAATTTCCCCATGGTGTTTGGCTTGGACTTTCATATACCTCCAGACAGTGGGAAAACTACTATTGGATGTGAAATCATTCATTCATTCATACATTTATGCATTTATTTTTTATTCATTCCATCCACATGGAGAAATTTAAGCAAATACTTGTATTTGGTACTGATTTCTGCATTAGGATAGTGTCTGGGATAAGACACATGTAACGTGGGCCTTCATGGGGCGCTTCAGTTGACCATAAGGAAGACTCCAATGGCCATGAATTCTCTAGGAGATTTTTAAATTGTACATACAGCTTTCAATGATTATCTAAATACCATAAAATAAACATATTCTGAACAATCTGAAAAATGACCTAATAACAAAGATTGTGATTTGGGGGCTCAGATTTTGATTTGTCATTATGGTCACTTTGCTACGTGTTACTCATTTAATTGCTACTGACTAATAAAAATAAAAAAAAAATAGCCCTTATTTGTAGGGAATACAATATGTCCACGTGAGAGCCAAGTGAAGTAAAAGTGCCAGAATAAGTATAGTAATTTGAGGAGACAAAAGCAAAAGTGGAACACTGTGTCATATGGCTAATGGCTAGGCAGGGATACTGCACTCAGAAGACTCTGGGCTAAAGCACTTGATACCGCATTCCTGTCATTTAATTTTAGCAAATTGTCATCCTTTGTAGCATTCAATTATTTTCCATTTTGAATAAGGATTTTGTAGCCTCATTTGTATTTAATTTTAAAATATATTTAACTTTTAGAATTTTATGGAAGTGCTGAGTTACTTAGATTTGTGTTGATACCTAATTAGTAATGCTAGTATAAAAATATATTTTTTGTCAACACTGGGGGTTTGGGAAAGCTTCCTTACTTTAAAGCGGTTTGGTATATTACTTACGACTGAGAAATATTTTCCTAACTTATCTCAATCTACTATTCATTGATTACTATAATCAATGTTTAATTAGTTTATCCCTCACATTGGTCTGCAAGCTCGTGGAAGCCCTGTTCACATCTCCCTCAATTCTCACCACCTTTGTGTTTATTAAATAAATGAGTCAATTGATATCAATTCGAATTTTCTAGCACTCACTAGGGCTAACTCAGAGGGTAGTGAGGTCTCTGCCAAGGGAGGCACTTAAGTAGTCTATCAGTTGTTGAAAATTCTTGAGTCAATTGAGGCTCAAGCCATGTGTCCATCAGGACCCCTTCTGACTCTGAAATAGAAGGAAGATCAAAATTGTCTCCCTTTGCCACTGCCTGTCAGGTAATATAGAATGATCGCATTTGAGATTGTTTTTACCCTCTCAATAAATTGTATGAACAGTATTATTATACCACCAAAATGAAGTTCTGGTATCGATCTCTTTTCCTAGACTAATTTCAAATTTTACCCTCAGTCCTTTGAAAGGTATTTGAGTGCCTCCTTCACAAAGATGTTGGAATTCTAAGTGTCATTTGGAAGATGGCTTCCTAGGAGTCCCTTTCCTCCCATTATGTGTGTGTATCTCAATATATATCATGAGGGATGGCTGCATAAAATGAGAGGGCAAAAGCAAGCATCCACAGGAACCACTTTTGTCCAAAGGAAACAGATTTTCAGAATTGTCAGGAGGGTGGAAATGTACAGACTGCAGCCTGCCCTATCTCTTCATCAGTTGATTTTTTACCTTTCTTTTTCTTTTTTTAATGTGAGTGCCTCTCTCGCCTCATTTATTTCAGATGCCTCAGGAGCAGTACACTCACCACCGGAGCACTATGCCCAGCTCCGAGGGGCCACAGGTATACAAAGTGGGGATTTACGGCTGGCGGAAGAGATGCCTGTATTTCTTTGTCCTACTCCTGATGATTTTAATCCTGGTGAACTTGGCCATGACCATCTGGATTCTCAAAGTCATGAACTTCACAATTGTAAGTAAAACAGGTTTCTTTAGCTCCCCTCATGGAAAATAAGGAGTTGTAGAGCCAGAGGAGGGAAGATGGGAAAGTAATGGGAATAGATTTCAAGGTATCCGGCTCCCTGACATTTTGGCTAGAAGTATTTCTGTTCAGATAAAATCGGGGATCAACTTCTCTCTAATCTCAATTCTTCAGAGGATAGTAATTCAATTTAGAAATACTTTCTTCCTTTGGGATCTCTTGTGTGCTTTCCCTCCATTTTGACAGCTGTGTTTTTCAATATCCTGTAGCTTATAAACACTTTGAGTAAATAATAAAGGAAGAAATATGGGAGAGGTTCAAAGTATTTTGCTTTCTTAAATTTTATTGGTAACTGTAAGAGGTTTTTCTGAGGTAGAGGGTTGAAACATTTGAGTAAAATTAGGCTTTGGGGATTATCTAAGACCTTTAACTGTACATTTATATGTAGTAACTCATCTATGGTTTATTGAGAGCCACCTCAAATTTTAGGAGAGCAATTCTCTTTGCCACTGCATGATTTAGATGGAAATGAGAGGAGAGTGACCATGTTTCATTTTTTAAGAATTTGTGTTTACACTTCTTTGAAGAAATGTTTGCTGTTGGTGCTTAAGGGCCACTGCACAAACTGGGCATTTACTTGTTGAAGTTCAAATGAAAAGAAAACTTAGCAAAATGACTTCTGGAGTGAGTCTGACACTTTTCCCTGGAGGTTCCTGGTCTACACTAGCAATATAAGCAATTTAACTTAACGATGAGGGGATGGTGAGCAGTCATCTGCTGCCCTGAGAATACTTTCCTCTCTTGTTCTGATGTTAAAAGTAAGTAATTAGGTTGGCAATAAAAATAACTCCTGTTTGATCAAGGGATGTGAGCAGTCAGGTTTTAATGGGGAAATCCCAAATATGGTAGGGGATTTTTGCTTTTTCCATAGTCACACTTTTGTGCCTTTGCTCTGGCAGCAGAAACTGCTTGGGATGCTTTTCTCCATTTTTTTCTTCCTGGTAAAACCCTCCTCAGTGTTCTTATTGGCCACAAATGTATTTATTGTTATATTTATCACTCCCGTTAGTAATTTTCTTTTCCTCCCTCCCTCCCTTCTCCCTCCCTCCCTCCTCCCTCCTTCCTTCCCTCCCTTCCTTCCTTCCTTTCTTTCATTCTTTCTCCCTTCTTTCCCTTCCTTCCCTTCCTTTCATTTCTGTCTTTCACCAGGGATTGACCCTGGGACCTCATATATTGGAAGCAGGAGCTTACCACTGAGCTACGCCTGCTCCCCTCCAGTTAGTAATTTTTATGTGTGTTTCCCAGACAGACTGGGCCTTGAGAAGGGCAGGACTGAATCTTTCCTCTGTGCCTTTCTTTCATCGCTCCTGGTGGGTGCCTAGACCCTGGTGGTACGTGACTCAGTTAGAACTCCTAGCCAAGATCGGAGATGCTGCTTCAGGCATCAGAACTGTTAGAGCTGGGAAACTAATACTTGTGGTGAATGCTAGGAAATGATCTAGTAAGATTTACCTCAATTTTATAAATTATAACAGATATCTACCTTGAGGGAAAAGTCTATCCCCAGTTTGGAAGATTCTGAAAGCCAGTTTCCACAGGGCTGTTCCAAAATGATATGTTCTAGGATAGAATAGTCCATTAGCTTTGGTTTCAAAATCAGACTCAGTAAACACTTTTTGAGCCTAGACTTACTTTCTTTGTACACAGAAAGAATTCAGAGAAGGGTTTTAAGGGGCGGAGGAGCGGATAGAGAGGCGATCAGACTTGTATATCTGGAGAGCTTTCCTAGGGAGGGGTGCAGTAGAACAGGAGGAGGGAGCAGTAGAATGGGGGGATGGGAGGGGGAAGTAGAACAGGGGTGGTGAAAGGGGCAGTAGTACAGGGGGAGGAGGCAGTGGAATGGGGGAAGCAAAAACTAGAAGTTTCTCTACAGGTTAGGGCTCCAAAGGGTGCCCTGGATTCATTTGGTCTTAAGCCCAAGTGACCACAAGGCTATCTGCTGATGTGAGTGAATGTTCTGTGATGATCTCAATCTGTATTTTAGAAACCTGTGTAGTAGAAAAGCTTCTGTATTTCAAAAGTAAATAAGAGAAGTCTGAAGCTAGGGCAGTAGCAGGTAGAATAAAGATTCCAAAGATAAAAGGTAGAATTGACAGGACTTGGCTACTGATTATATAGGATACTGATTAGATAGTGAGGGATAGGAAGATATTATGGAAGACTCAGTTTCTGGCTGGTGAGATGGATAGTGGGGCCCACAAATCAAGGAACTCATTGCCTTCCCACCAGAACTTACCTAGAACTTGTGTATCCTCCTAATTCCTATTTCAGTCTCTTTTTGTGATTTTTACCTAATCTGGCATGACTTTAACTTATAGAAACTGAAAATTTTAGTGAGTAGGGGGAGGAGAATATGAGTGCAAATTTTGATAACTGTGACAGTATACAAATATGGCTTCTAGAGTATGCTTTATCTGGCAAGTGTGATAGTAGGAAGTATATGTAAAAGCATATATAAATGCATATTAAGTGGCAATTCACTCTGCGTGTATGTGAGCTTAGGGAGCACTATGACATTAAGGTAATAATCCATATGAAATCAGCTGTTTTCTGTACTTATCTAAATTGATTGCCAAAGTTAAGAGTCCTTAAACCTTTACCAATCCAAGTTCGTAGTGAGGGGAGAAAAATGCCATTATTAGCCATAATTGGTTCTTTATAACAGTAATGCATTTAAGCAAATAGAGCTGAAATGTTGGAAAATTGGTCTTGCCCTGCAAGTTAAAAGCATATTTTTTCCATCAATCACAGTATAAAACATTCTTTTAAAATTATAATTCTATTGCAACAAATAATAATTTACTGACATTGAAGATCTTGAAAAAGCGCAAGGTATTAATCAATGTTATATTGGAGAACATGGGGTGAAACGGCAAGGGAGATTAGGGAAATCAATGAGAGAACAGCTAAGGACTTAAAAATTATGTTCAAGAGAAAAAAGCAATTATTTTCTATATTTGAACTTTTCAATAATTTGGTATGTGAGGAAAGCTGACACTGTATTCAAACCCTCTGAGTAACAATAAGCCAAGAGAATGATGTCATCTGAAAGTGTTTCTGAGGATTTGGCAATCTGTTGTCAGACCTGCATTCTGTGCCATCTCTAAGGATGCATGCCCGAAAAGCCCTTCCAATATAGCAATCTGGGTAGATCTCCAACCAAGTTTTCTTTCTCCCAGATATAAATCAGCTGATAAATGATGTTGTGCTCCTCTGTTCTTACCAGAATATTCTGGTATTCATTACCAGACAGGAGCATGAGGTTACACATTAATCCTTAATTTTCTGCTATGAATGGTTTACCTGGCTTTATACTGTAAGCTCCCATAGATCAACCTACCTTAGATTATCACACACTGCTATACCCTATTAATTTATTATCTAATCTGTGCTAGTCATCTTGTATTTAAAATCTTATCTCATTTGATTCTCAAAACAACTCTACAAATTAGACATTTTTGGGGATTGAATAATATCCTCCATAAAATGCTTGTTCAGTTTCCAACCCCTAGTCCAGTGGATGTGGACCCACTTATAAATAGGATCTTTGAGGACATTTTTATTTAAGGTGTGCCCAAACTGAATGAGGGTGGGTCTTAATCCAATCTGGCTGTGGTCCTTATAAGCAAAGGAAGCTGGACACCGAAAGCAAAGCCACAGAGAGCAGCTAGAAGGTGAACCCAGAACCCACTGAACCCATCAATCACAGTAGATAAACGAGCAGATGCCATCATGTGCATTGCCATGCAACAGAAAAGCCGACGAACTCCAGAAACTGCCAGCCAGAAGATCCCGAACCCTGGAGGAAGCAAGCCGGCTAGCCTCAAACTGTGAGCCAATAAATTCCTGTTGTTTAAGCTAAACTGTTGTATTTGTTTTAGCAGCCAGGAAACTAAAACAGGCATTTTTACCCCCATTTTAGGGAAAGGAAACCCAAAGCTCAGAATTTGAGTGATTGGCTCAAAGACGCAGCTAATAAGTAGAAGAGCTGGTGTTTGACTTCAAAACCCAACCCTTCCTAATTGCTACAATGGTCTGGCTCTTTGACAAAATTCTGATGCTAACAAATTTTGTTGCCCACCCTGTGTCATCTGGTCTCCATCCATCTGAGTGACCTTTCTGCACTTCTAAATATTCAGGACCACTTCTTACTTCTCTTTGTAGCTGATGACCCTTCTCTTTGTAGCTAATGACCCTCTTCTTCCATTCTCTCCATCTTCTGATTTACCCCTTTGTTGTGTTAAAGTTAACATTTAATATAAACTTAATAGTCAAACCTATGTCTTAGGTTGGTGTGAAGGCCTAATGAGTTAATCCATGTACTGCATTTATTACAGAGTATGGCACAGAGAAAGCACTCAATATTGGCAACAGAAAATTACAGGAGGCCCTATTTGACAGTGTAGTAATGAAGAACTCAGCTGCTGGAGATAGATGGTGTAGGTACAAATCTGCATTCTGCTGTGACTTTTGGGAAGTGTCTCAACCTCTCTGTGTTGCAAATTCCTGAGGAACATAACAATACCTACCTCAGTATTGTTGTGTGGATTAAATGAGGTTAAGAGTGTAAAGTGCTTAGACCAGAGCCTGTCACATAGTGTTTATATGTCTTTGATATCATTATCACTTATTGCAGGCTCATGCTTTGCCAGGTACTATGCTGTGCAATTTGCATCTACAATATAACTTGATCCTCATGAAGGTTGCTTTTGATACCAATTTTACAAGTGAGGGGAGAGGCTCAATCATTCAATTTGAGCTCACACAGCAACAAAGTGGCAGATGGGACATTTGAACTCAAGTCCTGTGACTCTGGGGCTTAAAATAGCAAAACTTTATTCTCTCACAGTTCTGGAGGTTACAAGTCTGAATCAAGGTATCTTCAGGGCCCTTCTTACTCTAACTTCTGTAGGATTCTGGAGGTAGCTTCCTGGCAATCAACAGCATTCCTTGGCTTGTGGTATAACTCACTCTCTGCCTCCAACACATGGCTGTCTTCTCTCTCAGTCTCACTGTGTCCAAATTTCCTCTCCTTGTAAGGAAACAAGACATATTAGATTATGATCTGTCCTAATCCAATTTGGCCTCACCTTAACTAATAACACCATATCCAAATAGGATCACATTCACCTGAACCAGGGGTTAGGACTTGAATATATCTTTTTGGGTACACAGTTCAACCCACAGCAACCAGTTTCTTATATTGTGGAGTAGTGCAAAAAGTCTTGGCTTTGGGTGTCAGGGGACCAAGTGCCTAACCTTAGCCAGCCATGAACCACATCATCTTTTTTCTCTGAGACTCAGTACAGGAATGACCAAATTGGATGTGCCCTAAAGCATCTTCTTGCTTGAACCCTGTGATTTTGTATCTTTTGGTCCTTCCCTTGGCCATGTGAAATCTCACTCTGTGGGGTGCTGCTGCTTTTCCCAAGGCATTCTAGCAGTTCAATCCAAAGACGTGGCCTCAAAGACCTTCCAGTATATTGCAGACATTGATCTTCTGCACTACCATTTAGCACAAGTGCTTATTAAGTGACAAAATTTTAAAAGGCTTGGGGTTTACTGACAAGTGGCATGATCTCTTAGCCCAGTGCATGCAAAATCATTGCCAAAGTAACAACTTTCTGAATCACCTCATCAAATGTCCTCATTTTACAGATGATAAAACTAAAGTGGGTAGTGAGGTTTCCTGACCCAGCTTCACCATCCCAATACCCTAGGTACTCCCCAGGAACAGAAATTATGTTTTATTCATCTGTGTAGCCCTAGCCCTATGCCCAGTATAAAGTTGTCATTTAATATGTGCTTAAGTATAAACTGCCTTTTTGCAGACCACACACATGAGATGATGGATGTTTAGTAACTGACCAGTGCCAGGCACTTGGTAGGTCCTCTATAAATTATTGTGATATGCAGCTGTGATAAAATAGATATCCATTGTTTTCATGCTCTTTCCATTTTTTTTTAAGATTCCAATATTCAAACCATTGTTATCTGTGAACATGTCAGAAATGAATGTCCATTTGTTTAGTAAACATGTGGTTCTTAATATCTCATATAATCGCCATAAAACTCCCCTGAAGGAGGCACTGCTGTTTTGCACATTTTAAAGTTGAGGACACAAGGCGGGCTCTGTGAGGTGCAGTAACTGGCCGAAGGTCACGCAGTTAGTGAGCCCTGAAGTCAGGATAGGCACGGCGTGCCTGGCTTGAGAGCCCATGTTCTTCGTCAGCACACTATGCTGCCCATTTTCCAAGTGCGCTTTTTCATGAAGACAAATCGAATTTGTTCAGTGCGATGTCTAAAACGTGATTTATTTATCCTAAACTAAGATAAAGATTCACTGAGGGTCAGAGGAAGGCATTCTAATCCTTGTACATTGGACACATCATAAAACAGTAAAAGCCAAAGAGAATGGCCAGTGTGCTCCATAACTCGGGTCGTTGGCACCTCAGCCATTTGGGGAGGCTCAAAGAACTGCAGCCCAGTCAAACTGACTCAGGTAGAGGTGAGTGAGCATACGCAGGCTGCGGGAAGGGGAGTGGGATCTCCTGGTAATCGATACACATGAATGGAACCCAGGACAATGCCAGGAACTGGGCCAGTCTGGGGGTACCCTTCCTCTTCTTCCCTGGACTCCATGGTGTAGGTCTTACCCTGAAAGCGTTACTTCTGTTGGCAGGCTAGGTGCCCTCTACTGTTGCTGTGCTACCGATGGATTCCTGTGTGTATTCATGCTTTCTGCGTTCTTGGAGCTTCTTCCTGCATCTAGCTTTGACCCTCCCTATATAATGACTTTTCCCTGCCAGCTGCCACCCCTACCTGTCCCAGTCTCTTGGTATTACCCAGGGGAAATCCTAGAGAAGGAAAGGCATTGGCCCAGCTGATTTTGCACATCAGATGACACTTAGCTTGCACACCCATTATCTGAGCCAGATACACAATCCCCTGTGGCCAGGGAAGACAAAGCCATGTGGTTGGCAGAGTCCTGCTGTTGGAGCAGCCGCTCCAGGGATCCCCTCCCATTGGAGAGGTCAGAATTCACTTGTATATATGATCTACCAGACCCACACATTGGATCTTCTATAAACATTGGCTTTTTAAGCTTTTCCCTCACTTCTTATTTATTCTCTGAAGTCCTCCCTGATCAAGCTGAACAACTCCCTCCTTTGCTCTTTCTGTACCTGGTGTCAAGCAGTGGGAGGACATGCAGTACTGCATTTCTTTGTTTTCCTCTGTGTCTCCCTCCTACACTGTGAGCACTGGGAAGACAGAAACCTGACATGATACATCTTTTTATCCCAGCTTTAAGCACCTCGCCTAGCACGTTGTAGATACTTAGAACATGCTTATTGAATAAGTGAATGGAAAAATTATGAATAGTCCATCACTTTAAATTAACATGCATAAAGATAGGTTAATAGAGCTTTTAAACTGAAGTATTAGCTGATTTATTAAGGTAGACAGATTGTAAGTGAGATGAGTGTTTAAATTTGATTATGAAAAGGTATTTTTAATATAGATACTCCCTCTCTTGTATCAACTGCCTGCTACATTTTAATTACATGAGAAGAGAAGGCTAATAACAGTGCAAAATAGATTAGAAGCAGGAGACTACATCCTTGTTAATATACAGATTTGCTGAGCAAATCAGAGAAAATGATATTATTGGCTTTAGTTATACTTTGCATTCAACACTCTTAATAAGTACGTTGCACATGTGAGTAGCATCCACTTGAGCACAGATGCCAGCTTAACTTGTTGACTTGGAAAGACTTGCTATATTAAGAACATCAGGCCTCTGCCTCTCAGTTCCTGACACTTGTGGCCTCTTGTAATCCATTGTCTCAAATTTATCAAACTGAAAAAGTGCCAAAATGTTATTTTTTAAAAGGTGGCATGAAAATTGTAATGTAGAAACAAAAAGACAAGAATTCATTCTATTCCATTGATCAATCACAGAGTGGTCGTTCCATAATGTCCTATTTGACTTGAAGCTTACTGTGTTTTATACCTTTATGAGAATGTTAATCATCAAGAATGATTTTAGTCAGTGTCATCATAGTAACATGCCATAAACCAAGCTTGCTATAAGTTTTATACAATTTAATTGCTTCAATTCGGTGTTTCTTAAGCATACTATTTGTGCAATTCACTATGCTTTGTGTGAACACTAAGGATTATAGTAAAAATTATCCTGTACTTTAATAGATTATAATTTATTAGGGAAAAAAAAAAAAAAAAAAAACCCAAACCACCCAGATAGTTTTACTATCTTCCAAAATGACAAATATTTTAAGAAAGCATGGAAGAAGAAATCAACTATATTTAGACTGTGCTGGAAGCCTTCTTGAGTTGAGTCTTAAAGAATGGAAAAGGCCTTTTTGAGAGGTTTAAAGCAGAGAAAGCAAAAGGAAAGCCAGGAAACAGGGGAGTTCAAACCAGATTGGGAAGCCTCAGACACTATGGTTCTAGTGTTGGGAACTTGGGCTGCTATAGAGGAAGGAAAGGCTGGGCAACGATGGAAGTGGGAGATGATACTGGTAAAGTCGAGCAGGATCCAAATTATAGACACTCTGGAGAGGTCAAACTGAGACGCTTGAATTTCAATTATAAACACATTTCTGTAAAACTTTACCCTATTATTTGGTTAATGCATATGTAATTTGGCATTTGTTAGAGTATCATAGACTCAAAATTTATTTTTTTATGATTCTAAAGTTGAGAAAACAAGAACAATGTTAGAAAATCTACCTGGAATTATCTCTGTCATCATATATCACACAGCTGCCCAGATACAAAAGTTTTAGTTCTTGTTAGTCAGGTAGCTGTGAATGCCAAATAACTCTCAACAACCAGAGGCTGTAACCACATCCTGGAAATATTTTCACTTTTACTGAGGCATTAGGCAATCACAGGAGAGAAGTTCCAAACCCCAAGGGGCATGATACCACAGAGAACTGAAGGGCCAGTCCTCCCATGGCATACAGCAGGGTTAGATTATGCATACAATAAATTTGAGGAAGTTGTGTTGGGTTGCCTGAGAGGTTGATTATGATTTCTAGGCTCTGGTTGGCTCTCTAAATACTCTGCTAAATTGCACTCTTTAATATGGAATTAAAATAAAATAAAATAAAAATCTCAGTCCCTCTGTCACCCTAGCCACAGAACACATGCTCAATGGCCTCATGTGGCTAGTAGCTACCATATTGGACAGTGCAGGTCTAGAACATTTCCATTGCTCTAGAAGTTTCCATTACAGCATTGCTCTAGAATCCCACTTCTTAGCTAGGTCTTGGAGGGCATGCTAAGGGGCTAGGTAAGATCCTGAACAAAGTCCAACATTCCTCACCATGCAGCAGATTTTGCTTTTTCTTTTCTGTGTCCTAAATGCTTTTTAAGATCTGGAGACATGGGATTAAGGTAGGAAAACAAGCAAACAAACCAAAAACAGTTTAACAGAATGAAGAGGAGAATATAGTTTCTTATATGATGGACATATGGCCAAAAAATAATTAAGTGTATAGGAGCCCAGTGCCTTTTTGCCACACTTCCGTTCTCTGTCTCCTCTCTCCCTTGCAGTATTCCTATTTGGGAAGGTACTGAGACTGTGATAGAATTTTTTTTTTTTTGTATTGTCTCTGATACCTAAGATAGAACTTTGTTGGGTAAAGAGCTGAATTTAGGAGGAGGGTCAGGGACCCTTTCTGGGCCCTATTCTAGCTATCTGTAAAATATGTAGTTTGGGTCAGCTGATATGCAATGTCCCCCACAGCTTGAATAGTTTCTATATCTAGTTACTATGTCTTCCTCCTATTCCTTGGCTTAGAATGATAGTGAATCGGTTTTACCTCTAGAACTGTGTGGTTTGTATGTGCGTATGAATATGTGTGTTTGCTTACACTATATTTTGTTAGAAAAAGATTTTATGCTAAAGGCCTGAGAATATATTGCATGCCTTTTTTTAGTCCTCATTCATTACATTATTTCATCGATAATGGTTCCAATTATTTATTAGTACATAACAAACCACCCCCAAAACTTAGTGTCTTGCTACAATGGTCACTTATTTTGCTCATGAATCTGCAATCTGGGCTCAGTAGGGAAATTGTCTCTGTTCCCCGATATCTGGTACCTGAGCTGGGGAGACTTCAAGGCTGGGGGTGACTTAGCAGCTGAGGCTGGATCCCTCTAGAGGCATCTTGATCACAGGTGTGGGTAGTTGAGGCTGGCTTTCATCTGGGATGCCACCTGGCTGGGACACCAGCTGGCTGGGACGCCTACATATGGCTGCTCCACCTGGTCTCCTCCTGTGGACTCATTTGGGCTTCCTTGCAGCATGGTAGTTGGGTTTCAGAGAGAATGCTCCACTTAAGGTGAAAGCACAAGGCATTTTTCTGGCCTCAGAAGTCAGGTAGCATCACTTCCACCATATTTTAAAGGTCAAGGCAGTTGTATAGTTCTGCCTAAACTCTAGGGTAGGTCAACAAAGTCTACATCTTCATGGAAAGTGAAAAAGTTCTCTAAGAACATGGGTGATGGGAGATTGTAGTGGGCTGAATGGGAGCCCCCAAGAAATATGGCTGAGTCCCAATCCGCTTATTTGAAAAAGGATATTTGCATATGTATTTAGTTGAGGATCTTGAATTGAAGAGATTGTCCAGGTCCTAAGTCCAACGGCAAGTGTCCTCATAAGGGTGAGAAAGAGGGAGCTTTAACACAGACAGAGAGGAGGAGGCTCTGTGACCATAGAGACGGAGATTGGAGCCACCAGTCAAGGAATGCCACAGCCACCAGAAGCAGGAGAAGGCAAGGCACGGGCTCTCTCGAGAGCCTCCAGGGAGAGTACGCCCTGTCAACACCTTGATTTCAGTCTTCAGGCCCTCAGAACTGGGAGAGAATAACTTTCTGTTGTTTTAAGCCACTAAGTCAGTGGTAATTTATTACAGAGGACACTGGAAATGTATTCAGAGAGACTGTTGTGGCTGTTTTTGGAAAATACAATCTGCCACAACAGTAACCACGAACACCACTGCTATCAACCAAGCACACACCACCACCATTTGCTGAGCACTCTTGAGGCACAGTGCCAAGTGCACACTCCTCACAGGACCCTGTGAGGTGGATGCTGTTATCTCCGCTTTATAGATGAGGCAGTTGAAGCACAGAGGTGAATTAACCTGCCCAACTTCCTCAACTAGCAAGTAGCAGGGTCAGTATATAGACCCAGGATATATGACTTCCAAGGTTATACTCTTGACTTTCTCTTGATATGTTTACTGTCAAAAAAATAAATAAATAAAGGCAAAGAAAATGTGCCTCCCTTTTATGTGTCACAACCAGCGATCTATTTATTGTGCAAGTTGCAGTGGCAGTGATGGTGAGTGTGTACACAGGAACAATGAGGAGCGGGCAATTTAAAACTACTTCAGGACTGCTTCATCCCTCGGCTATTCATGAGTTTGATCCTGATTATTTGAAAGGATCAGACCTACTGCATCACTGGCACGGGGGTACAGGGTAGCTTGGGTGCTCTTTGAGTTACTTTTCTACCTTCCCAAAACCACGTGTAAATAATCAAAGTTCTTCTTGCTTTGATAAACAAGGAATTAGTGAATAGGAAAAAAACCTTCAGTAGGAGTGTAGCCTTTCTATTTATCAGAGAAACCTTCTAACTGGAATGCTTGTATGGATAAAATCAGGTACTTCGGTTAGTTTTTGATTACCAACCAGCTTTGTTAAATGCAGAACTTCTCAGCATCTCTAAATAAATACTTGACTTGCTAAAGTAGGTGCTCTATAAGTGTTTGTTTTCAAAAAGATGAGTTAGTGAGTGGAACAGACAGTGATTTCAAGCCTCTTTTCAGTGGAAAACAATAACAAAACAGTCGAGTACCAATGCACACTTAAGGAGCCCACTACCACCAGGCACTGTGATGCCATTCCCTCCACAAATGCTAACAGTGAAAACCCACAAAATCATTATCATCACCATGTGGGCATCATCACAATTTTTTTCAACAGGTATTTTTGGATTCCTCCTCTACTCTAGGGCAGACCTCTGTTCTACCCTCATCACATCCCTTATACTTGTAAAAGCTCTTTGCACCTGAGAGAATCTATTACATTATGTGATTCTTTACAAAGATCCTCCTGGGAGAGGCATGGCAGGGATAATCTAATTTTAACCTTTTGATCAGAGGGGCAGCCGAGGTTTGGTGACCTGCTGAAAGTCTAGTGTCTAATAAGTACCACAGACAGCCTCACAATTTTAGAATAAATAAGAATGAACAGTGGGTAGTAGAATAAATAGGAATGAACAGTGGGCAGTGAAACTTGGCAACATTTGCCTTTTGCAGACTCAGGCAGGTCACTGAGCCAGTGTCTATGGGGTATCCAGTAAAAGACTGAGCACATTCTTATCCCTTCACTGGCCATCAAATGTGGGTTGGCCAATGTCAGGGAGTTTTGACCATTAATGCACAAGACCATAATCTGCAATGTTAAGTAAACATACTTTCTCTGTTTCTGATCATTCTTATAATTATAAGATGAAAAAAGAAGTGCAGTCTCTAAAACCCAGTGATAGAGGAAAATGACCATTGGGTCACTAGATCACTTATTGGGTTATACCAATTCTGCCATACACAGCTGATTGCTGCGTAAGAAATAAATCCTTTATAGTTCACCTAAGAATGTTAAGATACTCTCAGTCGAAACCTACATTGCAGTTTAGCAGGGATGGTTTGTGTCTTGCTCATTCATGAGTGGAGAGCCTGCTACATCTGATTCCTGTGGTTTTCTTTTTTCAGTTTCCCAGTCCCAATCAGGTGAAAGATTCCTATTTAAAATCCTCATGGTCTCTGTTCCATTGTTACTGTAATTACAATCTGGTGATAGTCAAATGAACAAATACCAGCCATTCACTCAATAAACTTCTGTTGAACTACCCCAGTGGACCAGGAACTGTACTAGGTGCTGGAGGTACAACAGTGAATGAAAGCAAATGCTCCATCCCTTTCTAGTGGCGGAGGCAGGAAGTAATCACATGATCAAATAAATCAAAGGAAAAATTTAGTTATGATAAGTAGATGGTGTAAGAATGAATGAAGGGGTGATTTGACCTAATCAAAGAGGGGGCTTTCAAGACAAGATGATCACATCAATGCCAAAAGTGAAAAAGGAAGCAAAAGGAAAATGGGAATGGCAATATAGTAACTTTGTATGTGGACCCCTAAAAATTCTGATAGAGGCCATTTTCTCTGGTGAGAAGAGTTTAATTAGGGTGGGGGGCATGTAAGAAAGGCCAGTGGAGGGCAACGTTCCAACATTTACCTAAGTGATTGAAAATTTTGAAAGGAGAGCTTACTTATATAATACTTGTAGAATACAAGAAAAATAAAAAATAATAAGCTAAGAAGAAAAAGAGAAGAAAACTCATAAAATAAGCCGAAAAGAAAGGAAGGCAGATCATGGTAGGATCTTTCTTTAAGGGTCATTTGGCTACTTCCTGGTTGAATGAAGACCTCACCTCTAAGGATAAATACAGACTGTAATTCCCCTCACTTAATGCAAGCACTTTCTGAATTAGGAAAAGGATGCTAATTTGTAACAAGCCTTTTGCTTTCATCATTGGCAAAGCTCTGTATTTGGCAGCTCACAGGTACCTGGACCACAGAATTTGCAAATAGATTATTGTGGCTAATAGGTTTCCATGCACTGAGAATTTATTGTGTGCCAGGCATTGTCCTGTGCATGTGACTTGGCGTATATCATTTAATCCTTCTAACCTGAGTAGATGGAGACTCTAATTATTCCCTTTTCCCCGATGAAGAAATTAAAGCCTAGTAGAGAGGGCAAGTCTCTTTTCCAAGGTCACAGTGAGTGACAATGCTGAGATATGAAGCCAGTCTGAACGTAGACTGCCTAACATGGGCCCACACCCCCTAGGACCCTCTACAATTTGTGAGGCCGCTGTCTATTCTGGGAACCCTCAGTCCTCAGGCTATAGTGTTACTGAGATGGGTCAAGGAGTCACCAACAGAGCATATGAGGAAGGCTGATGGTCTGTGGTATCCCTAAAATGTGCTCATTTCTAGAGCCTTCTCAATGCCCACACGTTAGTATGAATACTTCTTATTCACAGCTGGTGCTATGTCTCCAACAGAGTTTATTGAGAAGTGGTCTTCTTTTCATGTTTTCTAATGGCCCTCATTGATTCTCTACTCTCATATTTGATGAATCATTTATTGAACTTAGAGAAGTTAAGAAGCCTCACAACTGGCAGACTGAGTTACGCTGGAGCAGACCCCATCTATCCAGATTGCCCTGCATCTTGGCCCATTTTCCATTGATCTCTCATTGCTCAGAATGGTTCTAAAGCCATGGTGCCAACTGATGCTTTGGAAGGATCCTGATGTGTGAAAAAATGTGATCCTGGAGATGGGCAGTGTATTTTAGCAGACTTTAGAGCAGACAGACCTAGGTTCACACTCCAGCTCCGTGACTGAGGAGCTGTGTGATACTGGGCAAGTGGCTCAACTTTTCCATCTCACTTTACTCAGGTGTACTAATGGGATTAAAAAATAACCACTTTGCAGGGTCACAGTGAAGATTAGAAATGGGAAGCACGGCATTGCAGACACTCCGTAGATGCTGGTGTTATAGACAACTTGGATGCTTGGACAATTGTTTCACAAAGAGGAAAAGAGGAATCAGTTGCTAACATTCAGCAGAGTCATAAGCTCACTTTTAAAGGAATGACTAAGAGAGTCTTAAAAGCATGCTTAACTCAAGTGTTGCTGAAAATCATTATTGCTATAAGAACTACAGTCACTCAAATATTGTATATGTAGACATTATTGCTGATACAAGTTAAAATAGAATTGTGTCAAACAGAGTAAACTGTAACTGTTCTAGTGGGTGAAACAGCCTATAAAGAAGCAAACTACTAAATAAGATAATTGTTCGTTTTGAGATGCTGTCGAAGGAAATAGATGGGATGATGCATAATTGGGCCTGGCTTGCTTTAGACATGAGTCAGCAATGCCTCTTTGAGGAGGTGAATTTAAATGGAAGCCGGAAGAATGAGGTTGAGCCATCCATGGGAGCTGTTGGGAGAGACATCAGGCAGTGGGACAGGCAAGTTCAAAAGCCCTGATGGGGAAGAGGTTTGGAGTAGGTTGTTACTGCACAGTGGCCAAAAGAGGGAGTTGTCATTCAGAGAGTACCCACTGTATGAACACGCACCCTGGGAAAGAGACAGTGGAGGGAATGACAGACACACCCTCTGTTCCCTGCTCTGCTCTAACTCATCCATGAGGAGCCATGTGGCCTCTAATGGCTTGTTCCTGGTTTCTATGATAGCCACTTGCACCAGATGGTTCAAAAATACCCAGTGCTCATTGACACCCCTTGTCTCTGTGGCTGGTCTGCACAAAGCCAGCAGCTCTATCTGCCACCGAAGACTGAGTGCCCGAATGCCCTAGAACAAGTGGTCATGGCCAGCCTCCGAGATGGCGTCATTGTAGAAAACCCTTCCAATAGGGATGCATATGAGAGCAGTTTATGAATATCATTTCGTTCTTCTCAGAGTCCACAGCAACCTTAAAGTATTGTAAATGGGCTCTCCTATCTAATCAGGGAACTATAGAAATCTATTAATTGCCATTTCTGATTATTTCCATTTAATTAAGGGGTTCTCGTGAGAGATTGAAGAACAGGATAACCTCAAAATGTGGCTTTACATCTTGGATAATTGACTATAATTTTTGTCTTTGCAGCTTTCCCTAAATTGTTTATTCCTCCAAATCATTCCTAAAAACTATGATTTTACCTCTTGTCTTTTAATGGGTGAGTAGGGGTTTCTGATAAAAGCTTATATAATTTATTTTTCTCAAATAAATTAATGCTTAATTAGTCAAAACTCCAGATCTGTGTTGTGTTTATGAAATTTATACAAGTGTAATTAATTTCAGTTAATTACACAAATAGCTTTTCCATGCAAACAGCAACCTTTTCACTGCAGGCTTCTAAACGTCAGATTTCAATTTATCTACATTTTCAGCCTTCTCTAGTAATGCTAAATCAACATGCACAATTCTAAAATTATTTATTACTCTTTCATTTGATTTATGACTTTTTCATAGAAGTCAGTGGTTACCTCTGCAACCCATGTTTCATGTTGTGAAAATACAATGAAAACATTATACTGGAATATCATTGCTTTTGTTTTGATGGAAGCAAAAACATTAGAGACATGATTTTGGTTTGTTCTAAGTTCACTACTTTTCATAAAGTTACCTAGGTTTTTTTTAGTTTATATGAATGACAGTTCAAATTATATTGATCAACTAAATGTCAAAAACAATCACTATTATTTTTTTAAATAGCCTGATACTTCCAGGATTTCTGTCCCTGAGAAGAATGATAACTTTACCATACACAGAGCTAGATTCTCTTGCTGCATTAACTATTTCCATAACAGAGTTCTTTAGAAAGCCATGTTTGATCCTAAGGAATTATTCTTTAAAAATCATGCCTTCACATTTGATTGGATTTTAAGCTTTCTTAGTTTGCCTGGGCTGCTATAACAAAGACTATAAACTGGTTGGCTTAAACAGCAGGAATTTATTGTGTCTCAGTTTTGCAGACTAGAAGGCCATCACTGAGGTATTGGCAGACTGCATCTTCTCCAAAGTCTGCCACGCTCTGGTGCTGGCTTGCTGAACATCAGTCTCTGCCCCATCACAGGGGGGTCTGACTTTTTCAGTCTCCTCCCTGAACCTTTACTACTGCTCGGTAATCTACTGGAATGATCTTCTCTCCTTTTAAGGACTCCACTCATAATGGATAAAGGCCAATGCTGAACCAGTTGGTCTTATTTAAATCAGATCTTCAAAGATCCTATTTACAAATGAGTTCATGCCGCAGGACTAGAGATAGGACTTGAACATGTTTTGTAAGGGATGTGATTCAAACCCCAACGTAAGCCTAACATAGAGAGTGAGACTGTTGAAATCCTTCTTTTTCCTCTTTTCTTTATCATGTTCTGGAAGAGGAAGGATTTCTTCAGAAGCTCTTACAGAAGCTCAAGAAGGAGCTTTCCCAGGAGCATCCAGCAAAACTTACCACCTACCTCTCTAGCCTGAGTGGAGTCACATGCCCATCCCTGAACTACAACTGTGTCTGAAATGAGGTCATGATCAACCGCTTGGGCTAGGGTCACAAGTCCCACACCTAGTACCAAGGCCTGTGGGCTGTGCAGGGGAGCCGTGGGCTGCAGAATGGCAGTGAGGGTGCGTCTTGAGTGAAGGGGCAGGGGATGTTGGCAAGGCAATCACAGATCCATCTCACAGAACTGAATTTACTGAGTTATATGGGATTGTAATGGTAGAAGCCTGGGGAACTTTTGACTTTAGAGTGACTTTTGCTTCAGGTTAGTCAGTGTATGTGAATTGTGAATCTGAAAAGTATTCTTCCTTGCTATATTTCTCCAAGGTTCATTAACACCCACTGTTATAGAACCAATTGAAAAGGAACATGTTTTTGGTGCCTATCTTATTATTAGCTTCAGGGCTACATTTTGTAAAATACGTAATGAAATCCATGGAATATTTAGAAAGAATGTGGTGCTTTGCAAAAATGGCTTTGGGGGCTGTGCATGGCTTACAGTTGGAAGGACAAGTGCCAATTGTATGAATTGCATCTCTAGGTTTCAGCCATAAACAGTTGAAAAAGGAGAAATCTAGTATGTGCATAACTTTCAAAGGATCTGTAAAGTTCAATACCTTTTTAGTGTTGACAGCAGACTATAGGAAGGTCATTTTCCTCCACTTTACATGAAGTCATTGTCCTTTAACTTTGTGGGGGTTTTGCTCATTTCAGAGGATAAGAAATGGAGACAAGCTATTGTTAGTGACAGAACAGTGCTTCAAGACGAATGAGTCACTCCTCCTTTACTCTAAGGATTGGTAAAGCAAAAGTACATACATATTTGGTAGCTTTTTATAAATAGCTATCATTACCATTTTCTCTCCAGAACGGTGTAGAGCCTCATCAGTATGAGAGACAAGACACCTGAGTTATGGTCTGGGTTTTGGCCCTAGCAATAGGACCTTGAGTACATGGCTGTTCCCTCTAGCATCTTGGTGTACCCTGATCAAATGGAGACTTACAAAGGCATACAGAAGCAAGCTATAGCTCAGAGAGCTTTTATCTCTAAATTTATACAGGTCTGCAATGGGGAGATGTGAAAAAGGGACCTTGGGCTTAAAAATGAAATCTTAGCCCCTCTTATCCCTCTACTAAAATGTCTAAGATAAAACAGAGAATCGAAACCATTCCATCATCAAAACCTAGGAATGGCAATCAATCTCTTGCCGAACTCTGGGAAGAATTTTTATGAACCTTCAAGATTTAAGAAACTGCATTAGAAAATGCAATTAAAGATACTGTATTTTAAGCCATCAGAAATAGAGCATTCCTCCGCTCTCCTGGAGATCCTTAGGAGATGCTTTATTTTCTTATCAACTGTTTGTGCCATGGATTCAAAATCCAGTATTGTTAACAACTGGAAAGTTAAGCATCTCTTCTGTGTGTGTGCTATGTTTGAGTCAGTCTGCTGACTTGAGGAGGATTAGAAGTGAATCGCAGACTGACTCAAACATAGCACATATACACATACACACACATATATACGTATCTATACACACATATATACGTGTACATGCACATACACACTAATATACACATATATTAGTGAGATGCTACAATCACCAAAAAACAACTGAATTAGAGATTGGGTAGAGCCAGTCAATGTCACCTTGCGACTAGGGAGATGTAGTTCCTGTAGATAAAGCTCTGTAAACAAGGGAAACTATAAGAAGACGTGTTGCCATTCATACTGGAAAATGTTCTTCTTCATGAATTTCATCTGTTCAGAATGTCAAAGACGTAACCTCCCTGATACCAGAAAGAAACGTTAAGCTATGGATGTGAGAGGAGCAGTCCGTTAGTGCCCATATGGACAGTGTGGAACTGAGAACAGCTCCATCTCTAGAGAGGTCTTTTCTCCTTGACATATTGTATTAGTTTGCTCAGGCTGCCGAAACAAACTACCAGAAGTCAGATGGCTTAAAACAACAAAAATCAATTTTGTCACAGTTATGGAGGCTAGAAGACCAGATATCAGGGTGTCAGCAGAATTCTGCTCCCTCTGCAGACTCTAGGAAAGAGTCCTTCCTTGACTGATCCTAGCTTCTGGAGTAATCCTTGGTATTCTTTGGCTTGTAGCTGAATCATTTCAATCTCAGCCTCTATCTTCTCTTAGCCTTTTCCCTGGACATCTATGACTCTCCTTATATGGACATGAGTCATTGGATTTAGGTCCCACCCTAATCCACTGTGATCTCATCTTAACTAATTATGTCTACAAAGTCCCTATTTCCAAGTAAGTATTCTGAGGTACTGGGTGGATATGAAATTTTTGGGGGGAGGGGCACTATTCAGCCCAGTACGTAAAGGTATTAGGAGTCTACAAAAGTACTACAAAATAAGGAAAAGGGACATCAACCTGAGACCTGGAGAAGAGCACATTGTTTTATTAACCAGAAGGAAGTTTTAAAAAACCGAGGGGGTGAGGATAGGGAATGATTTCTCCATGCAGTAAGAATGGAAATCCATAAAGACTAATCAGGCAGAGATAAAAAGGTCATTGAATGAAGGGGAGGGGAAAGAGACAGGAAACATTATAAGGGAACTAGTAAGATAATAACAAAATTAAAATCCACTTTGGAATAAGCAAGGAAAAAGTGTTCATACTGAAGACAAGTCAACTATGTGAAGAATAAAAATGAGGTGCTTTCCCAGAATCAATAAGGAAGAAGTACATGTGGCATCTGTACTTTTTCCTTCAGCTCTTAAAGCAAAAGGAAATAAAGATGATTAACCTGGAGGATAGAGAATGAGTTATAGAAATTCCTAAAAATTATGGAAATTCCTGAGAAAAAGACTGGAACTGGGACTATGGCATCAGAAATATAACTGAAGATTTTTTTTTTTTTCTGAGCTGGACATTGAGAGTCAGATGAAATAAGTGAAAAGACAACCTCAGTCAGACAAGCCCTGGAAAAATATGTTTCAACTGTAAAGACAGAAAAACTTACAAAAGAACAAAAGACATGCTGATCAAAGAATTCTCCATGAGAGTAAAGCAAAAGACAATAGAACATATAGAAAGTTTTTAATGTAAAAGTGAATCCCAAAAATGTTATTGCCGGAGAAGTTGTTAGCTCATACAAAGAAAACTAAGCTTCCAAGTCTCACAAAAACACACCTTCCACCTTCCATGTTTGCTCCGGCCAACTGATGTCAAATAAAAATTAAGAACCCCAAAATGGAAGTGTTATGGTATAAAATGACTGGTGGGTAAGCTTTGGAACTATTTGCATATGAAAAACTTCTATACATTTTCTGTGAATTATGAAATTCAATTCCAAAAAAAGATATGACGTACAGAATAGTTTAAAGCATCTGTGTCTAAAGAGCCAGATTGTATCATAAAGACCAGGAAGGAGAAAAGAAAGGATTTGGGGAGGAGAGAATGAAAAAGTTAATTTGTATACATTCCATAGGAACAATTCAAAAGTTACTGTTTCTGTCTTCATTTGGGTTATTAGTGAAATGTGGATTGAAGAATGTTTAAAAAAGAAATGAGGGGAGCAGCTCTGGTTCAAGCAGTTGGGCACCTACCTCCCACATGGGAGGTCCCAGGTTTGGTTCCCGGTGCCTCCTAAAGAAGATGAGCAGACACAGAGAGCAGCCAGCCAGCGCAAAACAAAGAACAGACAGCTGGGGGCGGTGGCGGGGGGGGGGGGGTGGTGGGGAAAAAAAAAAAAATCTCAAAAAAATTAAAAAAAAAAAAAAAAAAAGGAAATGAGTGTATTTTTAACATACCCAGAAAGAAATGTAATTCAAAAACAGTAGCAAGAAAGCACCAAACAGTCAAACAAGCATGAAGGGTACTTAGATTAAGTTGAAAAGCAAAATGTAATTATTTGCTAATTCTAATATGGAAACAATCATGCATTTTCAAGGCATGTTTGTATATGCAGAACATTTAGCCATAGAACTTTGGAGAAAAGGACCCTTGGACTTGTGTTAGTTAGCCCACACCCCGGCTGGTTTGTCCTTACCACAACCAGGCAGATTTAACGTCAGACCTGGCTGTGGCCCTGCTGCCCTGATGGCTCTGCTCAGTGTCTTTCTACGCTGCTACAGTTGCTGCTGCAAGTAAACTGGTTTCTGGCAGAGCCAAATGGGCTTGGTGACGCATAAGCATTGTGCCAGACATAAACTGCATGATTTATCTGAGCTAGGTTTGACCTTCAGAATGCTGTGGAATCTGTGCCCTTTTGTGGAAACCATTGTTTATAGTTCTTTGGTACTTGAAACACATACTTTTGTCAAGTGGGAAGCTGCCCAGGCAGCACTAATGCCCATTCCAACCTTTATGACCCTTCCTGACATTGGGGTTTTTCTTCAATATCTTCAGCATGTGGTATCTGTACTTTTTCCTTCAGCTCTTAAGTATATTTATTATATTCTATCTTATGTTATCAAATGTCTTTTCCAGGGAAAAGTTATCCTAAAAGGCAAGAAGGCAGGGGCTTTGTTACTTTCTTTAAATTTGACTCTTTGGGGGACTTGGTAGCTTTGTTTTTAAAATCATAGTAACACTTTATACCTGAGGAGTAGACCAGATGGTTTCCTGAAGTTCCTCCCAATTCTGTTCTATAATTGGTTGTGGGTGGTTTAGGTTGTTAGTAGCTGATTATTAGCCTTTTCACAGCAGATATTTTACCCTACCCTCAGGCTTAGCACTGAATTGCAAATATAGTTGAATTCCATAAAGATTTATGTTTGTGGTGTTGTACTTCCTCATGTCACTTATGGATAAAGGAGTAAATGGAAGAGGGCATGGGGCCTATCGATTGAGAGTCGAGATCCCACTGCCAGGCAGATCTGCACCTAATATGTGAAGACAATCCAGTTCTTAGGATTACATTTTCTCATTTATGAAATTAAAGTTTTGGATTAGATCAGGGGATTATGAACTGTTATTTGGCTAAACTGGCTAAGAAAAGTGTATTAATAGATCTCTAGACTGTTTACAATTTTTATTGTTAATTTGCAAACTTTTAGAGGAGGTACATGTACCCTGCATTTTGCCACAGTCTTCGCCAATCCCTATTGCATAACCCCAGTCCGTGTCTCTCATTTATGTTTACCTGATTAACTCTCATAGGCAAATAATGGGAATCAAAAAAGGGGTGGTGGTAGTGGTTAGATTTTACATTTCTAAACTTGGTTCTTCTGCTCTGCAAAGTCTGAACAGTCAGTATGCAAAGGTATTTTTAAATAGACTTCAGAGGTCACGAACTATTTGAATAACTAGAATGGATTGATGTGGGGAAAAAATGTCAACCTAGGAAGACATGCCAGAGAAATTCCAAATGGGTTTTAAAATGGAAAGAGAAAAGCTGAATCAGTCTACATGTTTTCAGGTGCATTCTCTTCACAGTTATTAGTTTGTCCTGAACAGCACCAAAATGCTTCTAATGGCCCCAGTCACAGGAGCTATTACAGATTGTCTAACTTGGTTAAATTCTTTTCTGCTTAAATTGCTAATGACTCAACATTTCATGGCTGGAATCAGGTGCTCTCTTAGGGTGCCTTCTTTAAAGGTCACTCACTCTCATAAATCAGCATCCAACATGAAGTTTGCAGATCCTATTTGGGGACCTTGAGGAAATAATTATTTCATAGACACAGGGCTCAGAAAACCCAGCTCTTTGGAAGGAGCTCTCTGATTGGCAATGTCAGGAGGAGCTAAGAGGCTAGTAAGAAACAGGATTGCTGGGAGGGGTGGAGGCCATCTACCACAGGATGGGCCAACAGGGGGATGCATATTGCTAAAGAGGAGGGTGGAAAACTCCTGTAGACCAAACGCTGTTAAGAGCTTCATGTGCCTTATCTCATTTCATACTCACTGGAAGCCTAGGAAGTAAACACTATTATCGCTAAGTAACAGATGAGGAAACTGAGGCTTGGAGAGTTGAGGTAACCAGCCTGGCTAAGCGCTATTTCAAAGGTGTATAATATTTCATGAAGGGCATATTACTATTCTCTGCACACTGATGCCTGATGAATGATTAATGCATTTTATTCATTTATTATGAAGTTAGGATGTCTGAGAAGTTTCCAGTAAATGTTGACATGAGTATACTTTTGTCACCTGTCAGAATTGTCAGTATGAAACCTACAAGGCTGAAACATACACACTCCAAGAGGGAGTACAGTGTGTGTATGGCACTTTTTGTTTGTTTGTTTCTTTTAATGGAGCTGTTCCAGATCCTTTCATGACATTTCTAGGAACCAAAAAATAAAAATAAAATAAGAAAAAGGGATGGGGTTTGTGAACAGAAGACGACTGATGAGTAAGTGGAATATTAATTTAGTCAGCAAAGCAGTATGCATCTAAAAATAATTGGCCTCTAATTTCTAAGATTCTGTGGGAGACTGATGGAGATTTATTGTTGTTTCCCCACTTGCAAATCAACAAATAGATGATTCATATACTGGAGGGAAAAAAAATGGTGTTTTTTTTTATGGCAGGCAGTTACCAGCTTAGATTTCTATTTTTACCTTATACTAGTCCCTGAGCATGTTTTTTCCCCCTTATTTAGGAACCTGCAACTACAAATGTGTTGAATTCATCTTCTTAGCTTTCTGCTAAATATAGAGAACAATGCCTATATTTTCATGCCTAAGGATTATTTTAAGCAAGATTGAGAGCAATTCAAACAGGCAGTCCTCTGTTGTTTGTATCATGCAAAACCAGATTTTTTTTTTTTTTAACCTACTCTGGAAGATGTCCATATTTAAGAAAAATATATATATTACAAATTCAGGGGTAAAACAATTTTAATTAGGTTAAATTTTTAATTAGTTTTAGGATTTATGTAAGGAACCTTGTTAATTCCTCTCATAATAATTGCAAGGCTGAAAGACAAAGAGAAAAGATTTAAGTCTAGGATCGTAATGACAAATATTGCAGCTTTAGATGCTGTGTTTAAGATAAGTGCTACAAACAGGAAAGGAGGAGGAGGGGGAGAGTGCCAGGCATGTGCCCTCCCTGCTCTTGGAGTTGTTTCTTTAAAGAAGTGGGGGGATGAGCCTGGAAACAGAATATGAGTCTCTAACCAACTGCCTCAAGAACCCTAAGTTTACAATACTGACTCTGAGTCAGCATTTTGTCTCCAATAACAAAGGGGAATTCTTTCCCTTTAAAATGTTTCTCCTTTTCCACTTCCTCCTCCATTTTCACAGCCACCATGGCCACCAGCTGATTCCCACTGGCTCCTGCACACCATGTCCTGCCCCACTAGTCTTTTCTAAATGCTGTTTTCAGGTGGCACTCCCCGCCTCAAAAATGACCATCTGTTTCCGGTTGCCAAACATATAAAGACAAAATCCCTCTGCCTGAGTCTTTTTTTTTTTTTTATTTTTTTTTTTTTTTATTTAATCTTTTTACCGGGAGGTCACAGGGATCGAACCCAGGTCCCTCCATATGGGAGACGGGCGCCCAACCATTTGAGCCATATCCGCCCCCCTGCCTGAGTCTTAATCAGGCTGCTCTCCAACTGTCTGCTGGCCTTGTAACACTCTCCAACGACTGTTCCCCCATTCCACATAGGGAGATGCATCCACTGTCCCATGAATGTGCTCCTTCTGAGTGCCAGGTCTTTGTGCCCGATGTTTACAGTCATTCTTTGACTTTTATATAATAGAAGAAACAAGATGTATTGATCACACTAACCTGCCTTGTATGGGTTGAATTTTGAATGTAGCAAACAACATTTCAAGCTATTGTTTGGCGACCACCAGTCCCGAGTCTCCCTCAGTGCCACAGTATGGCTCATCACTTAAAAAAATGTACTGCATTTTCCTTAATTCTCTCTTTTTTTTTTTTTTCCTCAATAAATGCATAATATATTTTTTATTTTTTTTAATTTTTATCATCTTTTTTTTTTTTTAAACAAATCTATTTTATTGGTACATATTAACAAAGCATACAATTCATTCAATGTGTACAATAATAGTATTTGGTATAATCTCATAGTTGTGCATTCATCATTTCAATCATTATTAGAGTATTTTCATTATTTCAATAATAATAGTAAATAAAAAATGACAAACAATAAACAAGAAAATTCCTCACATCTCCATCTCTCTGTTTCCACTTCTTTTTTTTTTTTTTTTTTTTTAATTTATATATATATATAAATATATTTTAAGAGGTGCTTAGATTACCGAAAATACTACACAGAACCCCCTGGGATTCCCACGTTGCCCACCCCCCACACCTCCCACCACGTCCCACACAAACATCTCCCACATGTGTGGCCCACCACCCTCAATGGCCTTACACATCCTGGGGCCTTGCCACCAACCATAGACCACAGTTCACATCGTAGACCACACTCTCTCCCATACAGTTCTGAGTGGTGTGTGCTGATTTAAAATGGCCTACATCCGTTGCCACAACGGTACTCAGGACAACCTCCAACTCCCAAAGAAGCCCCTGTATTTCAACTACTCGTCCCCTCCCTGCCCAAAAGTGTCAAGTGGCCACTGGCTCCACCTCATTGTTATAATTTCTTCCATTGCTAGAATCACCATATGTGTACAACAGAATACCATCAAGTCCACTCTAGCCCATAGTTCTCCCCCCAATCCTGAGGGGACTGGGAAGTTGGGAAATAAACCATTGGTGATGAGAAGGAGAGTTCTCAAACTTAAGACAGTTAAGGCATCTTTGGGTGTGGTGAATCTATTATATTCCCGACTGGGCCCTCCAAAGATTTATGCTAGTCGATTTGTGTGAAAAAACGGAAAAGAGCAAAATTAAAGAACATGGGGAAATGCAGGAAATGTGTCGTTGAAGATTGTCCAATGGGTGTGGCATAAAGAGATTTATGTTTCAGAGTACATTTATGATGTGTTCATCTATTATTTGACTTCATAATTTACTTTGGGACACCCTTTCAAAGACATGTGATGCATTAGGGGGAGATGGTCTGTGGCAATCAACAATGGGTAGCTTTTACTATTGTTCTCACCTGAAATGTCTCAACTCCTTTCAGTCCATTAAGAAACCATCAGTCAGAACTCATTTGGATTTATCGTCTCCAAGAATTCTTCAGTTGCTTTAGATTTTACCTCCTACTCCCTCTGGGCAGCTTTAAAATTATAGGATCTATCATCAAATTTAACCATGTGGATTATTTTGTATATACATCTTATCTCATGAACCAACATATGAATTCCTTGAAGACAGTGATCACACTTTACCCATAATAATGCATACTTTGGGGGAATATAGGTTTATTTTAACTGGTTACCTCAGAAGTGTGGGTTAGTTTTGCCTCCTATGAATATAATGTTTTGAAGCTTTTAAAACAGCGTTCAACATTCTCTCAAGATACTGAATCCCTTCAGTTTAATGTCCACTGGGTGTTAAAATTTATTTTGTTCGTTCTAAATGCATCTCTTTCCAGCATAAAGAACTTTAAACTGGGGGATTGTCTTTCCCTTTTCTAATCCCTTCAAGGCTTTCTAGATTTCAATCACGTATCACTCCTTGCCCTTGTGTTTTCAGCCTGGATGCCCTAATGAAGATGACATTTTATAAAATGTAGTGATTTGCATCTTCTTTTCTACAATTCCAGAGGGATGGAATAGTGATTTTTGATCATTAGAGATATTTGGTGTTTAAGCCCATAGTTAACAGTCTATCATAATTTAGCTGTCTGGACATTAGAGTAGGTTTCATTTATGTTAGTGTTAGCATTCATGTCTTTTAGATAATTTATGGGAGTAGAGTATAATTTCCTCTAAAAGATATCCATAAGGGAGGACACTTGGCAATACAATTACGTTTCCAATTTCTCGTTTTTTTTCTCCTATAACCTCCAATAATTTTGCTGGACTTTTAAAGAAAAACATGATCTGATATTATTTTTATATCTATCCTCAGCCAATGCTAATTTTAGTTTTAATGGTCCCTCTTTGGTATCTCTTGTGCTATTGATTTGGTAACAGTTACCTTTAATCACTTAAAAGTAAGTAATGCATTAAGACTGCCCAAGGCTAGCCTATATTTGGAAAAATCACTCCATTTAAGAATTAATTTAACAAGAGCCTATTACACATTTTACTTTGGAAATTCACCAGGATTTTTTTCCATCTCTGTGAAAGCATTTATTATCCAGGAGAAATTAAACCTAACTTTAGAGAATGCCACAGTGAGCAAAACTTCCTTAAATTTCCAGAAATTGCCATGACTCTGACTATAATAATAATGTTTAAGATTTATAGAATTTCAGCGCTCAAAGAAAATGAATGGATAGCAATTGTAATTAGAATACAACTACCAATCTCCAGATAGTTTAAAGCCATTTAAATAGTGAAATGAGGCACACAAAAAATGGGGCTTTTGTTCACTCAGTCCAAAAGGGTGTCATAGTTTAGTGGATATTTTTGTTTGGCTTTGTTTTAAGTTTGTGGCCATCAAAAACTGCACATCAGCCAGTGGTCAGCTTGGAGGGGTGGGTATGGAAAGCCCAATTAGTCTGGGTTTTTGAGGTGAGGACGTGAAAATATAGACCTTAGATGACCCTTTCAAGAAACTTTGCTGAGAAGTAGAGTAGAGAAATTGAATGGAGATGTGGATTCAAGGGATGTTTTATTTTCATTTGAGATAGGTGGTAACTATGATGAGACAGGAGATTACTGAAGTTAGACAGAAGGAACAAAGATCTTAGAAGGGAAGGAATTGCTTACTACACAAAAGTACATATCAGCATCCCCAGTGTTCAAATTATCTAGTTCATTCTCTAGTCTAAAATGTATTTTTGACCCTTACAGGCTTTTTACTCAGAAACTGTATCACAAAAGGTATCCATGAAGCAAGTTCACCCATACCTGGTTTGATAACAGTAACTGGGGTTTTGGATCTTCAGAGCTAAGGAGAAAGTAACAAATGACTCTACAGCATGTCTCAAAAGTAAATGTAACCTGTAGATAACTACTGCTTCACTTGGTGACAAAATATTAATAATTTTCTTGATCTTCAGCTATTGAGTTTTCAAACATTCTCCTCAAAAGCAACAGAGACCTAGTGAATTGCTTGCTAGGTTTTTGTTGCTCTCCAGGAAAATGTTTGCAAACCCATTGTTTTTCAGTGTTCAGCCTATTCATTGATGGGGGAAACAATTAGAGGATCTTCTTGATTTTTGCTGAAGGAATTAAAGGAAAAAATCTGAATTGTTTCCTAAAGAATAGAAGCCTCCCAAATGCATAAACAACATATAGAAACTCGCAGTTTTAGCCACCAATGACAGCATACCATTATGGGGGATGGGGGGTGGGCCAGGCATCATAAGGTTAAACTCACACGTGCTCTTGATGGTGCCAGTCAGTGAGCTCTGGGAAGGCCAATTTAAAATAGTCACGGGAGACATGTTTGTAAAAACACAAATGAAGTGAATATTGAACCCACTTACTCTAGGAAATTACCCTTTTATGGTAACCTGAATATATACATATGCAAAGGTATATGTGTTTATATGTGAAAATGAATTTATATGTATGTCTATAAAATACCAAACTCAAAATTTGTAAGAGTAGGAGGAGGAATTCCTGCAATCTCTTTATCAAAATTTATCAATTGTTTACATTTTTTCCATTTGCTTATTGTTCTCCCCCTCTCTCCCTCTCCCCCTCTCTCTTCCTCTGTTCCTCTCTCCTCTCTCTATATATGATTGCTCTTAACCATTTGAGAGTAGGTTGGTGCTATCATGTCCTTTTGCTCTTAAATGTTTCAGTGAACATCTCCTAAGAAAAAGGATAGTCTCTTAAATAACCATAGTACAGTAATCAAACATCCAGACATTTAAAATTGATACAGTTCTATTATCCAATCCACAGTCCATATTTGCAGTTTGTCAGTTGTTCCAGTAATGTCCTTTACAGGTGTCTTTTTCTTTTTTGCAGCACTCTTTAAGGCATTAGTAATGTTCTCTCTCGTACCCTAGTCTGTCTCTTCTAAAAGGCACTGTGCAGCTTTGAGAGAGAGCTGGATGGCTGCCCTTGTGTAATACTAATCTCAAGAATATAGACATACGGTGTCAGCATTTCCCGAAGTGTGCTCCACATAATGCTTGCTCCAGAAAATGCTATAGAAAAAGATTTTGAGTTCAAAATCAGAGAAAAGCTTCAGCTCACCCCACCCACTCCATTCACTTCTTGTACCTTGGCTTACAAAAGGCCTCTGAGCACTTGAACCATAAGAATAAACCATTATTTGTTTAATCCAGAATTTCTGTTAGTTGGTCATAGACCATCCATCTAATATATTTATCTACCTAGTTCAATTTGGGAATGGCTGTTCTTGATTTTAGCAATATCTATTTCACTTCAAAAAATTCATTTTCCTTTTAATTTAAAAATATGATATTTTATAAATTGCAGTCTTTTATAATAAAAAGTATAAGATTTATGTGTAAAATAGTCTCGATTTCACCTGTAGATCAAAGTATAGATCAAGATCCATGATTTCACAGCAGTGCCATACTGTGTAAAGTAAATATTAGATTCTGTAATGGATAAACCCCCAATGTCAGTAGCTTAACAAAATAAGCTTTGTTCCTCACTCACATGGAATACAGTAGCAGGGACTGGGGTAAGGGGCTCTGTTCCTCAGAGTTGTTTCAGAATCCGGCTGAGAGAGGTTTTGCCATTTTTATTGCAATGGCTCCCCAAGTCACCTTGGGTGTCAACTTCCCACCAGAGAAAGGGGAGTAAGAGAGTACAGGGAAATGGGGGTGGTGGGGCAATTTGTATGAGCCTGACCTGTGTTACTTACACACATGGATGAGAATTCAGCTACGTGGCCTTATCTGACAGCAGAGGGACTGGAAACTGCAGTTCCTGGGGGATAGCCGCTTCCAAGTAACAACTTCAAAATGTGAAAGGGAGCATATTTTGACAACTAGCTGATTCTGGAAATCTGTATGCATATATATATAATTCACAAGTGTGTTTTAGTTACTATTCTGTGTCTATCCTATGTTATTTCATTTGATCCTTTTCTTAACCCTTTTGAGATTAGGAGGGCAGCTATAAATACCCCCATTTTACAGTGGAGCAACTGAGTCTCAAGTTTAATGTTTGGAATGGAATAAAATGGCTTGTGTGTATCATACTTGCGTTTTAGGTTCCTAATCAAGTAATTCTTTGTAAATGTGTACATTTTGGACCCAAATTATCCTTCTTAAAAAGAAATTTTTACTTTTAGAGGACTGGCTACGTTCTCCTAATTTACTGAGGCATTATCATAAAAATAGCACAAGCTGCCCTCTGTTAGAATAGATTATTAAAAAGAGAAGTTTATTTTTTTTAACATTTAAATCATTTTCATTTGTTGACAGACTATGGTTAAAGTAGTAAATTTGGGGCTTTTGAATCCCAAGGTGAAACTTTGGGCACACATGGCTACCCAAAACCGATCATCATTGAACAATAATAATAAAACGATTCAAAGATAGAGCTCAACTTTCCGACAGTTTCAAATAAGATATACCTATCTTAAAACCATTACAGTAGAAAATAAAACCTGATAGAGGAAAAGAATTCTATGTATAATCCCAAAACTCTACTTAAAAATATTCAGTGTTATGGAGTTAATGAATTACTACCTACTGTTTAATTAAACATAAAGCAAATTATTTCATCTAGTTAATTCATCTGATGATCATCTAAATATTGCCAACATTATTGTGAATATTCTGGAGTATGGTTCAGAATTTGGAGGAGGAATTTAATGATGCTCAACATTGATCATTTACATTGCAAAATAAATTTGATGTTTTAGCGAGTGCCCAATGCCCATTACATCACAAAACTTTTCCTGACTTTGCAGAAGCTGACACTGTCACCTGACCCCAGGCTAGCCTGTTCAACATTCTCACAGCTCACTGTATTTTCTCATTAGAAAATAAGACGTTATGATTTATGTAATATCTACCTGTCTTTTCTCAATATTGGTAAACTGCCTAGTGCAGGGCAGCCATTCTGGAAACAATGGGATACATGGATGGATGTCCTCGCTGAAAACAAAGTCAGCTTGTACTTTGCGATGGGGATTGTGTCACTTGTATGTTTTTGCATTCAAGCCTTGTCAAGTGTAGACTTAAGTGGTCTCCCCCTTCCAGTGCTATCTGTTAGATATACCTATTCTTATAAAAATTTATTTTTTTTCAACTTTATGTCCAGTACTATATAAATCCAGCCTCAAGTCTTGGCCACATTAAGCATCTAGTAATAGAAATTCTGGTTTAAGCCACAGTTTATATTCTGTTTAGAAATTAATTACTAAGTGGTACTTGGAAGAAAAAAATGGTTTACATTATTTTAATTCCTAAGTTCAAATACAACTCCAAGAAGGATTTGAAGAAAATTATATGCAGAGGATATAAGAATATGTGTCCATTTGCTACTACTTATCTATTATTTCATATTCACAACATTGTTTGTTTTTGCATTGCATTAGTGGAATGGCTCTCCTTTGAAATATTAGGGTTGGCTAAAGCAAAAAGTTTAAAAAAGACCATTGCTGCCATTTTTTCCCCATCACTTTGCGTAAACATAAGAATCAACCCCTTCTTGTTTTTTTTTCCATCTTTGTTACTTGCTAGCTGTGAGCTCTTGAATACATTCTCCTTTGGCCTCAGTTCTTCATATGTAAAGACAGCATATAATCTTACTCAGAATAACCCCTAGCGTTTATAATGAGGGTAAAATAAGTTGTATATGAAAACCTGTATAAATTATAAAGTTCTATACAGGTTAAAAATAATTTGAAATATTTTATCATATACATCTATACAGGCATATAAGCCCAAAGAATAAAATAAAACAGCTGCAATACCACCATCCCAGAAACTACCATTTTGTGTTTTATCCATTTATTTATCCATTAAGTCATTCAAATATATTGAATGTCTACTTTGTTCCAAATATTTGCATCTGCTTTCTTTCTGTCTGCCTATCTGCCTACAAACCTTTTCATTAATTATTATATTCAGTTATTTTTTTAACAATTAATTATTGAGAGGCCTTGCATTAATTAAGCTGTGTAAAAGTAAAAGCATCATATTTAGCTAGTGATAATTGCTAAGGAGTAAAAATAAGTCATAGATGGAGGCTAGAAAATGTTATTGGAGGAGTAAAGATTGAGATAGTCCAGGAAAATTTAGCCTTATCAGGGTGACAGCTCAGTACCCACAGAAAGTGGCAGTGTTAGTCACGCAGATGTTTGGGGAAGGAACATTCCAGGTGGAGAGACCAGCACATGCAAAGGCCCTGAGGTGGGACTATGGGTGGCATGTTCAAAGAACAGTATGGTGTGGGCTGCACTGTGGCTGAAGCAGTGTGATGAGGTAGAGAGTAGCAGGGACAAGACCAGAGAATTAGCAGGAGCTAGATCATAGATGCTCTGTCTGTGGTTAAGGTTTAGGCTTTTATTCTGAGTGACATAGGAAGCTATTGTTGGTTGTTAAGCAGAAGACTAATGGTCGGGTTTTTTATTTATCAGAATTACTCTTACTGCTGTGATGAGAATACACTGCAGAAGTGCAAGGAGACAATCAGGGAGAATAAGGAAGGAGGTTATTACAATAATCCAGGTGTGAGATGAGGGTGGCTTAGAGCAGGATGATGGCAAAATATACTCTTTAAGATACAATGTTAGGCCAGTTTTTGACAGATTTGCTATTGGATATGATGCCAGTTGTAAGAAAGAGAGGAATTCATTTTGCCACCAGGCTCTTTACTTTGAAAATTCCTTCAGAATAGTTGAGAATATTTTCTTAGGGAAAAAAAGAAAAGCAAGACCCCAGTGTACATGACAAATGGCCCATTGTGAGAGCTTGTTTTAGGCTTTCTGTATCTGCCATTGATTATTATTTTCCTGTGTTTGAACAGAAGCAAAGAGTTCCCAATGTCGGGCTTGCCCAGGTCTAGAGCCCATCCAAGGTGCCATGATCATGGTATTGTACATTCCTTAAAGCTATTGGTGCTGGGTCTTCAACCCTACCCTTTAATTTTTTTGCTATCAGTGGAAATCACGATTGCAAAAATCTGTTTCAGACTATGTTGCCAGGGTCTTGTGGGCTCATCTGTGCTTCCTCTGGGTCTTAAAGGGAATTGCTGCGGTAATAAAGAAATTAATGTACTGCACAGGCTTTACCAATGTCAAATCCAGACATCCTAAAAGCTAAACTACTTAGCCAAATCTTAGATAACCCTAACTTGATCAGTACATAATTTGTATTTTTGTATTTCTTTCTATTTTAAAAACGTGAACACAATCTTTCTCTTCAAATCTACAGTATAAAGGGCTGACCAGAAGCTGGAGGAGCATGGCTTTCTTTGATGTATTCGTTTATTCATTCATTCATTCATTCATTCGTTCAAAGAAATTCTTACTGACTATCTGGTGTGAGGCATTGTGATCTAGGAGGCTAGAAGGTTTAGTGTTTGTTTTTCAGGAGAGGCGATGTCTGAAAAAACGTTTAGAGGTTAAGACTGATGTGGGTTAAATACCATTTCAGCCCCTTCCTAGCCATGAGGCATTAAATGTATCTCTAAACTTCTCTGAGCTTATGTTTCCTCATTTGAAGAATGGGGATAGTAGTACTAACTCACAGATTGTTCTGTGAAGCAAATGGATTAATATAAGAAAGTGTGTAGCACAGAGCCTGAAATTGTAAATAGGTAGTTGTGGTTCTTGTTCCAATTTTAAATTATGATTAAGTACATAAGTACGCAAAGATAAGGGCTGTGGCAGTGTATCTTTTTCTCTGATGAGTTGAATAGAAACAGGACTTTTTTTTCCAGCTGTTGAGTGCTCTGTGGTATCTCTGGAGTCTGATGCCATTTCAGTAGCTTGCATAACAGAATAAATTGAGGGTAAATAATAAAATTCTCCAAATGGTCTCTCCCCTTCATCTCCCTGACATAATCTAAAAATAATGGTAATTGAGAAATCATGGGCACAAAAATTTCAGGAAAAATTGAATTGGAGGTATCAATAGAAGCGAGCGTGGAGGCCAAGGACATCAGGCTTGTGAATTGCCTGTGACTTTCTCGCAGTTCCCAGTGCTTTTAAATAAAAGTAATGAGGGTTATGAAGTGAGGAAATGTTGCTGCCACAAAGCAAAGCTGGCTTGAGCACTTCTCTCATCGTTTGGAAATGGACTCTGAAACTAAAAAAAAAAAAAAAAAAAAAAAACAAAAGGATGAGGGGAAACTTAAGGCTGCAGACGCAAAGAATGGATGCCCTCTGCGATGCCTGATCATGTTGGAGTATTGCTTTTCACTCTTTGGGCAGGGAATATTGTTTTTCAGCTTTTACACGGAATGGGAATATCCCTCTGTACCCTAGGGGTGGTGCTAGGGGGCTGGGCACAGGGGCATGGCAGAAATATTTTAATATCATTCACCCATAAGCATTAAGTTCCAGCATGAGTGCAGAGCCCTGCTGAGACAGATATATGCCCTCATGTAAACATACATGTGTGTATTTGACTTTTTAAAAAAATTATGCTGTTCTATACCACAGCTGGTTAAGGCATCAGTGTCTGTGTTAACAGCCTCAGTTGGTCATAGAGTCATAGCATTTTAGATCTGAAAGGGATTCTGTAAAGGATTTGACACGTAACAGTAAAGGAGTACAAAGCAGTAGTTATAATCAAGGGCTCTTGGAGGCAGCCTGCTTGGACATGGATTTCCACTCCATCACTTAAATCTCTGTGACCTTGGGTAAGTTACTTAAACCTTCTGTGCTCCACTTTTCTCATCCCTGAAATGGACTGTTCGAATATTCCTAGAATTATTAGGAGGATGGGAAGATGTAATCTAAGTAAAACCCTTAGCACATTGTGAGTACACAATGTATGCTTTTATTGTTGTCTCAAACATTATTTTTCATTTTCTCTTTAACTCTCACAATAACTTCTTAAAGAATGCACTGTGTGTGTGGTGGGGGGGGGGTTGTTGTTATTTTATAGTTGTAAAACCAAAGATTCAAGAATGTTAAATTGCATAAGTAGAGACAGCAATCAAACCCAGGGGTAGGTGATTCCAAAACCCATCCTCTTAAGCAACACAGTGCTCCTTGATCAGCGTCCAGGTATTTTGACAGTGATTCTTAGATGTTTACATGGCACATTCCCATGCCCTTTTCTGCACTAAGTGTTTCCTTGCTAAAAGAAGTGAGCAAAAAGAAGGCAAAACTGTTTTGCAAGCTTCAAAGGCTTGCAGGAGCTCACTCACATTGCTGTAAATTGGAAACAAATAAAAGTGAAAAGTATGTCAAGATATTTACAAACGTAAGCACCATGAAAATGCTGAGGGCCAGGTTTAATGGCCTTCAAATTTGTGGAAGATGAACACAAGGAGTAATGGAAAGGACATGCTTGTGTCTTGATTCATTTGTAGATCAAGGCTAAATTTTACTAAATATTTCTCATTTTCATTCAAATGCCAGTATTACTCAAAACCTAAACACAAAAGTGTGGTTTTCAAGAGCTATGATTTTGTTTAAAGTAGTAATAATTAGGAACCCTCAGCTTGACTTGGTGTAATGATAGTAGTAGAGGGGTAACATTTTCTAGATTTAGTTGAGGTTGTATTACTCTTGGCATTTAGTTTGTCAGCTTTCCAAATTCTGTTTGCTGAAATGTGTAAACAAAGCACATTCCTCTCATCTTGTTTGAGGTTGCCAGAACTGGTGACTTACATAAGAAATTTTATAGACTTTAAAAGATTAAGCATAATTTTAGGACAAAAATGCCTACTAGATTTTAACCTAGTTGATTAAGGCTTTGCAGTAATGAAAGCTAAGGTAGTCCATTCCCAGTGAATAGTTGTATTTAGTACAACTGTTTGCCTCCTTAGTAACTACCGAGCTCATTCCTATGTAACGAGCCCACCAGTATTTTCTATTAGGTTGTTATGGAGTAGACATTCATGAATGCTATCTGTTTCAAAAGACTGAGACTATTGTAAAAAGGTAACCTTGGAGTCTATAGGATTAACCATGATTCTATGATGAAACTAGAGCCAAGAGCCATGTGGGACTTTCTGTGCTAGTCACTGGAGTTCATCGACATAGGAAGTGGGACACTTGGACATGGGGTAATTACCAGAAAGGCAGGATTCCTGGCGCTGCTCTGCCTCTAGCCTGCTCTGGGGCTTGAGGAGGTCACTGTTCCTCTTAGCACCTTGATTTTCCTGTCTATGAAATGGAACCTTCCACTGGAGTCTAAAGTGAAGTTGATCCAGTGCCCATAAGGCAAAGCACAGACGGAGGCCCGGATAGTGCTACTCTGAAAGCATACATGCTATCTCTTCAGAAGTCTGAAACAGCCAGATTTATTCCTCCAGTATAGGAACAGATCAGGGTTTCTTCATTTAAGTACCAGATGCCAGATGTAGTAATTGGCTTGTGTTTAGGGGCAATCATGAAAAAAAAAAATGTCATTAAATTCTAGAATCATACCGATATGAAAAAGATGAGGGCACTGAGATTGAGTATCGATTCTCCTATCTCTTGTGCTCCTTCTAGAGTACATGCTGTTTATATCATGTGTGTGTACCTATGTTCATGCATGTTTATTTGCTGAGGTTGGGCTTATTGGGTCGAGTCTGTTGAATCCATGTTGGCTAAATGCATGCAGCTGCACTGTACCTCCAACCATCCTAAAATGAGTGGATACTTTCCATTGCTCTAAAGGACCATGTTCTTCCTTACCTCCAGGCTTTTGAGCATATAGTTCTCTCTTCCTGGAGCACTGGTGTCCTTGACTCTTTCTTTACTTGCTTAGCTCCTATTCTATTAGATCTTAGTACAGAGGTTCCCTGCCTCCAGAAAGGCTTCCTTGACCCCTAAACCTAAGTTAAATGTCCCTCCTGTATACTTCTGTGTCACCCCAAATATGCCCTATCAAAACCTTTCTCATGCCGTAGTGTAAATTCTCATGCTGTAGTGTAAAGGATTGTCTTTCTTCCCATTAGGCTAACAATTCCATAGAATAAGAACCTTATCCATCTGTTTACTGAGTTTGTCTTGTGTGCCAGACACCGTGCTCAGCAGTGGAGATAGAACAGTAAACGTGTTGGACAATTAAGCAAATGCACAAATAAATAAAAACTTTTAAGTACAAAGAACAATAAATTTTTCAGGGTTTAATCTACAAAGAAGAACACCAAAAAGGGTCCCATAATAAATGCAATTTAAACTTTTTAAAAATTATTTTATCTTACCAAAATGCCCAGGTTTTTTCCTTCTGCTATTATTGATAGTAGCATCAGATCAGTCTAGAATTTGCTTTAGGCAATAGGCAATGGGACACCAAGTTAGCTTCCTGGTCAGTGGGAGACTTTAAAACAAGGACCCCTGCACATATATTTTCTGCTTAAGATTCACGTTGGTCCAAAGTATGTGTAATCTAGCACTTAACAGAAGATGGGATTAGGAGTGCAGTGGGGAAAAGCAGTGGCCATGGAGTGGCAGAGTTCCTCTCAAGGATGCTCCATCTTGAACACAACATCAAAACCAAAGTAGGGGAAGTTTAAGTCAAACAGACTTTATTGGAATTGCCTTTTGAAAATATATTTGGGTCAAGGTCTGGATGATTGGAACACAAAAGTGTGTGGGAATATTTGAGTGAGAAGCGCTCTAGCTCGGAAAATCTGGAAACTCTTCATGGAGGAGGCAAGAGATTAGCTGGCCCTATGGATTTTGACCAGTGATTACAGATACAGTATTAAGTTTCTATATATTTCTCCTTAACTGAGCACTTAACAACTGACAGGCATTTTGCTAAGTGATTTATATGAATGATCTCATATACACCTGAGAGGTTTTTTATATTACCACCTCCATTGTATGAATAAGGAAAAGGAGATTTAGGGAGAGTTAGTGATTTTCTCAAGAGCATACAGATGAGACTCAGAATGTGAACTCCAAGTCCTTAACTAGGAAAGACCTTCTAACAGATAAACATGGCTAAAATGTTTCCTACTCCTTTAGCTGTAACACTGGTGGCAAAGCCCTCCGATTTGTTTTAGTGAAACTGTAGTTATTTGGCTTTTCGTAGTTTACACATTCATTAGAGTTCTTGAAGCACTGAAGGTCCCAGGTTGAATATAGTCAGGGAGAAAGCAGGGTGAACTGGAGGATGGTAGAGTGTGCATGGTAAAAAGTGTGTACTCTGCAGTCTGCCAGGAGTTGACCTCTAGCTGTGTGACTCAGTGCAATTGACCTGACCTCTCTGAGTCTACATTTTTCTCATCAATAAAATGTGGGGTGGTGAGGACTAAATAAGTTAATATATTTAAAAGTCTAATACAGACATTACATAGCACACAGTGAAAATATAATACATGTGACCAATTGTTCTAATCATCTGCATTATCACATTTTATGGACAAAGTCCAGGGCATCAGTATAAATATCTGAGTTTCATTCTCTTATGAACTATAACAAGTGTATAATACTAATACAGGGTGTCATTAACTGGGTGAGTCAGGGGAAAAATATACCAAATCCTGGCTATAGTTCGTAGTGTTCTGATGATGCTCTTTCATACTTTTTAACAATTGTTTCACAAGAATGCAAAGTGTTGTTGGTGGGGTAATATATGCGAGACCTATGTGACGATATCCATGTTTATTTTGTAAGTTCACAACTTAAACTATACACTTATTGTTTATGGATTTTCATGTATGAATGATAAACTTCAGTTTTAAAAAGTTAAAAAAAAAATATGAGTTTGACTGCAGTTCTAATGTGTGCCTTTTAAAAATTCAGATAAATTTCAGTAAATTCCATTTCTTAACTCTAAATTCTGTGTCCTAATAGCTCCCTCATAATATTGTTTTGTCGGTTAAGTTCATGTGTCAACCCGACTAGCAAGCACTGGCCTGATTGTTATTGTATTTCATGGATTTAAAACATTAGTCAGTTGATTACATCTTTAATCAACAAAGGAAATTGCCTTCACCAATGAGAGATGTCTCATCCAATCAGTTGAAGGCCTTGAAAGGAGAACTGATGATTTCAGCAGTTAGAAAGAAGTTGTTTTATCTACTCCAGCCAGCCAGTTTCAACTGGGGATTCCATCAAAACCTTCATCAAAGTTCCCAGCTTGAGACCTGTCCTAAGAAATTCAGACTTGCCAATCCCCATAGTCATGTGAGTCAACTCCTATAATAAATCTCTTAATATTTACACACATATATATCCATCCTGTTTCTCTGGAGAACCCTAATACAATTGTGTGCTTAAATGAAATGAAGTGTATGAAACACAATACCCATAATTTTTCATGGTAGTATTTTAATGATGATCAACTACTCAGGGCTCTTTCACTATCTATAGCTTGCGAGCCCTTCAGATAATGGGGGGTTGGGATTCAAGTGTTGGTTGCTATGTATTTGATTGTCACTCTTTTGCCATCAGTCTCAATCTCGTCCCAGTATTTCAAAAATTTTCAGCACTTCCGAAATTAGCTTCTAAATGATCATCCAGTTAAGGTGTGTTTATCGATTATTGTTTCTTGTTTACGTTATAATTTGGTTGGTAAAGTATTGAGGCATTAAAAGTGCTCTGTCAAAATAGTGCCACTTATGAGCAGTCAGCAATGAACATTCCAGAGTGTCTAATGGATCCTGGGATCTCACAGCCCAGGAGAACTGTCTGGCTTAGCCTGTCAAATCAAAAAGGCCTTTGGGAATGAGCTTGCCCCCCCTTTCCCTCTTGTACCTGCTTAGTTATATATGGCTTCATTGTGAAGTGGGTAACACAAAGCACATGAGCCTCACGCGTTTGGGTGTATGATAGCTCCACGCGGTGGTGTTTAAAAAAACATGCTATGTTTAAACGTAGGTATAATCGATGTGTGGTGACATTTCAAGGTTGCAGAAATTCAGATTCCATTTCCGTGTGTGGTATTAAATGCTGGATACAGAAACAACTGTTGTCTCTATTGTACTACACCCTGCCAGATGATTAATGTGCTTTTAACTTAAATAATTGGGAGGGGTGGCACCTCAGGGAATGCTAAACATATTTTTAATTGCTATATAAATATGTCATTTCCTTGCTAATTTAAGTTATGCATGGGAGGTTATACAATACCAAAGGGCTTCCAGGCATGATGTATTGCACCTGTAAGCTCAGTCAAAGGACTAACAGGGCCCAACTGAAGATAAAATATTCTTTGTTAGTTGTGTCTTAGCAGATGAAGAATTAGATGTTGAAACATGACATTGCTTTATAATAGCAGAATTATTGTTTGGCATAGACTATGGTCTCTAAATAACTTCCTGAGATGTTGGAAAGAAAAATGCATTTTCAAAAAGAAAAAAAAAGTGCCCAAAACAATCCCAAGGAAAATATCCTTATTTAGGAGAATTTATGTGTTGAAGGGGAAGTGAGTGTTGTGTTTGGCATGGAGCAAAATATACAAGAGTGTGGTGTGGAGAGCATTAGTCTTCCTTTGGCCACATTCATATTACAACCCTAAAACTGACCTCAACAATCCTGATATCTCTGAAAGCAAAGATGCCTTTAACTTCTTATCCATTTCAACCATTCATCTTAGAGAGGGAGCTGGAGACAGAGAAAAAGAGGTAGCTGGAGACAGAGAAAAAGTGAGAAAAAGTCTAAGACTCAATAGGCATGAAGCTGTGCTAAGTCATCTCTACAGGCTCAGTGGCTTTTGGCTAGATATCTAGCCAGAGCAGCTATGCAAGTTGAATTTCATATGCAGAGGCTGCAAAGAAGTCATATTTAAATTTTGAAGTGAGTCCATTTCTTGACACCACTCCCAACCTGTGACTCCAGTTTACCACCAGAAACAAAGATGCAATGCAAGGGCCGGGGGCAGGGGGCATGGGGAGAGTGATCGCTATTAAGAAATTCAAGATGTGAGTACAAAAATTATTTACTTTTTAAAAGCCTCCTTTTCTTGAAGTAAATAAGGTTAATGACCTTGGTCCATTAACAGTAAGACCATTAATAAGTTAAATATGGAAGGCAGATTCATTCAACTACTGGCTGACAATGGAATGGCAGTCTTTAGCAAACTCAGTCGTTTGATATGGACAACAATCAAATTGCTATCAGTTGTGCCCAATCATTATTTTTTTTTCAAAGGCTTGAATGTATCCTCTAATTTAAAGCAGAATGGAATCAGAAATCAATGACTGATTGTTGTTTCTCTTACAAATTTATTTTGGCTTTGGCAGCCTGAAGATCCCATTGTGTCAGAATCCAATAGGCTACATTCAAACACAGCAAGGATCTTGGATCAGTTAATTAGACCAGTCCTCCAAGTTTTTCAGAAAATCTCTGTGTGGTGGGTTGAATTGTGTACCCCAGTTTGGACAACTTCTTGGGCTTGGTCTGCCTTCTGGTGGGTGTGGATCCATTGTAAATAAGATCTCTTCAAGATGTTACTTCAGTTAAGGTGTGGCCCAACTGAATCAGGTTGGGCTATAGTCCAGATTACTCAAGTCCTTTATAAGTAGAGTAAAAGTCAGATATAGAAAAAAGTCACAGGAAGAAGCCGGTAGTCAAAGGGAACCTGGAGGAGAATATAGAAGATCCTGCTGCCATGTGTGTTGTCAGGTGACAGAAAAGCCATGGATCAAAGATCACCAGCAGCCAACTCCAGAATGTCAGTCTTCAGGGAGAAAACATTGCTTTGCTGATGCCTGGACTTTGGATTTCACCTGGTTTCAAAACCTTGAGCCAGTAAATTCCCTTTATATGGAATTTGCTTTAGCAACAGAAGAGAAATGCTAGCAATCTAATTGTATTTTAAATATCCCCCTAAACATTTTTGGAATTAAAAACCTAATGCAGATATTATTTTGAAACACAGAATATTGAAATCCGGAGCTCCCAATGCTAGCCTTGTAAAATCAATATTTGTACAACCCACTAAAATCTCATCCACATACCATGAACACCTGAAATATTGATTTGACTTTGTAATGGGTAAGGGAGAGGAGGGGAAGTGTGATCTTTATCTAGAAAGTACTATCTTATCTAGAGTGAGCCTGACATAATACATGTACAATCCCTCCTACCACCCTCCCACAAACATGTGCACACATACACTCAAATACTTGAGGAGGCACAGACTTCGGAAGCTTCCTCTCTCCAACTCTTCTTCAAAAGGTGCCTCCCTTGTGTCTCATTCTCATTGGCCGTGTTGGCTACTCAGTCTGATGAAGTAACTCTTGCTAAAACTCTGGGGAGCAAAGACAGGCTTAAATTCTTCTTCTTCAAGACCTGTCTCCGTTTGAAATGGTGCCATGGAGGGCTTTCTGAACAGTGGGCAGCTGGCAGGAATTCCTTTTGCCTTGTCCCACTGTTTAGGGTGGACATTCCCATCACCCCTGACTGGGAATAGGAATGGATGCTTACTTTAGAGACGTACTAGGAAGATTAAACTCCTGCTTCTAGCAATGAGACTAACTGCAGAAGAATAAAACCCCAAGGGTATCTGAGAGCTTTAGCATTGTTTCTTTTGTCAATGGTAGCATAAAATAATGATTAAGAACAGGGAATCTGCAGCCAGACTGTTATCACTTTCAAACTACATGCCCTAGGCCAAGTTATTTAATCTCTTTGTGCCTCAGTTTCCTCATGATAATAATAATCCTTACATCAGAGGATTGTTGTGTGGCCAAATGAATTAATAGAGTAAAGCTCTTAGAAAATGTCTGGAACATAGTAGCATGCTACTATTATCAGTATTTGAAACTGCACAGGGCAAAAATATAATCTGTGTCTTAATATTATCTTCTTTGTTGAAACTTCTCCCTTAAATTGTGGACATGAATAAAGTTTTATTTTTGTGCAACATTGTTGTAGTTTTCTTGACAAAGCATTCATTGCTTTTCTGCCTTTTAATTGGTATTTAATGTATAGCACTTTTTGTAAACTCTTGGAAAAGGTGTTGTACCTGGTTCCTATTTGCATCCTTGGTCTTTTTAAAACTGCATATATTCAGTGTGTTCTTAGGGATTTCTAAAATGCAAACTATCAGGTCACATTGCTTTATAAAGACTTACTCTTTTTTTTTTTTTTTTCTTTTTTTTCCTATTTTCCTCTTTTTTTTTAATTTTTTAAATTTTTAAAGAAGCTTCAGATTACACAAATGTTATGTAAAAAATAGACTCTCATATGCATCACTCCCTCCCCCTCCCACACTTTCCCACATTAACAACATCTTCCATTAGTGTGGTACATTTGTGCAATTGAGGAACACGTATTGAAACACTGCTACTAACCATGGACTACAATTTACATTATAGTTTATGTTCTGTCCTGCACAATTTTGTAAGTAATGACAAAACATACAATCTCCTGTATCTGTCACTGCAATGTCATGCAGGTCAACTCCAATGCTCAGAAAATGCCCCCATATTGCACCTATTTTTCCCTCTCCCGTCCCTCAGAACCTCTGGTGGACACTGCCTTTAAATCAATGATAAGAGGATTATTCTAGGGATGGAAGAACTCTTATCATTAAAGACTTATTCTTTTTAAGGCTCCTATTTCAAACTCTAAGACTCTTGTTGTCTGTCTTGCAGCATTACCACCATTGTCACACTAATGTGAAAGTGACTGGGTAGCAAGATACAACAAAGAGAATTCTCACTTATTTACTGCATCCATTCATTCACCGGACATTTACTGAGTCCTGGCACTGGAAATACAATGATGATGAATAGCAGGGAAGACCTGCCTAAATTATGGAAATAGGAGCTAAGAAGGGCCTTTATTCTCATATTACTCTATGTCCTCAAATGCTATAGAATGTCTACATTCACATTCATGCAGGTTACATTCAAACAAATTCATGGCCTCAGTGACACATTGGAGCCAGGTCACACTGGCTCATGAGAGCTGATCGCTAAATTTTCAGGAATATTATAATCCAGTTGCTAAGCACAGCCATTATTCAAGACTAAATCGTTTTTTAAAGTTAAATGAGCAATATAAAAATCAAAGGCGGGACGGATGTGGCTCAACTGGTTGGGCGTCTGTCTCCCATATGGAGGGACCCGGGTTCGATCCCCGGGACCTCTCGGTAAAAAAAAAAAAAAAAAAAAATCAAAGGCAATAAGTACTCAAAACTCATTACTTCCTCATTTTATTAAATTTTTCTGTTTTCTTTGCTCTTGAGGTTGTTTGGTTTATTGTGCCGCACCTCTATGGTGGACACTTATGTAATGGTATGCTACCGTGCATCTCTTCCCAACTCTGTGTACAGTGACATCACATTAGTAGCTTGAAATTGGCACTGGTGGGTATATTAGCAAGTACTACAAATGAAGGTGTTTGTGTATGAGTGCTGTTATTGTTATTGTTTTTTCTGGAGAGCCTGGGGTAAGGGGAGCAGAAAATACTTAGTATCACACCACTATCTTACCTCAATGCTTGAACCCAGAGGGTCAATCTGCCCCTCTGGTCTGGCTGGTTCTTACTAAGATGTTGTGGGATGAACTGAAAGGAGGCAGACCAGGAGCTGAGGGACTCAGGCTCTAGAATCAACTTTGCTGCTGGTGAGATTTGCATTCAGGGTGCCACTTAGCACTCAAAAAGAAAAAAATTAGAACGATTCCTGCCTTCAAGGAGACCATATTCTAAGCTATGGAAGACAGATATGTATCTAACTAATTACCATATATTCTGATCTCATGGTGCTTTGGGAATAAGATGAGGGAACATCTCATTTTGGACACTTGGGGGGCATTCTTGGAGGCTATGATATGTGGACTAAGACCTGACCAGAATGCATTGGCTCTCAGTAGGTGGAGAACAATAGTCCTTTGCAGGTGGGATTTTGTCATGTCTGGATGAAATATGGGAAGCTTTGGGGGGTGGTAGACATGCAAAAAACAGGATTGTAGGTTAGGACCAGATGTGGTAAGCCATAATGGAACACCAATAAAGTTTTAAAATTATTTTTTACAAGTTGGGTAATGATCTCTTTTGTGTTTTGGACATATTAGTTCTGATAGCAGCAGAAGGGATGAATGGAAAGGATAAATGAACAAGAAAATCAGTGGGAGGCCAATTTGCGAATTACCACATGGTAGAAAAGAGATTATTGGGGGGGGTGCTTAAATAGATGAGTGATAGTGAGCATTTCCTTTCTTATCCACCAAAAGAGCCAATGTTATTTTCTTCGACCAGGGCCACTGGAACTTTTAAAGGCTTCAGGTCTTTTTGCCTTTGTGGGTCCTTTCCTCCATAAAAATATATTTAAAATCATATTTTACAATAATGTTATTTTTTTAAAAGATTAATGCATTAATATTATGTATTAAACATTTTTTTGACTTAAAGGTTCATTTTTTCTTATTATTTTAAAAGAAATTAACACATGTTTGTGCCCCTAAAAGTCTTGTGGTCTCTTTGTACTGTACTCATTATGCTTAATGAATAAGTCTGTTCTGCTTCTGATCCATTCACAAGATGACAAGCAAATTGAGGAGCAATAGGATAAGCTCTTTGAAGATTGCACACTGCATTAGTCAGCCAAAGGGGCGCTGATGCAAAATACCATAAATCTGTTGGTTTTATAAAAGGGTATTTATTTGGGGTAGAAGCTTACAGTTAACAGGCCATAAAGTGTAAGTTACTTCCCCCACCAAAGTCTGTTGACACATGCTGGAGCAAGATGGCTGCCAATGTCTGCAAGGTTTCAACCTCCCTCTCCCTCTTAAGGCTCGGTGGCCTCACCTTCTTCCAATATCACCTATAGGCTGGGATAAGTGTTGTTCCCTCCCAGGGTTAATTTCTCTCTGGGCTCAGCTGCTCTGTTCTCTCCACAAGGTTAGCTGTAGACGATCAGGCTCTCTCTCTTCCCCGGGCCTCTGCCATGTCTATGAAGCCATCTCTATTCCTCTCTGTTCTTCTGCATATTTACTTCCCAGGGCTCCAGCTCAAAATCTCTAAGCTCTGTTCTCTGCCTTGTCTTTTCTCTGTAAATCCCTGCCCACCCTCAACATCCTACTGATGTTGCCCAGTCAAAGCCCTAATAATAATTTAATCATGCCCAGCAGAACAGACCAGTTTACAAACATAATCCAATATCTATTTTTGGAATTCATAAATAATGCTAAACTGCTACACGTACCATGCACACATACAGCCTTTTTAGGCTTCATATTAGATAGGCCAATCTTGAGTAATCATATCACGGATTCCTTCCTTTCCTCTTGGCATCAACAGTGAGCCTAAAACCACAATACTGACCTTCAAGAGGTATATCTGATCTAAATTCATTATATGACGTCATGCATATGATCGTGCAGGTACCAAACTCTTGCAATACTGTCCATCTAATCCTTTCATTAACCCTGTGAAGAAGGTGCTCTAACATTTACAGAAGACATTGATCATCAGAGAGGCTAGACTATTTGTTACTAAGAGTCAGAGCCTGGGTTCAAACCTATGGGTGTCAGTCTCCAAATCCTGTGGGTTTAACCACTATGCTATACTGAAGAATCATCTCTATAGTCTCTTATAGGTCAAATTTGCTGATTCAAAACTTGACTACAAGAATTCCCCTTCTGGGTCATAGCCCTAGTTGCTCCATCAGAGCAACTGTTTCATGATAACCCAAAGAAACTGAGTTTTACTTGGGCATTTCTACGGGACTATGTGTATATTCATATATCTTCACTTAGAATCTGGGAAACTCAAAAGAACTCAAATCAACTGACTAGGCCATCTGAACCCTTTCCATGAAGCCAGAGCCCTGCAGAAGTGACACTTCCGTAGTTTCCCCACCACAGCAAACCATTTTCCCCCGGGAATAATTTAATTTCATGCAGAGAGAGATTCAGTGTGGGCGAAGAGAATGCACTATCATGTCATTCAGTCATGTCTATGATTCTCAGCTTCTCCCCAGTGCTATAGAAATGATTAATTCCTCGGGAAGGAAGCCAAGAAAATCATGAAAATAGCAAAAATATTTCGACTGCAATAGTAGAGCACATAAACTTGTTACTGGAGTGATGAGAAAACTGCTGGGTTGCCTTTCATTAGCAGCAAAATATTTTATTTATATCTGTAGTTGTGTGTGTGTTTTTATTGTTGCAGTGCAGAGGCTATTGGGAAGGCTTTGGGCTTAGTTAAGCAGAGAGAACTTCTGGGAAAATATTTCACGCCCTTGTTGGGCTTCTTGGCTGAGGGATGCTGAGCCTTTTGCCAACAGTATTGATTGGTTAATATGAACTGAGTGTTGCCTGATGTGGAGCGCAGTACAGTACTTTACAGTGTGTGACTTGCCGACCTCTAGGTGGTATTGCTGAGAGCTGTTTCAAAAGGCACGCATACGTGAGAAACAGAAAGAGTGTGTGCTCCCACAGTGATAATGAGGACTTTACACTGATTGGCATCTTCTGTGCCAGGTTTTGTGCTAAATGCTTTCCATGCTGTATTGCATTTCTCCATCACTGCCACCCTACAGGTAGGTACTGTCATCATTCCTGTATTGATGCAACTGAGGCTCAGAGAGGTTAAGTAACTTAGCAATGCCTAAAGGTGGTCAGAGATAAAGCTAGGACTTGGCCCGGGCACTCTGCCACCTCAGCTTTTGTGTATAACCACCAAGCTCTACTGCCTCCGAGAAACAAAGAAAGTCAGTGCCAACAGAGAACCTTACTGATATATTAGCCTGTGGTTTTCAAACTGTGCTTCCAGGAGCCTCAGGCATTTGCCAAGGAACCCTGGAGGAAAGAATGTTGCTGAGACCATCACTGTGGCCTCAGACTCAGCAGCTTGTCCTTGGATTTTACATGTAACCTTTGGTCTCCCTATAAGATCTACTTTAGAGAGATAGGTCCAGTGGAGAGTGGGGAGGGGAAAATGTTTCAGGGTAAAACAAAATATTTTTGCCCCCCTAGTTTATCTTCTTTATTTTAGAGCATGGATCAGCAAACTTTTTAAAGAAATGACCAGAGAGTAAATTTTAGGCCCTGTGGGTCACATACTGTCTCAGCCACAGATTTGTCTTTGTTATTTTGTATTGTTTTTGTTTGTTTGGTTTTAATTTTATTGTGGTAAAATATATGTCATGTAAAATTTGCCATTCTAATCATTTTTAAAACTACAATTTGATGGCATTAATTACATTTACAATGTTGTGCTACCATCACCACCATCATTTCCAAATTGTATTCATCATCCCAAACAGAAACCCTGTACTCATTAAACAGTAACTCCCCAACCCCCCACCAAGTCCCTGATAATCTTTGATCTATTTTCTGCCTCTGTGAATTTGCCTATTCTAGGTATTGCATATAAATGGAATCATACAATATCTGTCATTTGTTTCTAGCTTGTTTCACTCAGCATAATGTTTTCAAGCTTCAGCCATGTTGCAGGATGTATCAGAACTTCATTCCTTTTTATGGCTGAGTAATATTCCTTTGCATGTGTATACCATTCATCCATTTCTCTATTGATGGACACTTGGGTTGTTTCCACCTTTTGGCTGTTGTGAATAATGCTGCTGTGAACATTAGTGTACAAATATCTTTTCAAGTCCCTGTTTTTAATTCTTTTGGGTATTTACTAAGAAGTGGAGTTGCTTGGTCATGTCATAATTTTATGTTTAACTTTCTGAGGAACCACCAAACTGTTTTCCACAGTGGCTGTACCATTTTACATTCCCACCAGAAAGGCACAAGTGTTCAGAGTCACCACATCCTCACCAACACTTGTTATATTCTGCTTTTTTGATAGTAGCTTTCCTGGTGGGTATGAAATGATATCTCATTGTTGTTTGATTTGCATTTCCCTAATGACTAATGATGTTGAGCAGTTTTTCATGTGCTTACTGGCCATTTCTATATCTTCTTTGGAGAAATGTCTACTCAAGTTGTTTCTCAACTTTTGGGTATGTTTTTCTTTTTGTTGTTGAGTGGTAGACATTCTTTATATGTTCTGAATATTAAAAACTTATCAGAGATATGATCAGCAAATATTTCTCCCATTCTGTTTTGTTAAAATTTTTTTATAATGTAAAAACCATTCTTAGCTTAAAAGCTTAACAAAAACAGTCCACAGACTGGGTTTTATCTGTGGGCTCTAGTTTGCTGAACTGTGCTTTAGAAGACAATTCAAAAACTCAAAGGGGAAAGTGATTCACCTACAGCCACACAGCCAGGGCCAGAACTCCTATTGTCTAGAACAGCTTTTTTGGGTCCTGTTGACCAAACTGATCCATTACATGTTTACTGTGTACTGTGGTATGCCAGATACATCACTAAGTTCTTAGGAGACCTACATATGTATGTTAAATGGTCCCTGCCTCCCCTAGCAGCTGAGAGTCTATGGAGAGACAAGACTCAAACACATGATAAGAAACAGCAATTTGCAGCCCTTCCCAAAGTAATATATAAGTAATTGCCAGATATAAATCTGATGATTTATATGCAGAGTTCTAAGGAAGCAGGGAACATTATGGGTCTAAGTGATTTTGACAGCTCCTAACCAAGGGCAGGGGCACATTAGATGCATTCTTGGGAAGAGGAACTGTTATTGTCCATCTCTCCTGCCCATTGATGAGTGATTTTTAATCTATCCTGAGGCTGGTGGGGAAAAGAGTCAGCACAGTACCCTTATGCTTTGGGGCCAACATCTAAATCTTTTTTAACTCCTTTTACAAGTGTTTCAGGGACTTTGCAAGCTGTCCTTTCTGGTTAGGTAAATATCTCCTCCAAGGCCCTGCTTTAAGTTCCTCTGTTGGTCCTTGTTCCTGCTTAGGGATTAAAGTCCTTAATTTAATGCACACCCTTCAACTAAGAGAATTGATAGTATGGAATGATAGGATTGTGGGTATTCTTATTTACAATAAAGTATTAATCATATTAGTTTCTATCCAGTGAGGTGCTAAGAGAAAGTGCAGGTAAGTTTCATTTGAGGGGAAAGCCAAATACAAAGACTGGAGTGAAGAATGTAGTGGGGAGAACACTGAAGTTTTCTTGAGTAACCCGCTTAAAAAGAGAACAGCCTGTCACTGGGGAATTTTCCAGCATGGATAGCCTGGCACCTGATGGACAGTTGAATGGAATGAGCTTGATGTTTTTATCCAACCCTGATATTCTATGGCTAGAGTGATGGGAGAGAAGAAAGTAAGAAGCTAGAAAACAAGCTTCTTACTTCATAGCCATGCAAGGCAGAAACAGATTTTCCTCCCTTTTCGTAATGTGGAGTTCTTTGCTGATGACATTTCCCGGATTCTCTTGCATCCAGTTGTGACCATGTGACTAGGTCTCACTAATGGAATATAAGTGTAAACACTATGTTCCACCTACATGACTGCCCATAAAATTGCCCCATCTGTACTTCTCCATATTCTTTTGCTCTTCTAGTTTGCTAGATGGAGGAAACTTCCAGAGTGAACTTGAACACTGTATATTGAGGATGATGGACACTCCTGGATCCTAAACTTCTATTTCTGTATTGTCTAATATGGTAGCCTCTAGCCACATGGGGCTATTAAAATTCATTGAAATTCAAAATTAAACCTCCAGTTCCTCAGTAACACTAGGCACATATCAAGTGTTCAATGGCTACGTGCAGCTATTTGCTACCATATTGACAGCCCAAATATAGAGCATTCCCATTCTTGCATAAAGTTCTATTGGCTAGCCCTGCTCTATTGTATTTGACCTATGATATATTTTGACACTACTTGTTTTATATGTTAGCCTATTCTTACTAATACACAGGATAAGACTCATGGGGAGGGCTTGCTGAATTAAAAAGAACAAATATTTGTTGGTTGCCTGCTATGTGTCAGGTATGCTTCCAGAAGCTGGGGGTATGTGAATAAAATTCCTTGTCCTCCACAAGCTCATGATTATAGGTCAAGTGGCATGACTGGAGAATTTCTCAAGGTACAAGTCCAGACTTTTGGAGCCCTCTGTAGCAACATTATCATTCTCTTTCATCAGTCCCCAAACTCAAATATTTTCCAAGCAGCAGGCCATCAAACCAGAGGCCTGATTTTGGAGTTTCAGAAGATTTGATGAGAAATAGGCATGTGTGTGAGGTAGTGCATTGTAGGGTTACTGGCCAGATTAGTTGATGAGCACTCCCATCCCTTGTTCCTGGGACTTTCTGAAAATATGCACTAGTCTGATTATATCTGCTGGAGGCAGGCACTTTAGTCCCCTCGACCAAGTCAAAGAAGACAAGAGAAGGATGAGAATGGCTTGCAAAGCAAATTGATGACCCAAGTCCTGTTTAATGTCTCCTTTATGTGCTTTCACATTTCCTGCACTGCATGGACTTCACACATAGCATTCTTTACACATTGTTATTTATATGACTTTATCACTAGACTCTACACCCTGGTGAGGAAGAGATTTTCCTTGGTGTTTCCGTGGACCGGCACATAGTATAAGGCAAAAAATAATTGTTACTGTCTTCGTATGTTGCCAGTTGTGCAATGAATATATTTTGTGTTTCCATGATCTGGTAGAATGATTTCTAATGTGTTCTTCATGAACCACAGATTCTGTGGGAAGTTAATAGGTGGTACATCAAAAAGGGATGTGGAAACAAGTGTGTTTGAGTAATGCTGCTTGAAATAAGCTTATTAAGCTACTGAAGGACTACTGGCTAGTATTATGTTAATATGGTGGTTCTCAAACTTTAGTGAGGGTTAGACACACTTGGAAGAATTGTTGAAACACACCCAGAGTTTCTAATTCAGTGGGCTGAATTTGCTGGCAAATTTGCATTTCTCCCAAGTTCTCAGGTGATGGTGATGCTGAGGCAGCTGCCCCAGCAACCACACTTTGAATTGTTCTGTGGAGGCATGTTTTTGACTCTGAGAGGAAAAAAAAAAAAAAAGATATCATAATTTCTCAAAAAATGTTTGCCTAAAGCCCTTCGTAAACCTAGTATTCTAACTTTAGAATACGCTGACCTAGCTCATACTAAGATAGCAATGAATTATAAATTATAAATTAATGTAGCCACATTTTAAAATTTAGAGCACTATTCAAAACACAAATATGTTACTACTGATAGAATTTAGACATCTTCCAAAATGCTTGGGACAAAAGTTTTGGGTGGGGTATTGAAGAAAATTACTCCTCCTAGTTATAAAATGGAACAGATCACAAGCTGTATTGCCTGGAAAAGAACTGGTTATCCTGCAAATCATTTATATTACTGTTGTTTAAAGAAACTCTGCAGCTGTTCTAGTTTAAATACATATGGCTTGGCCTTAACAACATGCAGCATTTTGCCTCTTGGACTCTCCTATGATTTGAAATATGTTGTTCATAAGTGTCCTGAGTTCCAAGTGTTTGGAAGAACAGATGTGGACTTTAAGGAATAATAAGAATAATTAGCTATACCCGATATAGCTCAAAATAATATATATATACATATATATATATTTGTTTTTGCTGTTGCCGCATTAAAATGAAGAGCTGGATTTGGTTCATTATGTTTCAGGATGTTGGGATGGCAGTAGTTGTAGGATAACCCCAGTGCTGTTTCATGCTTATAGGAATGTTAATAACTCAACTTGATTAATCTCCTAGACAGTGTAGATGAGATATAATATATGTAAGACATATTTCTTACTCTCATGGAGCTTATAAGCTAATTTTGGAAGCAAGACATGAAGTGATTATAGCAGAGATTTCCAAACTTTACAAGTAAAGCAGCTTAAATAAATAAGCAAAAATCCCACAAATACTCAGGATCCATATTTATAGAGGTTACTATGTGCTAGGCACTGTGCAAGGCACTGGGGATATGATAACCAGCAAAACATGTGGCTCTTCCTTCATAAGTCCTACAGTCTGGTGGAGATGTACCTAGGAAATAAGTAGTGATGGTCCTAAGGCCAGAGAGCAGGAGACAGGTTAGATATTGAGTAAGTGTTAGTCATAATAGTTTCAAAAACAGTGAGGTTGGTTAGTTGGGGGACACTCAGCAGCCTCAAGTCCCAAATTCCCCTTCCTTTACTGATTCATACTTTCATCCAACATCTTCAGTGAGGAAAAGACACAGCACTGCATTTCAGCTTTCAGAATAAGAACTTGAGACAAGAGGCTGTAAACCCTGGATCGGGTGGCCTAGAATGCAGCCTTCCAAAATCACAGTTCCTCCATCCCTGGAACAATTTTCTGTTACCCTGTTGCTGTTTCCCAGAGGAAAAACTGCTGTGTTTGGAGACGTAAACTCTTAAGGTTGAGCAAAGGCTTGGGGCATAGGCACTGAGGAGTTCTAATCCCCACTCTGCTCTGAATTGTGCAGCAGCCTCAGGCAGGTCATTTAACCTCCCCAGTTCCTCCCATTTTCTGACTCACTGAGATGATTGTAATGACCTCCCTTCAGAGCTACTGGTAAGGAATACGTAATGATCGACTAAAGGATGTTTGCAAAGCCCTTTGCAGAGTGTTCACGTGGCTGAATAGGACCTGGACTTTCTCACGCCTGTGTTCTCACGTCCACATCTAGAATTGCCTGCAAAAGCTGGTTCCAGCACCACTCACAGAGCAATTCCTCAGTGCTTCACGGGGATTGGTCCAGCCTTTGATGTTCGTCCATTAGCCCTTGAAGCTAAACATCTGGTGTGCGGATGTTCTTTTCTCCCAGATCTTTGGGGAGAAGACAAAATTGCAGCTGGAGGAGAGGGGCCTCATATTCCCAAACATCTCTCACTTTCCCCGGAATATTCAGAACTGAGTACACACACAGTATTAATGTTGTTTCCATTTCCTCCACCTTACTTGCTTGCAAGTGTGCACCATGCCTTTATCTCCTATGCATTCTCCCTGTGTTTGCCCCACTCTCTTTGATGCAGAACTCAGTGCTTCTTTGCATTTGTCTGTGAAATTCCAATCACACAGAAAGCATTTGAGAGGAATATAGATTGTATTGAAGATTTCATAGGGGACTTTGAGCGAGGGGTTTACCTCTCACCTCCCAAAGCAGAGACCTGAATATTTTTATCCCATGAGTCTTCCCTCCTAAGACACTTCTTCCCCTTCTCTGCCATTCTCCCCTTCTGCACCCAGGTCTCTTTTCTTGCTTCCTCTCTTTACTCTCTCATGCCCTCCCCCACTCAGCATGCAGAGCAGTGCAGCCTTCATAGCTTCCTTCTCGCAGGGCTTTTCCATTGGCACCCCTCCCGTCCCCCCAAAGCAATGGTAGATTGTAATTTTTCTTTTTACATATTTAAAAATGGGTCTTAGAGAAAAACTGTAATAATTTTTCTGTGTTCAAGAATTTTTAAGAAATCCTCTAAAATATATTGGTATATATTAGTCACTTCCTTTCTTTGGAAGAAGTGCATGGTGGTAGGCAGAAATTTAAGATCCCTGTCCCCTGATACAAATTCCTTGTAAAATTTCTTCCATTTCAGTGCAGGAGAAACTTGCAGATATGAGAAGATATCACTGCCATTATTATGATAGCAAAAGGGATTTTGCAGATGGAATTAAGGTTACTAATCAATTGACTCTGTTAACAATCAAAAGGAAGATTATCTGGGTGTGCCTGACATAATGACATGAGCTCTTTAAATCGGGCTCTTAGAGTCAGAGGCAGAGGAACTCAGGGATTCAAAGCATAAGAGTATACAGAGGAGCTACATAGCAAAGAACTGTGGCTGACTTCTTGGATCTGGGAGCAGCCCCCACCCATCTGTCAGCAAGAGATCAGGGGACTAGTTCATACAGCTGCATGGAACCGAATTCTGCCAATAACCACAAGAGCTTAAAAGTGAGTTCCAAGATCCAGAAAGGAATGCAGCTCTGTGAAAACCTTGATTTCAGTCTTTTGAGCTCCAGAGCAGAAAACCCAGTGTAGCTGTGCCCAGACTGCTGACCTATAGAAACCAGGAGATAATAAATGAAGGTTGATTTAAGCTTTTAAATTTGTGGTAATCCATTACACAGTAAAATTAATATATGTATTTTGTTTTGAGCTTGTTTCCCCTTCATTTTGGATGTTAGATATTCTTGCTTTTCATGAAAAGAGGGTGCTTTGTAGTAGAGCATACGTTTTTCTCTTTTTAACAAAATGGTCTAACTTTGGCAGAAAAAGAACTTTACAAACCTATTGGTACTTCCTTTTAGATTTTTTTTTTTTTAATTTGTAAACATTGAAATTGTCAAGTCTGGAAATCACTGGTTGAAAGTGTCTTCTCTCCCTATCAGTTATCTAAATGTTACCCCTCTGCAAAGCCTTTAAGTCAACTTTTTTCACAAGGGTTTCTAATAAATCTCCTTCATCTTAACAGGGAGTCCTTGAAGGCTGTGCCTGGGCACTAGTTTTCATTTTGTTGTTAAAATGGTTTTAAATCCCACAGAGTGTAAGGTTCCTCTCTCTTTCTCTTGCCTCCCCAGGTAGGCCTTGAGGCTAGACCATGATTTCTAGCTCCTGATATTCCCCACTGAGCCTGACCTAGTACCTAATGCACAGTTAGTGTTGCCTTATACTTTTGGATTAATTTGTTTTTTGCAAGCAAAGTACCAAAATTCCTTACTGAATAAAGTTGATAAACTCACCTTTTGGAGTCTTAATTCACACCTGGGTTTAGAAATCACTAGCTGTATTTGCCCCTATCTTTTCTAAAGAAATTAATAATACTAATACCTCTGGAAGCAAATTCCTCTCTCAGAGAAAGAAATAATTTTAGAAGAACTGATCAGTGGCATTAAAAATTGAATGACTTTAATGTATTCAGACTATGGTGGGCTTGTTAGGAATTCTGTGTAATGCAAGGTATTGGAGAAAAGCGGCGCTCACTGGGATGTGGAAACTGATGATTGCAGGCAGGAAGTTTACTGAGAAATTCTCCCAATGGAAGGGGTCTGAAGAATAGACTTTAGCTACCCCTGGAAGGTGGTAGATATGACTTTATACAATACATCAATAGGCGGGGAAACCAAATACAGCCTGGGACCAAATGGCCAGGGGGTAGTGGGCTAGAAGGTAGAGTATTCTTGGAATGTGGGAGGGGTTGGTGGTGTCTGGGCCTGGAAGGGGTGAAGGCTTTTATCTGCTCAACTGCTATATGGCTCATTTGTTCTTTCTTAGGAGGGGATGGGCTGTCTCCTAGCCCGTAGGCAATGGCTTGCTCAATCAGTCATGGCTGGAGGCTGCCTTTCTTCAATTTATGTTGGGGGGTGGGGCGGGAATAGAGTGTCAATCTTATGACTGGTAATCATTGCAAACCTTGTAATGGGGGAACCTCTAACATTCCTAACTCTTTGCTTATATCTATATATGATGAAGGACTTGAGTAATGGGAGTACTGGGCAGAACAGGAGGGTGAGGGGATTGGGGACATCAACTCAATCTGGCTACTTCCTGCTGTCAGGGGGCAGAGAAGGGTTCCCTTCCATTCTGCCTGGTGAGTTTTGGCTTCTGGTCCTGCAGAAGTTGATATTGTTTTCCCAGCAAAAAGATGCTGTTTACGTATTTCTGAGTTGTTGACTGTCCGATTCAGTGGATGAATCAGACAAGATTCTGTAAGAGACAAGGACCAAAAAGGAGAAGGAGCAATACTATCAGTAATGGCATTATAGTGGGTAAAAGGATTGATTTTAGGGGTGAGGAGAAGTAAGAAAGAAATGAGGATAACCATGTTTGATTTCCATAGCTGTTGTCTCAGGCCATCTGAATTTCTATGTTTTCCTTTAAAATTTTGAGATTTTCTTCTACCTGCCCTGTTCTGTTAATATACAAACAACAAGTTTCATTTATGATTGCACAAGTGCCTCCTGGAACAGCAGTGAGGACATCTAATGCTCTTCTATTTTGTATGACAACCAATGCCAGGCTGTTAATTTCTAGTTGTTGATTGTTTACGACCTGCATGGTTGCATTCCAGGATAGTTGTAATGTGAGGGAGATATTTAGAATTGCTCGTTCTAACATTGGAATACCTGCCAAACCAGAACAGACTGCAAAAGATGGTATGTCCTATGCCAGGCCTTTCTAGGATTGGATTATCATGGGTGTGATATCCAAATTCTGGGTCCCCTAAGAAGTGCCTCTTTTTCGGTTCCCTCAGTTGCTGAGGCTGAAGTGAGATTTCAAGAAAAGAACTGAGATTGGGTATTTGTCCAGAGGAAGCTACACCTTGGGATTTTAGGATAGTGGCTTTAGGGATAATAGATGCTATAGTGCAAGTTCCCATCCACATGGTAGAAAGTGTTAGGTATGCAGTATTACCACAACAGAAAATAGAAACCTGTGCCTGCAAGCATTAGTGCCCTTGAGGGGCCTGAGGGAATAAAATAAGGATGGAGGTGGTTGGGAATGTTGAATATTTGGGTCCCGTCATACACTACATTAACACATAAAGGAGAGTAATGGGGTTTGGAAGGGTTAGATGTTAGTTTAGTCTGTCAGAGGAGATTTCGGAAAAGAAAAGTAAAGAAATTCTTTGGGTTTTTTCTAGGTTTTAACCTGGTTAAATTGTATAACTGTCCCGATTGTGCTCCTACTCCAAATAACTCCGTTTGTCTATAAGAGCTATTGAAGCACAGTACATTTTCACTATAATTTTATTGCTTACTCATGTAAGGTAGTGCTTGATTGATGCCCGAGTCATTCCAAAATAGGGTTGAATTAAGATGATTGTCTGCTACTTTCAAATCTGCCTGCCAATGCAGTATAGTAGTGTTAAAGAGTAGAGTATGATTACAAGATGTAGTACATATATATCCTAAATTAGTTGCATAAGGTTATGTGAATGGATATTTAAAGCATAAAAAAGGTCTGACCATTAGGACTGTGACCATACCAATAGAATTTGAATTTTCCCCTGAATGAAAGATGTTTAAGGCCTGATGAAGAATAAGTATATCTTCGTATTCTGGTAAACTTGGTGGGGGGTGGATTTTGTAACCCATTGGCCTCCAAAGCCAGTGTATTGTGGGTGGACATGCAGGAGAGTTTCTGAGCTTAGAGGAAAAGTGAGTAAGGATATAGTTTAAGTGTGGATATGCTCACAGCATATCCAGCAATCGGAATGGTTAATTGCAGTTGCTATGATTCAGATAGTGCCTATAAGGGGATGACGAGGGGTTTTTTGAGAGGTTAGTACAAAGAGGAGTGGAAGGGTAAAATATAGGATGTCCATTGTAGAGAGACTTTAGTCAGTAAAGAAAAGGAAGAGAGTTGCAAAGGAGAAGAAGAGGATTTCTTTGGGGTAAAAATCAGAAAAATCTACTTGTAACCATAGGTCCTGAATGACGTCAAGGTATTGCTCAAGCAAAAGGGTGCAAGGGACAGCAAGGTCAGCTAAGTGTGAGGATAGAATACTATACTTGAGTAGTACCATGTGTTGATGCTGCCAGGGTTAGTTGTACTTTGTAGACAAGGCACCAAAGGAAAGGGTAAAGAATTAAGAGAAACCTGAAGTGTTAAAAGGGGCGATACACCCTGTGTTTGGTGTGTTGTCACCTCTGTCCTTTGTGAGTTTCAATCGTAGGTCCTCCCAGAGGTTCTCAGATGTACTTATCTTGAGCCTCAGGGTTTTGTAGTTTGTTGTCTGCAGAAGGTGGTGGAGAGGCTTCAATCTGGAAAAGTGTATCCATGACGGAGAGTTTAAAAGTTTTGCTGCAGTGGAGGAGTTTAGAAGGATAAGAAAAGGACCCGTCCACTTTGGGGTTAAAGGCTTGTGGTGTAAGGCTTTTAGGTATACCCAGTCACCTGGATGAATAGGCAGCAAGGTGGCAGAAGGTTATGGCAAAGGAAGAGTAGAGTCAGTTAGTTGATGCAGGAATGAACGCGTTTGTGTTAGGCCGACTGAATTGCTTTCAAAATCTGACTGCTGGGAGGGTATATTGGTAAGAGTAAAAGAGCATCCACACATGATTTCAAAGGGGCTTAGGAAGTATGGTTTTTGAGGAAGGATTTGAATTCTCATGAGAGCAAGGGCAGAAGTTCAGTCCATGGTGTCTGTACCTGCATTGTTAATTTGTTTGTGTTTTAGGATCCCATTCATATGCTCAACTTTTCCAGAGGACTGAGGTCTGTAAGGAATATGTAACTTCCAGGTAATTCCTAAGGTACTGCAAACCCCTTTTGTGATCTGTGTCTCATTATCTGACTGCAGAGAAGAGGGAAGGCCAAGTCTGGGAATTATTTCTGTTAACAGGATGTTTAATTACAATGTCAGCCTGCTCGGAGGTGAATGGAAATGCTTCAACCCATCCGGAAAAGGTGTCTACAAAGACATTAGGAACTAAAGGAACGATGGGTTGTGTGGCTTCATTAATAGTTTAAGATCTTGTACAAGGTGATAGCTCCCATTTGGCTTTTTTGCTACCAGGATGGGGGTGTTAAAGGGTGAATTAGTTGGGCGCAAAAGACCAGCAGCACAGAGTTTGTCAATAGTGGGTTTAAGGCCTTGTCGAGCACTGAGGGACAGGGAATACTGAGGAACGTTTGTGAAGGAGGAGGGTTTTAAATTATTCTACCAGGGGGATGGTGAGTCCCGACCAAAGGAGAGTTAGTGTTCCAGACCTGGGGGCTTGCTCCCACCTGCAGTATAGGAGGAATATCAGTGGGAATTGGGGAGGGGTGGGAGGGTGGACAAGAGGAGAAGGAAGTTGGTTTGAGAGGACGGAAGAGTGAAAGAAATGGAAGAGTGGAGTTTGGACAATATGCCACGGCCTAAAAGAGGGGAGGAATGGGTAGGGATTATAAGAAATTGATAGGAGAATATGTGATTTTCATGGCTGGAGGCTGCTTTTCTTCAATTCATGTCATAGGGGAATTGAGTCACAGTCTTATGACCAGTTAATCATTGCTAACCTTGTAAGGGGGAAACTCTAACAAAAGGAATAACCTGAGAGCCAGAGGCCTTGGAGATGGCAGTGGCAATTTCCTTACCTTGAGGCTTCATGTTGTCATTCCTGGACTATTAACACTAAAACCCTTCAATGGCCTCTCCAGTGCAGGACAGCATCCAGCATCTCCACAAGGCACATTAAGTTCTCAGCCCCTTCCAGTTTCACTCCTACTGCTGTCCCCATGCAGCCTTATCATCTAGTTTTATTCATCTACTTGCAGTTCCCTCATGCCCCATGGTCTTTCTTGCCTCCAAATTTGGTGCAGGCAATTGCCTTTTGTGGCATGAGCTTTTCTGCAGGCTTTCCCCCAATTCCGTTCATCCAATGCTTTCTCCATTCGTCCTTTATGATTCCATTCAAATATGACCTCCACAAAGCCTTTCCTGACCTCCCCAGGCAGTGGACTTTTTTGCAAACATTTATTGAATATTTTCCCCATGCTAAGTACTCCATCTGAGCTATCTCATATAATGCTCACAACAGTCAGATGAAGTGGACATTATCCTCATTTTTACAGAGGATCAAGTCAAGGCTTAAGGAGGTTAAGTTACCTGCCCAAGTTTTATAGCTACAAAGCCAGGACTTTATCCCAGGACTGTTTTAATCCAAAGCTCGTGCTTCAAATGTCAAGTCCCTTTTATAACCTCCGTACTGATGGTGCTGTGAGAGAGCATTCATTCATTCCTGCCATGGTGTGTTCAAATCTGCCTCCCTCATTGGACAGTGAGCCTTGACGAGGTAGGTATCGTGTTCTCCTCATCTTAATGTATGGCACCAGCACCTTGTAAAATGTTGGACACACCTGAACTTAATAAATCGAGAATTTTTAAAAATGGACAAAAGGAAACATGAGTCAAAGGTTTGAAACATCTACAGGAAATTCTAGTCTACTCAGAATTAAACTATCTATCGTGGTACCATTACTGGGCTCGCTAGGGGTGCCTTTGACCTGAGCTTTTGTTTCTTTGATGAGAAAAAGAGAATTACAAGATAAAAGTCCACACAGGGTTGGGGAAATAAAGGAGAGAAGAGAGAAAGTCCATTTCTCTCACAGGCCTATGGTTTTTATAGTAACATCAATATTTAATTATGCTTATTTAATAAATATTAGACGAAGTCTGCTTTATACCATTTTGGAGCATTCAGAGCAATGGTTTTAAGACATTCCACTCACAAAGCTCATTTTCACAAACTTTCTGCCTTATGGCATCATATATAACACATGTGGAAAAGGAAGATCTTTTCCTAAAAGCAGAGTATGATGATATTAAATACTTGGTTTTTTTGAAATATAAATGCCCACGTGAGGGAAGAAGGAGCTATTCAGAGTTATCTTTACATGCTCACTTCAGTGTTACCTTTGAATATGTAATTTGAGAATGTAAAATCATGTCACAACCTAATGGAAGTTCATCACTTCCCCTTTAACCTTTTGCCCTTTGGTCTTAAAGTATGAATATTTCTCAATGATTTCAGCATTTTAAAGGGATAAGAGAATATCCAGTAAAAACAGCGCGAGGCAACCACCTTATGCTCCTAGATTTGGCAGTGCAGGGTTTCCAATAGAAGCAATTCTGAAAGCTTTGTTTCACCTCATCAGACCTCTGGGTCTAGGGAAAAAGTTCAGCCTAGAGAGTCCGATTGACTACTTGTAAACTGTGGTTTTATGTGAGTCACTGAATTTCTCTAAGTCTCGGTTTCCACATCCATTAAAATTGTATAATGGTCCCTCTGTCACTTACCTCTCCAGTCACTACTGTTGCATGGTTTCTCCCCCAGGAATAAATAATAAAATATTTACAAACTTTCAAAACTGAGCAAGGAAGCATTCCAAAAGCACTGTGCTTGACACTGGCAATCAAACCAGTCTCGGTTCTCACCTCCTAGGGCTCCCGCTCCGTGGAGGAACACTGTTGTGAAATTTAAACGAGGGTCTCTGCAAAGCACTGGGCACAGGCAGTAGCACACAGCATACATACACTCAATAATACGTAGCACTTATGTGCTGGGCACTCTTCTGGCTGCTTGGGATGCACCAGTGAGCAAAACAGGCAGAGATCTCAGCCCTCTGGGGCTTATATTCTGTTGGCATTGGGGAGGCAAACATTAGTCCCAAAACAACAACATGTATCTACAAACTTTTTGGGGGCTCCTTGATTTCTTTAAAAACAAACAACAACAACAAAAAAACCTTTGTTGAGTCTGCATCCTTGAGTTATCATCTTACTTTCTCTCCTTGCTGTGGCTGCATTGCAATAGAGACAGCCCCGTTCTCTGTCTCCATGTGCTCACCACCCATTCATTCACCTTTAACCCCTTTTACCCCCATTCCTCCTTTCTCTTTCTGTACAAACTCTTTTCCTGAGGGCCACCAACGATCTGATTTCCAAATCTAATAGCCTTAGTCCACTTTTCCTTCTCCTTGATGCCTCTGTTGTATTTTATACAGTGATGGTCAGATTCTTCTGTTTTGAAAAATGTAACCATTTTTTTCTTCTGCCCAAAACAGAGACTCCTCTCTATTTTTCTTGAAGATGGCACAATTCTTCTGGTTTCATAAGCTTCAGACCATAGTGTGCCATTCATGTCACCCATCTCTTAGCTGCTTACTCCCAACCAGCCACCAGGTCCTGTGTGTCCTCATTTGCAATGTGTTCCCCATGAACACTTTCTCTTCCCTGCCATTTCCTCCCACGTTCCACAGATTCTTAGTAGTTTTACCTTCTTTGACAAACTGCTTGTCTGAGCTTTAGCTTACCCATCTCTAATAGAAATAATAATAATTGTTTCTATCTCAAAGAGTTATTGTAAAGTTTAAACAAACTAATGAGTAGATATCTATTCTAAATAGTCAATAAATGTTAGCTTTTATCTGCCCTATACCACCCCAACCTAGTTTGGGCTAACTAAACTAGTTAGGCTAGTTTTATTGGAAAAAGAGGCAGTCATCTTGTTTTGATCCTAGTATTATACCTTCCCCATACCTCTGTCTAACACTCTAGAACACTTGTACAAAAAAAAAAAAAAAAAAAAAAGATCAATTTTACTATTCTGTAGTTGTGAAGATTTAGGAAGTAATATGTTATTTCACTTAAGAGTATAGGCTTTGGAATTGGCAGAACTAAGCTCTAATCCTTATTTTGCTATTTATTTGCTGGGTAACTTTGGTCTGCCATCTTAACCTTGATGAGTTTCAATTGCCTCATCTTTAAGATCGAGATATTTATAGCTACCATGCTACATGAATTAAAAATATAATGCTCCCAAGCATAGTATCACACTCAGTGAATTCTACCAGTTGATATTAAATTAACTCCCTGCTCAAATACAAATGACTCTTTTTAACTCAAAGAATGAAATTTTTGGTTGGACAGTCAAGCTCATCAACAGTGCAGCCTCACCCTCTCGTTTTGGCTGCCATTTCTTCTGCTTCCCAGTAGCCCTGTATACGAGCTGTCTGACCCATGTAAGAAACCTCATGTTTCTTAGTTCTGTCCTCCTATTTTTCCCACTCCCCCTTTCTGGGATCCCAACCTCCTGCCCCATCCCTCTTTACCAAACTCTCTTATTCTCCCACAGCCAGATCAACTGTCACTTCTTCAGATAAAAACATTTTAAGATTTTAAGAATGTTGCTAATCCTAACCTTACTATGCCAGTCTATAATTAGAGTTTTAGAATTCTTTCACATTTAGTGTATAAACAAATCACTTAAGCACATGATTATACAGTCTTTGGTATTTTTGAATCACATTCTTTCTGTATGTTTTATTTTTCTCTGTGGCTTTATCTTTGCTACCGGTGATTCTTCTGTAACTCCTACCATCACTCCTGTTGGTGATTTCCTAGGCTGATTTTCATGGACTTTGCAATGTGTACACCATATGACCCTTAAGTGGCACCATTTATTTCTTGGACCCTGCACAGAACTTTTTTCTCCAAGAGGCTCCATGTGCTTTGCAAAAAATATCTCATGAGTCGTTTCCTACCCCACCCTCCTTATAAACTGCAAAAGCAGAACCGTAGCCCCTTTGGGATAAGTGTAAATAGTGGACAGATAGAGCACTGGGGAATTGGAAGTAGGTGTAAATTTGTCAAATCCTGGCTCAGATTATTAGCCCTCAAGGCAACAGTGAGAAATTAAGCAGGGGCAACTCTGTTCAGTGCAAAGAATCAGTACTGGGCTCAAGTCCTGGGTCTGCTTCTGTGTTGTAAAACCTTTGGCAAGTCAATTAACCCCTCTGAATCTTTGTTTCCTAACCCATAAAATGGGTATAACAATACTTGACTACCAATAGATTGTATGAAAAGCCCCTACCATGGTTCCTGCCCAGAGTAGATATATATATATATTTTTTTAAAGATTTTATTTATTTATTCATTTATACCCCCTTGCTGCTTGTGCTCGCTGGGTCAGCTAACCACGCCGTGTGGGCGGGCTTGCCTTCACCAGGAGGCCCCGGGAACCGAACCCGGGGCCTCCCATATGGTAAACGGGAGCCCTACTGATTGAGCCACAGCCGCTTCCCTAGAGTAGATATTTGATACTATTAGTTCTCAGACTTTGAGAGGATTGAATGGTCCCCCAAAAAGGACACCTCAGAAGTTATTGATGTATACGCCAAAGACTTGCAAATAACTTCTCACCTACATTCAGGCCTGTTGTAAAATCATTTTTATAGTTGATTGTTTTGCTATTCTTGCTTAGCAGGAGGGAAACTTGATAAAATACACCTGTGAGTTAGGGCTGTTTTTGTTATTTCCTACCTGACAACCAGAAATGAAAGCCTGGAGATTACCTTTCTCCCCTTACTTTGAATTTTCAAGAGTTGATCTTTTTGTTGTTGTTGTTCCCTGAAGAGGAGAATTCAATAAGCAAGTCTGAATAAGCTAATATTTTTTATTCCTACCTTCCAAGGTAGACCCTGATGTAATACTGTTTCACTTTTATGTTTTCTGTTTACCATTTTATTTTTATTTATTTTTTCTTTATTTTTAAAGACACTTTAGATTATATAAATGTTACATCAAAAATGTAGGGTAACATTTCAAAACATCAAACAATGTTTTTGAAAAAAACATTTCAAAAAATCAAAAATGATTGCCCATTTACCCAATCCCTCCCCCTCCCAAACTTTCCCCCATTAATAGCATTTTTCATTAGTGTGGTACATTTATTACAATTGATGGGCACATATTGAAGCATTGCTACTAGCCATGGTCTATAGTTTACATTATGGTTTATACTTTGTACCATGCAATTTTATAGGTTTTGACAAAATGTGTAATGGCCCATATCCATCATTGCAATATCATGCAGAACAATTCCAATGTCCCCAAAATGTCCATGTTACACCTATTCTTCCCTCTCCCTTCCCTCAGAACCTCAGTTCCATTGCTAGAATACTAATAAGTCTACTTTAGTCCATAGTTGCATTCCCCCTTATGTTTGTTCATTCCTCAACTTGAGAATTTGTGATAGTGATGCCCACTCTGCTTCTGATTGAGAGGGGGCCTAGATCCCATGGGGCAAATGGATGGAACTGTGTTGCTTGCAGTTGTAGATACTCTCTGTTTTTTTGGTATGGGCCTTGAACATCATAGTCATCCTTTTGTTAGTTGTCCTGGGCAAGGCCGATGAACTGTAGATTAGGTGTTGGCTGCAACTCTTCTGAGACTCAGGGCTCAACTGGCATATGACCAGCCTGAAGATTTAAGTCTCTGGGACATATATTGATGGGTATAGTGCTTCCATAAGTTTCTGGAGGCGGGAGTGCAGCCTGCCGTTCCCTACTCCACCATCTTGGATCCTCCCCGTTTGCCATTTTAAAGTGAAGGGGAAACTGGATGCTGAAAAGTTGGATGGTGTGCAGGTCAGGGTGACACTCAGCTTGGCCACATCCCACCTGGGTGAGACACACAGATGCTGCAGTCTTTAGTTTTCTCACCTGCAAAATGGTTCAAGTGACCCTAAGTTATCAAACTTACAAGAAAATCTAGATATAAAATTAGACCATGTATATGAACGTGCTTAAAAATTTGTAGTTCTAAGTACAAACAGTAAAATATATATTTTTTACCCATGTTCATGAATTGGAAAATAAAATGGTAATAGAAGTAGCAAATAAGGATAGATAGCATTTTTTAGGCTATTCTTTCTATCTCATGGAATAGCTATTTTGGAACTCAAGGAATCCTATGGATTGGGTTCTATTATATTTTGCCTTTTCTTAATGTGGAAAGAGAGGCCTAGAGAAATTGTTACTTTTGCCCAAAGTCTTGTCTAGTAAGGAAGGTGCCAGTATTCAAATTGGGGCAATCCATATCCAGAGCCTATGCACTTAATGGGCATAGAGAAATGCTTCATTTTTGTATTCTTTTATCCCTTCATGTAGCAAATATCTATTAATCACCTTTCACTTGCCAAGTGTTGTGAATCATGGGGGATTCCAAAGCAAGGTTCTCATGGAGTACATAGCATGATGGGATAGATGGATAAACCACTTATGAACAAAGACAAAAAGGAATTGCTTATTGGGATATTTGCCATAACTGAAGCTAGCAGGTGCTGAGGCAGAGAACAAAGGGGTAGGGTAGAGCTTTCTTTGGCTCGGATGTTCAAGAAAGGCCCCTTAGAAGGAGTGACATTTAAGCTAAGACACAAAAACTGAGAAGCAGGTAACCTAGCACATCTAGTGGCACCTCAATTTAGCTGTTAAATGGGGCACAGAGCACAGAGAAGACCAAACCTAACACATTAGAAGCCATTTCCTTTTTAAACCTATAAAGGTCCAACAGAGTATCCCACCGGGGCAAGGATGAGTATGTTCCTTTCTCCAAGTGGAAACCTTGACTGTTATTGCAGCTACCCAGCCACATGTCTAACATCCATCTCATTTTTGAGCCTTCCCAGCATGTAAAACAAACGTTTGTCTTTGTAGATCAGGACATTAAAAATGGGTTTCTAATAGGTTAGCCTCAGTCTAAAATTTTAGACTGAGGCCGGAAAATTTGGAACAGGAAGCCATTTTTAATAGAAGCAAGTACATTGGTGAAGAGCTTGGGCCTAGTAAATGGGGAACATAGTGCTTTGGAGAGGGGAGTCACATGTGCTGCTTTGTTTAAAATGGGGCTATATGAGAGATAAAACCGATTCATTTGAATTTAGGTAAAGCAAATTTTCTCAGCTTTTAGAAAAGCTAAATTTTTAACTTTGCTTTGCAGCCCATTTCCTCAGTAAAAATATAATGTGGTGTCCTAGCAATCCCTTTTTCCACTCCTAGGATTTCTGGGAGAATATTTAAAATACTTATAGCAATGTTCAGTATTAAACGATCCCCAAGTTCCAAGGGAAGAGTTCATTATCAAATGATTCTTTAAACCTTTTATTGCAGTTTTCTAAAGCAAGTTTCTTGTAGATTTATATCTGGCATCACCTTCAAACGCCTCAGTGATTTACTTGGAAATTATACAGTCAACCTTTAAAAATAATTTAAAATGTCCGCCAGTAGTGTATCGGTTAAATTATAAAAGTTGCATAAAATCTGATTATTTGAAGCTCTTAGAAAGAATAAGGTGGATTTGGATAAAATTATCATAAAAGTATATTCTTGATACAATATTGACAGCAAATGATGATTCTAAAGGAGGGGTCAGCACACTTTTTCCATAAATGTAAAGGGCCTGATACTAAAAATTTCAGTTTTTATGGACCATATGGTCTCTTTTGCAGCTTCTTAGCTTGCTTTAGCATGAAAGCAGTCACAGACAACACATAAACAGATGAGCATGGCTTTATTTACTAAAACAGATAGTGGACCCGCAGGCTAGAGTTTACTGACCCCCGTTAGATAATATGTAGAGTGTGAAAAAAATTATTAAACAACAATTAACTGTTTGGAAGGATATATACTAAACTGTTTGTTGTTGATTATATTTTAGGGATGAAATAATAGTGTGATTTCACTAGCATTTGGTATGTTATAATAAACAAAGTTTGCTGTTCTAATCAGCAAAAACGAGTAAAATACTTCCATTTTGAAGAAAAATCAGGCTTTGCAATAACACTGGGTGGCTCAGTCAAAATAAGTAAAGTTTAACTACATTTTTACCCTGCCCTTGATGATTGGTATTTTATTTTTTGGAGCCAGCAACCAGAAATGTAGAATGAAACCCATTAAATTTAGAGGAGAACAGAGTGCAATTACCCCCAGTCCTGGGTAAGTTTTCATAGTTTTGTGTTGAACAATATCTAGATACACAGTGAACTATCTTCAGTTATAATCTGATCTCAGATTCTAGAAGATGAATCATTATGCAAACCACTTAGAGAATGCAAATGTGAAAATATAGCAACACCTCAAAATTGAATTTTACATTATCAGAACATCGCCTATCTTTTGCATGGCATTGCCCTAGATTAGAAGATACCCTTAGTTTTTCCCATAATATGGCATTACAAAACAGAATAGACAGGAGAAAGCAGCTTGTCTAAAAGTCTGTTTTCCATGATTTGTTTTTTTGCCTGACAGCAATATTGAAGATGAAATTCAACCCCCCAATCAGTGGTTATATGTGGTAATCTTTATAGATCCCTTCTGATCCCAAGGTTCTCTGATTTCATGATTCAGCTTTTGATCAGACTGAGTCCTTGGTATAGTTCACATCCTTGATTGATCTTGAAATGAAATGAATGAACATAATTCTGCATTTGTGATTCAACATCCATGTCATGTTGACAGAAAAAGAAAATTAAAGTGTAGCTCAAGTTAGGGCTTATTTTAATGAAAACGGCAGTAGAAATTGAACTCTTAAGTATTGCAGGGTCTGCTCTCTGCCTAGCTCCAAAACACCAAACCAAGCATTTCCTCTGCTTAGTAACGTTCCTACATCAGTTAATTCTGTGATCAATGGATTTCAAAAAGCAGTTAAATGAAGCAGAGAGATGATTTCTAATTTACTCCTAATTACAGAAATGTCTTTAAAACTTTCAACTAAAATAGGCTTTATGTGTTCAAATATAGAACCATGGGTTGGCATGATAGTTAATGAACAGATGTCTAATAGTTCATCAAGTGGCTAGAAAAAAAATGTATTAAACCATTTTCTTGTTTTAGGGCAATTTTAATAATTCTGTTATGTTTCCACAATTATAATGAACTATCTAGTAATCATCACTGGACATGTCCTCCTTTTAACTACCCTAGAAAAAGATCTAGGAAAGAATAAAATGCTTTAGCACTCACATTTATTTATTCACTCATTCACAAACCGTTAATAAATTTTCCACAACATCGCAAGTCCTGTGCTATGTGCTGTGGTATAGGAGTAACAAATTTGCTGTGTGACCTTGGGCAAATTTCTCCAAGTCTCTGCTCTCCCTTGTTCTGATAACCTCACGAGAAAATCATTAAAGGATTTAATGAAAATCATTAAAGGATCCTGGGAATCCATATTGTCAATCGTTTTCCAAAAGTTTTGGACAAACTTGCAATACTGTTTGCAGTCTTAAAGAGCACTAATTATATCACTAAAATTTTTAAATTTTAGTCATTTAAATGAGTGAAAAATTTTACCTGGTTGGTTTAAAGTTTTCTTCTTATATTAGTGAGTTTGAAGAATGTACAATGTTTGACTCTAAGTCAAATTCACTTTCAATTCCTTATAATGTTCTTAGAATTTATTTAATAAGAAAATTATTTTGTAGTGGCAGGAAGTAGAACAAATGGCAGGAGAGAACAATGCTTTTTTAAAAAAATCATTTTAGGAGGAAAAAAAGTATTTGAGAAAACAGTTTCCACAACACATTGCACATTGATAATGCAGTGATGTTTCAAATGTTTCAATTGAATTACTTCATCTCATTCTCTAAGGAAAATCCTCAATTTCTCTGTCTTTACTGTGTTCTAAAAGCCAAATTTATTTTTTTCCATCCCTACCTCACTTTTGGAGATAATGTCCCAAGCAACAAGGCAGTGACATACTATTCTAGTAATTAATAAGTTATTGTAAGCATTTAGAAATGCAAAACACTATACAAATATTTTGGGATAATGCTGACAAGAATAGCTCACAGGAAAATGGGGAAAGCAAATGAATTATTTGAAGTTTGCTTAGTATTTGTGTGCAATTTTCAGGGAAAGTCCTGAGTGTATTCACAGAAATTGAACTGTTACTCCTCTAGAGCTCAGTTGCAATTTCACAATATGCTTTCTTGCCCTCACCCTTTGTCATACTTGGCCCAGGAGCATCAGAACTGTGTTCAGTCTTCTCCCCTCGAGAAGCATGGAATCAGTGAAAAGATTCAAGGTGGGGATTGGGTAAATTCTGCCCACTGACTTGTTAACCATAAAAGACAGTAGTGAGGATCAAAGATCATAGAGCCTTAGACCTCAGAATTTTTCCAAACCAAATCATATGCCCAGATTTTCAGATGGAGAAACTGAGGTTCTGAAAGATAAAGAGACTTGCCATGGTCATTCTGATAATCAGAAACCTATATCCTGGATGTCTCCCCACATCCGTGAGTGCTCAATGCAGTAATGGGTGTGAATGTGCTTTCAAATGAAAGGTTCTGTGGAAATGAGCTCCAGCCTCACAGAATCATCTCGTTTCTGTTAGGGGAGTTGTGGTTGAAAACATAACATAAATTGACTCTGACTCCTAAGCAAAAAGGATCATGGGTGCTCACAGAATCAGTGGGGGGGGAGGACCTTATTTGGTGACTGGACAGAGACCAAAGTAACTCCAACAGGCCACAGAGCAGTAAGTACCACCAGCATCATTTAACAGGAAACCACCCCGCTGGAGGGTCAAACCTCTACCAACATCACCTGGCATGAATTCATACCAGTCCCCTCTCTCTGAAGGATCTCACATGAGGTCAGAGTGCTGGGGAGGTTCCCAGTCACCCTGCCCTAGTTCATACACATATTCCTTTCCTGCCTGGGAAAGAAAAGGGCTAATCTGGGCCCTATATATTCCATAAGGGAATATGAGCTCTTTCCCTACATACAAATAGGCTCCCAAATAGTATAGTTAGCTTCAGGACAAGCAAATAAACAAAACAGAGGAAAAACGAATATCTGCTATAGTCTCCAGCCAAAGAGCAGCTATGGGAATTTCTACAGTTACGGTTGGTTTGTGTCAAGGTAGATATATTTTAAGTAGAAGTTTCATCTTTTAGCTTTCCGTCAAGCACTCTGGTCTACTCCTAGACTAGTGTTCATTTGACATTACCATTTATTTTCTCCATTCTGTTCACATGCAGAATGAAATCTAGTGCTGAATTCTCTTCTTTTATATATGCTTATTTCAGCATTCCAGTCCCACTGTGGCTCTGGAGAGACATAGCAACCTGGATACTTCAGAATAGAAGTAAACATTATTAACCTACTTTGTTAGCTCACTACAGTTGAGAGAAATCTCAGTGCTCTCTTGGGTGGGGGTTTCCAAGTGTCCACAGAATGCAGGCATTATTTGTTCATCCATTATCTGACTACCAAGAAATTATATACACATCTGGGCATTTGAACATGTGGGCTGACTTTTTGACTTGTGGATTTGGCCACAATAAAAAGAACAATCTCAATCAATAAAAGAGGTGTATTCAACCCAAAATAATAAGAGTTTATCAGCAGCCATATTGTGGTCCCAGATGATGTGTCTGCTGAAGATTCAAGTTATCCTACCTTTTGCTATATAGCCCATGGCCATCATCTCTCCCCTCCAGAATGCAACCAAGAAAGGAAATTGAGGAACTGATGTTCAGTTGTTGAGATAACATATGGATCTTTATTTAGCACTGGACACCGGCTCCTCCATTACTTTCTATTTTAGGATCGGATTTACAGTTTTTGCCCAATAGGAATACCGCCACTCCGAATGGCACCTCTGCTTATCCACAGATCAGTCTAAGAATGTGGTACAGTTGTCCCTCTAGTTGCTGGTGAGCAAGAAGGTGAGATGGTGGTGGGTCAGCTACTGACTGGTCTTCAAGAAGCAGGGGAAGGCATGGATTGGTGGTTATTTGCAACAGTGCTTGGTTTCACAAGTAGACAAGAGAGAACCAAGGGCTGTTTTGTTCCTTGTTCTGGATCTATTACTGAGATATTTTCCAAACATCTTTCTGGACTGAGACCTAGACCATTTCCATGGCTAACCAGCAGAATGGGCATGTCATTTCAGTAAATGATAGCTGCTAGGGTGAGTGTTTATCTGTGAGAGTGTGCACTAAGACCTTAGAACAAACATACACACTAATCCAGTGTGGTTATTTCTCCTTATCCTTGCCCAGGGTAACTCCAGGCCAGCAGATAGCAGACCGAGCAGAATTCTTGGGACATGACTTTGCCTGATTCTCCTCTTCAGCCTCTCTCCCCCTACCCCCTCTGCCCCAGACTTGAATAGAGTAGATTGGCACTGGTCTATCTTGCTTCAGCCTTCTTAACCTCTTCCCAAGGTAACATTCCAAATAAATCCACTCAGACTTTGCCATCAACTTTGCCATCTTTTTTCCTTCACAACACCCAAGACCTCCTTCTCAAAGTATTACCAGTATCTTCCTTCAGTGTGAGTCTCAAAGCACCTGTGGACTTACCATTCTGGTTTGAATGGACTTAGAGTAAGAGTCTAATGACATTTGAATAAATTTTTGTCAATAAATAATAAAGAAAAAAAGTCTAATGAATTCCCATCATGTGATTTTTAGATCTGCAAATGTTTAGTGTATCATAAATTCAGGCGAAGCTATTTTAGAGGTGAAGTGCATAATATTTATGTGAAGCATGAAGGAAGTACCAAATGAAATTTGTTCTTGGGGCATTTTTACTAAGCCAATACTATTAAGAGCTTAGAGAATATTGAAAGGATTCTCGGTAATGTGCCAAATAACTCAAGTTACTAATTTTTTGTGAATTTCACAAAGCTGTGAATTTCTTTATCTAGTATTTCTATATCACTCACATAAAAGTCCATCTCAACTGAAGCTATATTCTAAATTCAATTTCTATTTTACAAAGAAATTTCCCTGCTTCTTCTCAGCATGCTGGGGCACCTGTGTTCAGGTTTTTGCTGAGATAAGAGAGCAATGTGATATTTCCTCATGGCTTTTTAAAGAGATTCTTTGCTGTGTAATTGCCAAGACAATTAGCTGCAAGCGACAGTTCCTATTTCTTAGAAATGAAAGCTACTTGGCACTGTAAGAATTATGTTACTCCTTAGTAGTGCTGACTAGATGAAGAGCCATTTCGGATGTTGTGATTCTGAAATGGCTATCTGTTGGTGATCCATGCTTCCAAGTGCTTATGATTCAGTTCTAGGCATCTGACATTTATGACTTTTAGGATCTAGACTGGGGCTTTCAATTCAGCTAAATCATGTGTCTGCAAACAAGCATCTGTTGGGTATATCTATCTTTCAAACCTGTTATTTCCACTAAATCAAATGCTTAGTTCAGCAGAGCCTGAAAAAAAAAAAAATATATATATATACACACACACACACACACACACACATATATATATATAACAACTCCAAATGGTCTCAATGGGACACTTTACAGAAAACTGTTATGAAAAGGCACCGAGAAAGTATGCAGAGGAGTTTAGAATGGAAATGGCCTAATTTCTCTCATGCCCTCTAAATTGTTATTAACAAAGAGAATAATAACCATCTAGATTACAGTTTATTCAAGGGCTTTGTAGTGGATCAGCTTGGTTAAAGCATTATGGCAATTAGGTTGCAGAACTTTTGAAGGTGTGGTGGAAAGAGCAATGATTTCATGGCACAGATAAGCATCTGGCTCTGTGTCTACGAACTTATGACCCGGATAAGTTGTTGAACCCATATTAGCACCAGTTTCTTCATCTGTAAATTGGGGACACTGCTGTTTATTTGTGTATGGATGAAAAAGTTTGTTAACCATTTATTGAACCTCTATTATGTGCCTGGCCCGCATAAATAACATGGGTTTCAGGTGAAAAACAAGCCAAAGCAACAAAAAATCAGGCAGCATCCTTGCAGCTTGATATTCCAATAAGGGCTTAACAGCAATTCATCTGTATCCCAGATGTCATTTGGGGCAAACTGCTCTTTCAGATTTAAATGAAATAGACTTAAACCTCCTTTTCTGCATTGATTTGGTAATTCACCATCCCTGCAGGTCTCTTCAGGAATTCTTGAAGATTTGTATTTATACTTTTCACTTCTGGCTCAGAAATCCTTTTTTCCCTACAGTTGTGTCATTTATGGATCTTCTCACTGATCATCCCATACTGTCCCCATTCTGTGCTGTGGACACCTACCAAATCAGGCTTCCTGCAAAGCTTCTTCAGCACAAGGGTATGATTTGGGACCTCAGGGGTAGCCTACATCACAAATTCATCAAAATTTAAGAGCAGGTGTTCCTTTTGTGAGAAGTCCTTTGGCTGTAGCCACACCAGACATTTCTTATTGACTCTCTTTTTCTATGGGAACCACCTTCCATCATATTGCTAAGCTCCTCACTCTCCTTCAGTCCCTGTGCCTGAGGCTTTCCTTACCTGCCACACCCAGAACAGTCTATTTCTGTCATATACAGATACAACTCTCTTAGAAGAACTCTGGTACTTGCTGTCAAAGTAACTTTTTTTTTTCGTCCCCATTATATTGCTGCTTGTGTTTGACTCTCCAAGCAATGGAGTTATGTTTGTTTTATTCTACAACTGCTGACAGCTTTCATCACAGCAGCCAATGAACTTGACACACCTAGGTCCGCAGGACTGTGCTTGTGACTAAAGAAGCTCAGTTGTACGCGGAATTTGATTGCCTCACTGCATCACCTGCACACTTGTGCAGTAGCCTCTTAAGTGGGTATATAGTTTGGAGTATTTGTGTAACTTGAGAGCAGAAGAGGGGGTGACCACAAGAGCAGGCAGATCTCATGTCAATAGCCATAGAATTTGAATTGTTAAAAAGGTCCTTAGGAAAATGAGAGCCTTTAGTAGTACTTGAGGTCCTCAGTTGTGGCCTGAAGAGGCCCACTATGAAATCGCAGGTGCTACTTAAAGTGGGAAATTCTTTCACTGGCTCCTTGTTGCATTTGGAAAGTTTTCTCATTAGGCTCTGGTTTAAGGATAAATCCTAATACCCAATCAGCAAGGCTTTCCTAGGCACAGCACTTGGGATAAATGTGAAATGACAGCATGTGCCCTCCAGAAATTACATAGATAAGTGCAGCCTCCTATTACGCTGAGCCGGTGAGTCCAGGGAGTACTTTTTGAAACATATACCTTCCACTCAACAGCTCAAAGTGTTTTATCAGCATTTCACTAATGTGGTTTCCCATGAAGGTCAGAAAGTTAAATTTATCACCTAGTAGCCAGGGTTGATAGTAAATATCTTGATCTTATCACAGAGCCTCTTTTACCCATTCCAATTGCTTTTCCAGGGCTTAGAACTGCTCGCTAGGGGGAATGTCTTCAATGAGCAGGAAACGAAGTAAAAACAAAAATCTAGCTGTGTAAGGAAGAAACAAAGTGTCCTAAACAATATTCCAGTTTGCTTCCCGCTTATGGACTCTGACCCATCCATTTCTGTCTAAATGGTGTGACCCAATAACAAAGTCCTTGTATTTCCTTGTGTCTTCCTTTCCTCTTTCTCAGACATCAAAATAAATCCTGTTCTTGAGTAGGCATCTATCAAAGGGATCCTCTTTTGTTTTTTCCACTGTCCATTCAAACATAATTGATAGTGTCAGCATCACATTGGCCTTTTCAAGGAATCCACATTCAACATGGAGAGGGATTCAGTGAAATGCCCATGTGACTAGGCCCTTGAATTCATGAGCTAGATGACCTGATACCATCTCAAATTTCCAAAATCATGAGCACTATAGTATATGATTTCTTCAATTTCCTTACATGTAAAGCTGGGTTGCTCAAAAGCACTGCCATTGACATTTTTGCCCTGTACATTGTAGGTTTAGCAGCATCCTTGGCCTCTCCCATCTAGATTCCAGTAGCACCCTCCTCCACTAGTTGTGACATCCAAAAGTGTTTCCTTTGATGCAAAATGAGATTAATACTTCTATTCGTAGGCTGCTAAGAGGATTAAAGAAAACTATGTGCAAGGTGAGACCAAAAACCTGCAAGTTGTGAATGCTGGGAGGCCTGCTGAGTTGATTCACAAACTGATTGATTCATTTAGACACAAAATTCATAGTGCAGGATTGACCTTAGTGAAAGTACGTAATGCTTTCACTAGCACCCTTAGAAATAGTTGAAACAGAAAATGTTAAATCAGCAAGGCTACAGGCCTACTGGACTCCCAGATAGTTTAGATGTGAGGATGTGCTTGGTATCTTGGATCCTTTGTTTTTTGAATGTCACAATTTAGATTGTGCGAATTTTAACTTTGTCTCTCCAGAATTATGCCTGACACTTAGTAGATGCCTAATTTTAGAGAGAGGAAATGAAAGAAGGAAGGCAGACAGTCTCTCAAGACTACTCTAAGACCCAATGGTCACATAGATGTAGGCTCAATTTCACCATCCTTATATCACCTCCTTGGTTCTACTCCATTCAGGTCTCGACTCTAAAGCAGGGGTTCTTAACCCTTTTTGTTCCATGGACCCCTTTGCCAGTCAGGTGAAGAGCATGGACTCCTTACTAAGGCTAAACTATACTGTGTATTATTTAGCAAATATATCACACCTGCACCAACACGTCCCCACAAAAATAATGTGTTTTTTAATTTTCAATTCAAGCTCACAGATCCCCTGAAATCACTTGACCCCCTGGTTAAGAAGTGCTGCTCTAAAGCCTACTAGCTGTGTCACCTTGGGCAAGTTCCTGTACTGCTCTGTCTCAGTATCCTCATCCACAAGGGAGGAGTATTAATAATGCTTACCTCATGGAATTGTAGTGAGGAGTAAAGGTACACATGAAAAATGAATACCTTGCACATTAAGTGCTCAATTAACTTTAGCTAATATGACTATTGCTGTCATCATTATCATCATCACAGTGCTAGTATAAAAAAATATTTCTTTTGGACCCCAGGTGCAGAAAGTTGAGTTAATCACACTCTTCCATTAATAACACATTTTTATTGTTGACCTACACAAGGCTACTCTTATTTTAAATTTGAATTTATTTTCTTTCATTCCCACACCTCATCTTCCAACACTCTTGCCCCCCTAGAAAATCATTCTGCTATACTTAATGAGCATCTTTTTATTTGTATCTATTTTTACAAATGTATATTGTTTTTATGCACATCTTTAATTTACATAAAGGACTTGGTGCTATCTCTCATCTCTTTCTAATTCTTTTCACTCCCTGTGTGCGCATATACTCATTTGCTGATGCATAGCTCCATGATGTACATTCAACACATATATCTTTGCATTCTCCCTGTAATGAACACCCAAATGGCCTCCAACTCTCCAATTAACACAGCCATGAATTCCACATTCACAAAATCTTAAGATGTGTGTGAGGATTTATTTGAGATATATATTGTTCACACATGCTATTAGTATGCTAGATAGTGTTTGTCAGGGGTCTCCAAGAACACACTCATGTTTGGCCATTTGCTAGAAGAACACATGGGATTTAGCATACAGTCATACTCATGACTGCTGATTTATTATAACAAAATGATACTAAGCACAATCAGCAGTAGTAAAAGATGCATGAGGTGAAGGAAACCAGGTACAGATTCCCATAATTCTTTCCCCATGGAATCACTCAGGATGCACTTAATTTCCCCAGTAATAGGGTGTGACAACACCTGTGAAAGGTTTACCAGGGAGGCCTATTAGAGGCTTAGCACCCAAGGTTTTCATTGGACGGTGGTCACACAGGCAGCCTCTGCCTGGCAGGCACCAGCATTTCAGACTCTCAGAAGGAAAGCAGGTGTTCAGCATAAACCACATTGTTTGTGTCTCTAGTTAGGCACAGTGAACCAGTCTTATCAATTAAGGTGATGGAACCCTCTTGAAATCCAAGTTTCCAGATGCCCTTTAAGGGCCAACATTGTAAGCACAGCTTTCTAAGGCTAAGCAATTTTGCCTGCTATGTTACTCTTTGTACACTTTCTTTCATTATCTGTCATGTACACAATGACCCAAAAAGAGATGAGAATGTTCTCATTATAAAATGAGGAAATTGGGGCTTAGAGAGGTTAAGTAACTTGCTTCAGGTCACAGAGCTAAGAAGAGAAAGAGTCAGGAGGTACACCTTGTGCTGCCTCTCCAAGCTAGAAGCAGCCCCTTCTAAACTACCTTAAAAAATTGACCCTTCTCTTTACCATTAATTTAAGTGGGTCTTCAGTAATTAAACACATGAGACTTGATAAGCTTTTCTTTCCTTGCTGCAAATAGCTTGATCGTGTCATTTTCTTATTTTGGAAGCCGTTTCTGAGAAAAAACTTTAGCTAATTAAATTGATTTAAGTGCCACGTCTGCCACTGCTATAGTCTTGAGCAAGAGCCGCTTGGCTTAAACTGTTTAGATGATTGGCATTTAGCACCACAGAGAGGAAAGCTAAAACTTTGGTTACTTGCCACGAAAATTAATTCGGGTTAATTCTGAAACTGTAAACAATTTAAGAAAATAAATTTTGTCTCTTTTCTGAGGTTTTCTCTGACTTAAAAAAATGGGACTCAGACAATGTATGCTAAGCACTCTACCTGCGTCTTTCCCACTGATGTGGAAACTAAGACTTACAGACACTAACTTGCCAAATGACACTTACTAGCTATTGGTAGAGCAGGGATTTGAAGCAGAAAGATACCAAAACCATGGGTTAACCATGGGCTTCTCTGCCATCCCAAACAGTGCATTAATGGTGAACCAGGTTGAAACAGGTTGGGAAAAAAAGTCACCATTAACTAAACAAGAAAGCAGAGAGCCAAGTTGGTGATTGGCCCAACTTGATACCACAGTTCTGTGCTGGCCAGTAAGCATTAATAAGCCCCGGTCTTTTGGGCCCTGAGTCCTCTTGTTTCTGAAATGAAGATAACTTAACGATTCCTGCCCTATGAACTGCATTGTATTACTGTGGAGATCATATAGGACAGGAAATGTAAAAGTATTTTGAATGGATAAAAAGAGCTACTTTCAGCTATGACTCTTATGGTTGCATGTGTCTTTTAGCAGAAATATATCCATCAGAGCATGAAACTAAAAATTCCAGGGGTAGGTCTGTCAAAATGTGCAGCATGATAAAAGTCTTGAAAGAGTGTCAACACAAGGTGGTTTCCTCCTGTCCAGCTTTCAGGTGCCATTTTTCTTCATGTTAGCCATTTTCTCTAAAAGTATCTCCTCATGTGGATCAAGACTGCCATAGAAGTTGTTGACCTTGATGTCTCTCAGTGGTAAATGTCTCAGGAGAGAAGAATAGCATCCTATGTAATACAAAATGGCCCTCCCAGAATTAAGTTTCGTTATTTGTGGTTGGCTTCAGTTGGTCACATGCCCAGCTATAAATCAAATTACTGTTAGCAGGAAATGCCAAATGCTGATTGGCTAGGTCCTGACTGCATGCCATCATCAGAACCACTTGGAATGGTAGTATGGGAGGTATGAGTCCTTAAGAGGCTAATATCAAAGGAAGTGTGATTCAATGGCATCCTCTTAATGCTATGTGTGTTAAGGAATATTATTATAACATTACAGGTCTAAGATAGCAATGTGTTCCATAACCTTGCTGTTGTGCAACAAGTAAAACTGAAATGTACTTTACTGAACATTGCATTTAGAGGATTGGGACAGCTCCCTGTGGATGCAAACCAAGTATTAAACATACAGAAGGCAAATGCAATTCAGAAATTCATGGACGCACTCCCTGTCTAACCTCATTTGAGGTTTTATTTTTCGGCCGTTTTCATATTGGTCCACTTAGGGAAGGGTAACTATGTAAGGTAATTACAAAGATAGTATTTAATTAGTTTTGGTTTCAAATCAAGGTATTTTCTACAAACTTGGCCAGTAATGCTGATGGACATTAATGAATGAAAATTTGTGATTGAAACATCTGTCACTGTCAAGCAGGGTCAATTAAGGGCTGGGATTGGCCCATCATTGAAAACGTGATGATGGCCACAGAAAGCCGAATAAGCTAAACTTAATGTTCCCCTAATCATTAGCCCATTGAGCTGACAGTGATTGGTCACAAACATGCACCGATGAGCAGTAATGAAGTTGCTACCAGATCAGTTCAGCATAGGTTTTTCAGGCTAATTAGCTAGACAAAAATGTTAATTTAATCAAAGAAACATGTATTCATGAAAGGTGTGTAAGAGAGCTGGAGAAGAAAATTGGCTCAGTCATTGAAGAGGTAAAATTATAGCTGCCAAACAAGTCATCTCGACTTCACAAAATCATTCCTCAATTTACAGTATCTCTTAGAAATCAGTCTGGTTACACTTAAGCATCTCACGTGGTCTTTCTTCTTCAGATGTGATTATTGCAAAGGAAAATCATCTGCTGAGCAATGTAGAATGAAAGCACACCACTTATCTCATTTTATCCCCAGAGGATTAATTAATTCCACTAGAAATGTTCTTTTACTTTGATTCATGAAATGTTGGAATAGAAACACTTCTTAGGGATTATCTAATTCATGCCATTCTAGTTACAAGGAGAAAAATGAGGCACAGAGAGGATATATTACTTGCTCAAGACCACACAGCTAGCACATTTTAATTGCTGTCTTGGATGCAAGTATTCCTGTGTAGTCAATGGAGTATAACGTGTGAGTTAAGTATTGCAAATGGTATTTCCCCTTTGATCACTATGTTATGGACATCTTCAGTCATTTTCACAGAGAGACATTTATCTCAAAAGATGATTCTATTACATTTGTATTTGCAAGGAAAATGAAGAAATCTGTACAATGGAAAAGCACAATTTATTTCTTGGCATGGATGTCATGTGAAAGAGCTGGAAATAGTAAGTGCTGTTTGGATACCAGCCCTTGCTACATCAAGTACACCAATTATTTTCATCATGTTTTTTTTTTTTTTTGAGAACTTGTAAGTTTACAGAACAATCATGTATAAAATACAAGATTACCGTATATCATCCTATCATTAAAAAGTTCATTGAGGGTGATGGGCCACACTTGTGGGAGATGTTTGTGTGGGATGTGGTGGGAGGTGTGGGAGGTGGGTAACATGGGAATCCCAGTGGGTTCCGTGTAATATTTTGGGTAATCTAAGCACCTCTTAAAATATATGTATATATATATATATAAATAACATTTTTGTAAGCAAATACACATATATGCATATATATTTATATATCATTTTGCAAATGTTTGTATGTATTGTGAGAATTTTGATTTTTACCCACATTAAAAATAAATTAAAAAAAAAATTGTACTATTAACTATAGTCCAAGGTTTAACTTAAGGTTCACTGTTTGTATCTTGTAATTCCCTGTTTTTTATTTTGTAAAATTTTATTCTAATAAAATATAAACAACCTTAAATTTCCCCTTTGGATCACATTCAAAAATGTAAACTAGTACCATTAATTATGTTCACAATGTTGTGCTACCATCACCACTATGCATCACCAAAAGTTTTCTATCATCCCAAATAGAAGTTCTGCACATTTTAAGGCTTAACTACTTATACTCAACCCTCACCCCATCCCCTGCTGACCTAGATTCTAGATTCTGACTCTGAGTGTGCTTATTCTAATTATTTCATAGCAGTGAGAGCATACAATATTTGTGTTTTTGTGTCTGGCTTATTTCACTCAACATGATGTCTTCAAGGTTCATCCATGTTGTTGCATGTATCAGAATATCATTCCTTTTTATGGATGAATACTATGCCATTGTGTATATATACCACATTGTTTATCCATTCATTCGTTGATGGACACTTGGCTTGCTTCTGTCTTTTGGCCATTGTGAATAATGACGCTATGAATATCATTGTGGAAATATTTGTTTGAGTCCCTACTTTCATTTCTTTTGGGTACATACCTAGAAGCAGGATTTCCCAGTCATGTGGAAATTCTATACTTAATTTTCTCAGGAACGGCCAAACTGTCTTCCACTGTACCATTTAACGTTCCAACAGCAAAGAATGAGTGTTCTTATTTCTCTACACCCTCTCCAACACTTTTAATTTTCTGTTTTTTAAATAATACCAATTCTAGTTGGTGTGAAATTGTATCACACTGCATTTCATATTTGCACTTCCCTAATGGCTAATGATGTTGAGCATCTTTTCATGTGCTTTTTGGCCATTTGTATATCTTCCTTAGAAGGATGTCTATTCAAATCTTTGTTTATGTTTAAATTGGTTTGTTTGTCTTTTCTGTTGAATAGAAGAATTTCTTTTTATACTCTGGGTATTAAACTCTTACTGTATATGGTTTCCAAATATTTTCTCCCATTGTATAAGTTGTCATTTTATTTTCATGATAAAGTCCTTTGAGGCCCCAAAGTTTTCAATTTTGAAGAGATCCCATTTATCTATTGTTTCTTTTGTTGCTCCTTCTTTGGGTGTGAAGAAACCATTTCCTAACACAAGGTTCTGAAGATGCTTCCCTAGTTTTCTTCTGGGAGTTTGATAGTCCTGGCTCTTATATTTGGGTGTTTGATCCATTTTGCATTGATTTTTGTATATGGTGTGAGGTAAGGGTCCACCTTCATTCTTTCACAAATGGAGGTCTAGTATTCTCAGCACCATTTGTTGAAGAGACTATTCTTCCCCAGTTGAAGGTCTTTGCCCCCTTGTCAAAAATCAGTTGGCCATAAAAATGAGGATTGATTTCTGAGCTGTGAGTTTGATTCTATTGACCTATATGTCTGCCCTTGTGTTAATACCATGCTATTTTTATCACTGCGGCTTTGTGAAAAGTTTTTAAGAGCAACAAGTGTGAGTCCTCCAACTTTGTTCTTCCTTGGCTTTGGCTTTTTGGCTACTTGGGGCCTCTTACCCTTCCATATAAGTTTGATTATTGTTTGTTTTTCCATTTCTTCATAGAAGGTTTTTGAACTTTTGATGGGAATTGTGTTGAATCTGTAAATCATTTTGGATAGAATTGACATCTTAATAATATTTAGTCCTCTAATCCCTGAACATGGAATATCCTTCTGTTTATTTATGTCTTCTTTGATTTCTTTTAGCAATGTTTTGTAGTTTTCTGAGTACATGTCCTTTACATCCTTGGTTAGATTTATTCCTAAATATTTTATTCTTTTAGTTGCTATTGTAAACTTGATTTATTATTCCAATTGTTCATTGCAAGTGTGTAGAAGCTCTATTGATTTTGGGATGTTGATCTTGTAATTTGCCACATTGTTGAATTCATTTATTAGCTCTATGAGATTTGTTGGTGAATTTTTAGAATTTTCTTCAGATAAGATCATGTCATCTGCAAATAGGGAAAGTTTTACTTCTTTTCCAATGTGGATGCTTTTTATTTCTTTTTCTTGCCTAACTGCTCTGGCTAGAACTTCCAGTACAATGTTCAATGACGGTGGTGACAATGGGCATCTTGTCTTATTCCTGATCTTAGAGGGAAATCTTTCAGTCTTTCTCCATTAAGTATGATAATAGTTGTGGGGGTTTTCATATATGCCCTCTATCATGTTGAGGAAGATTCTTTCTATTCCTAGTAGTCTAAGTATTTTTTTTTAAATCAAAAATGGTTACTGGATTTTATCAATTGCCTTTTCTGTATCAATTGCAATGATCATGCATTTTTCTCTTTGTTTTGCTAATGTGGTACCTTACATTTATTGATTTTCTTATATTGAGCCACCCTTGCATACCTAGGATAAACCCTACTTGACCATGATTTTCATTCTTTCGATGTATTTTTATCTGACTTTGATATGAAGATATTGTTGGTCTCATGGAATGAATTAGGGAGTGTTCACACCCACTCAATTTTTTGGAATTTTTTATCATAATTGGTGTTAATTCTTCTTAGAATGTTTAGCAAAATTCCCCCTGTAATGTCATCTGGTCACTAGCTTTTCTTCATTTGGAGATTTTTGATTACTGATTCTATCTCTTTATGTTTTCCTAGTCTGTTGAGATCTTCTATTTCTCCTTGAGTCAGTATAGGTACCTTGTATTTTTCTAGGAATTTTTCCATTTCATCTAGCTTATCTAATTTGTTTCAGTATAGTTGTTCATAATATCCCCTTATAGTCTTTTTTATTTCAGTGAGGTAAGTATTAATGCTCCCCTTTTCATTTCTGATTTTATTCATGTGTCCCCTCTCCTTTTTTTATCAGTATAACTAAAGGTTCATAAATTTTATTGATCTTTCCAAAGAACCAAATTTTGGTTTTGCTGATTCTATTGTTTTTTATTTATTCTCCTATTTCATTTATCTCCACTATAAAATTGTTATTTCCTTTCTTATGTTTGCTTTGGGTTTAATTTGCTCTTCTTTTTCTAGTTCTTCTAGTTTTGAGATTAGGTCTCTGAATTAGAATCTTTCTTCTTTTTTACTGTAAACATTTATAGCTATAAATTTCCCTCTCAACACTGCCATTGCTGCATCTCAAAAGTTTTGGCATGCTTTATTTTCATTGGTCTCAAGCAATTTCTTAATTTCCCTTGTCAGTTCCTCTTTACCCCATTGGTTGTTTAAGAATACATTGTTTAATTTCCAGATATTTTTGTATCTTCCAGCTCACCCTCTGTATTTGATTTCCAGCTTCATTCCATTGTTATCAGAGAAGATAAATTGTGTGATACCAGTATTTGGAGTTTATTGAGATTATTTGTGACATAAGATATGTCTACCCTGGAGAAGGATCCATGTACTCTTGAGAATATACATTCTGTTGTTGTTATATGAACTGTTCTAGATATATACCTTTCTAGTTGGTTCAGAGAATTGTTCCTTATTGATCTTCTGCCTTGATGTCTTATCCATTATTGAAAGTGGTTTATTAATATCTCCTACTATTAATATAGAACTATCAATTTATCCCTTCAAATCTGTCAATATTTGCTTCATATATTTTGGGGCTCTGCTGTTAGGTACATATATATTTATAATTATTATATCTTCTTGTTGAATTGACACTTTATCAGTAGATAATGACCATCTTTGCCCCTCATACCTGTTTTTGACTTAAAATCTATTTTCTCTGATATTAGTATAGCTACCCCAGCTGTCTTTGGTTACTACTTGGATGATATACTTTTTGCCATCCTTTCATTTTCAACCTACTTATGTCTTTGAATTTAAGGTGCATGTCATAGAAATAGCATATAGTTGGGTCATGTTTGTTTGTTTTTTTTTTATTTACTCTGTCAATATCTGTCTTTTGATTGGACAGTTTAATCCCTTTATATTTAAAGTCACTATTGATAATCGAGTTTCTTCTGCCATTTTGCCATTTTGTCTTTGTTTGCTGATTCTTTCTTCTGACTACTCCATTCATTTCAGTTATTCTGGTCTTCAACTCCAGTAGTTTTGTTTGGTTCCTTTTTAAACTTTCTGTCTCTTTATTGAGATTCACATTGTTCATTCATTGTTTTCCTGATATACTTTACTTCTTTCTCTATTTTTTTCCTTTATCTCCTTGAGCAGACGGAAGATTATTTTTTAAATGTTTTTTTTTTTCCCACTATTTCCATAGTCTGATCTTTTTCATTGATGTTTTCTGGATTTTTATATTTTTCTTTTGGATAGGTCATCATTTCTTGTTTCTTTGTTTATTTCATAATCTTTTGTTGCACTGTATATTTTAATATTTTAAAATATTACCTCTGGGGTTTATTGACTGATATGTCTGTTTTTCTGAGTTTGTAACCAGCTGGTTAAATGGCAGATTTTTTGAGTATCAGCTTTCCTATCAAGAAGGTCCACCCAAGGCAAATACAATCATTTAATCAATTGATTAAAGTAGGTTATCTTTTGTCCCAGGCCATCCACCTCAATTGTTTCTTACATTGCTTTCATTGTCTCAAGCTGCTTTTGCCTAGAGAGCAAGTTCTGGGGAGGGGAACCATGCTAGAAAGGAGTTTCCCAAGTCAGTCTTTCCCAGCTGGAAAAAGGCCAGGGACCCACAAAGGGAGTGCCAGCCAGTTCCATAATGCCCTGGAAAAGAGATGAGGGAGGGGCTAGGAAGTATGCCAAGATCTTCTTTCATGGCTCCCCAAACCTGATCTTTCTTGACCTTCTCAGGAAATGCAGCCCTTCAATTGTCCTCAACAGCTGTGAGGAAGTGTGTTGTCTTTAATTATCCTCCACCACTTTTGTCTGAGGTAATGTGGAGTAATGGCCACCTTCAGAGCTGGGACACTAGTGAACCAAAAAAGCTAATCAAAAACCATAATCAGCGATCAGCCCATGCCTACCCCAGATCTTGGGCAAGTGGACTTTTATGTTCCTTTCTTTCATGAGCAAGATACACCAGGGTCTAAACCCCACTGCTGCATGCTGTGAATGATGGGAATGGATAATAGTTACTGCCACCTAGAGAGAGCAATTTACTGGTATTTATCATAATTTACCAGCCTCTTCCTCCTAATCATTCCTAGATGTTATAGTGTTCTACTGGATTCCATATTTTCAAAAGAGTTGATTCAGACAGTTCCTGTCTGTTTAGTAGTTGTACCAGTGGAGGGACTGAACTTCCTCCTCTACCATCTTCCCACAATCCTTCCTTGCATTTATTCTTGAATATCTCTTTGGCAAGTGAAATGGAGATGCAGTCATTCCTTTACAAGTTCCACCTCCTATTACTGGCAAATGTCAGCAAATTCCATGTGTCCTAATATCCATGGGTTAATACCCACTTAGTAAATTAATCCACCCATTCATCCAGCCATCAATTGATTCTAGAAATGCTCCTAAACAGGGTTTTGGAGTAGAAACATTGTTCAATTTAGGCCTTTAGGAATTTCTCTGTGTTAGGTAGTAGAGACATTCTTGGGCCCCCAGCATTTGCCAAAACTATTTTCTGCTTAAAATTCCTTCCATCATTATCTTAATATAGGAACATCTATTCATTCTTCAATGCCAAGTTTGAATATTTCTTCTTTGAATAGCCATCTTTGGTCCCCAGACTGTGTAGGAACACCATCTCTGTGTCCCTAGCACTGTAAGTCAAAACATATCATGGAAATTATAACTCTGCTTGATTAACTGTCCCTCTTACTCGACCACAGTTTCTCAAAGTATGGTTCAAATATCATCCACATCAAAATTGCTTGGGTTTTTTGTTAAAAATTCAAATTCTTGGCTCAACTCCAGACTTATTCAGACTCCTTTGGGGGAAGAACTGTAAATTGAATTTTAGCAAGTTTATAGGTGATTCTTATGTCCCATAAGTTTTGAAAATATTCCATTATTCCTGTTGCTCCTTGGAGGACTTGGCACAGAGGAAATACTCAATATATAGTTAGTGAATGACTCAATGATTTCTGAGCATCAGTAATCAGATCATAGATTAAAAACAACAACGATGGGAAATGGCCATCCCAGGGAATGGAGAGGGCCTGCATCTGCAGGCAGGATCATCCCACCCACCATATCCATGGGATATAAGCCCTCTCTCACTTGGAGTAGGAGTGGACATCACCATCCCAGTCGCCTCTGGATTGGGGGAAGAACTATGGACTAGAGTGGACTTGATGGTATTCTCTTGCTCACATATGGTGATTCTTGAAATGCAAGAAATTATAACAATGAGGTGGAAAAAAAAAAAAAAAAAAAAAACATACCATCAAGTTTGATTTGTGTCTTTGCTGATATAGGATCCTGTTTATTATTTTTGCTACTACAGAAGCTTAGAAGTAATAACGTTTTGCAAGTTGAGAAGGAACTTGAAGTTCCTCCAGTCCACTCCTGTGCCTGAGATGAGCAGATGGAAAAAGACTTGCCTAAGGCCACAGAGCACATTAATGGTGAGACTGAATCAGAACCCATATTTTCATAAAAGTTCATTGTCTTTCCTCTTACACCATGTTACCACTACAACAATTCTACCTAGTGAAGGAGGAAAGCTATTCTTGCCCTCCTTTATAATAGTGAATTAACAATATATCAAATATTTGACAGTTCCCCTGTTACTAATATCCATCCCTCTATACCTAAAAAAACCCAGCTAACTACAGTACATGGAGAGGTTCTTATCAAAATGTCAGGGTGTTGATTATTTCAAGTTGTAATCAACAATTAGTATGTTCAGCCTTATGGAATTGGAGCATCTTATGACTGGGAATGTCCTCACTTCCGCTGTGCCCTATAATTTATCCATCCTAATTCAATCTTCACAATTTTTGTTATATCCAAATGCCAAACACTTTGAATGAACTTTAAAAAAAATACCTATATTGGATTTATTTTGAGCAGTAGTATTCATTGGAACTTGAGTATGGTGTGCTAGTTATTTTTATCTTAACACATGTTTTAAAATATTATTTAAATACCATTGTTTTCCCATCTAAGTCATCTTATCTAATCAGTGATACATGTATCATGCTTCTGGATTCACCTTCCTCATTATTTTGTCTGGGTTCTATGATCTTCCCTTTACACCCTAATGGTGACTATCCATAAACATAAGAAAGAAATGTCTTTATGGCCTAATTAATATTGAAAATAAAGATAGTATCCATAGAGTCATATTAATTCTTTTGATATATTGTTTCTGGCAAAGCATGGTTGAGAATCTTTTATTTTAATATCATTCCCAGAGATATTTGGTTATTTTTAAGGAATGGCAGTTGGCATAAAGTTTGCTAAAGTAAAAATTAAAATTTCCTTATATATCTGGCAAATTTTATAGTATATAAAGGCTGTTTCATTGCTATGATTAAACAATGCAAACAGGGTTGCATTAGCATCTAAATTTCATATATTCAAAAAAAGAGAGTTCTGGCAAGAAAATATATAATTTTTTTTAAAGTTTTGGAAATGTAAAGTTCAAGTTTTAGAATCATTACTTTGGATCTTTTACAAGGGGATGTATTAATGAGCATTCCAAATCGTTTCCAGCTGCACATTTTCTAGATTTAAGCGGAAAAGCTATGAGAGGTCTGGCAGCCTAAAGAAAATTACATTTATAGGGATTGAAGACTTATGCCTAAGTGTGCTTCTTAGAGGATGCATTGGAAAAGGTGGATTTGCAACCTCGAAATGGCACCACACTCAATTGGGAGTTTAAGGATCTCCACGAGGATTTTGAATTAGGAAAGCATATTTGTCAGATTTGAGGACAGTAGGAAATTGAGCATTTCTGGAAAACCATAAATGAGTTAATGCAGTGTTCAGGACAAGCTGTGCCTTGGCCTCTCAAAGGAGGTTTGTAGTAATAACCTGCTGTAAAAACTACCACTGCCTTTCTGGCAGTTTTCACCATATGCCTCTGCTCTGAAAGCTGGCATTTTCTGGCAGTCACTGTGGCTTAAGGACCTATTATTCTGTGAGGTGGACTTTGGCTCCATTTGCTATGTGCTTTCATCTGGGCAATTTGTAGCCAGGGAGGGAGGCCTGTAGGAAGTTAAATAAAGATGGAAGAATCTTTTTCAAACGGTTGTTTTCATGTGCAGCAGCAAGGAGAACATTGCTAAAGGGAGGTATTTATATTTCTAAATGATAGAAAGGAAACTTTACCTGAACTCCTGCCTCTCCCAGGAAGCTTTCTTTATCCCATCTCTTGCTGTACTCTCCTGTTTATAAAATTATGTAGTTCCTGCCGTCTCTACTGCAAAATTTATCAGTCACTGTATACCATCCACTTTCCTTCCTCCTTTCCATCCCTCAGAGGGAAACCTAACCAAATGGCATCCCATTTTCTGCATCTTTTAAAGTCTATTGGGAAACAAATGTGGCTCAAGCGATTGGCCCCTGTCTACCATATAGGAGGTCCAGGGTTCAATTCCTGGGGCCTCCTGGTGAAAGGCAAGCTGGCCCACGCATTGAGTTGGCCCACATGGAGTGCTGGCCCACTTAAGAGAACTGGCCCATGCAGGAGAGCTGGTGCAGCAAGATGATGCAACAAAAAGAGACAGAGAGTAGCGACAATAAAAGACCCAGCAGACCAGGGAGCTGAGGTGGCACAAGAGAATGAGCGCCTCTCTTCCACTCCAGAAGGTCCCAGGAGTGGAATTGCTGGGTAATACAGTAATTCCATGTTTAACTTTTTGAAGAACTGCCAAACTGGTTTTCAAAGACGCTACACTATTTTAAATTTCCCACCAGCAATGTGTAAAGGTTCAGTTTCTCCACATCCTTACCAACCCTTGTTTCTGTCTCTTTTTGATCGAAGTCATTGTAGTAGGTTTGAACTGGTATCTCATTATGGTTTTTATTTGCATTTCCCTAATGACTAATGAGATTGAGCCTCTTTTCACATGCTTATTAGCTATTTGTATATCATCTTTGGAGAAATGTCTGATCTAATCGTTTACCAGTTTTTTAATCGAGTTATTAGTGTTTAGTGTTGACTTATATCTAGTAAACTTGATTTATGCTTTGCAAATATTTCTCATTCCATGTTGTCTTTTCACTTTCTTGATGGCATCTTTGAAACACAAAGGTTTTTAATTTCAATAAATAAATTTTACATAATTTTTCTTCTTTTGCTTGTGCTTTTGGTGTCAAAACTAAGGTGCATTGGCATTTTGATGGGATCCTTGCACCTATTAAGCCCTTAATTCAAAGGAGTGAAAGTTCAATGCCATGAATATCAGCCTTGTAGTAGAATGGGTCAAGACCCATTTTGGCAGAAGTGGCTTTGCAGCAGTGTCCTTCAAACTGACACATCATTAGCCACCCATTCTAAATATAGATAAAACCACCATGAAACCACAGTCCTGCTTAATAAGATAGGAACTGAATGTCTGTTTTATGACCACAGAATGTGAAATACATTAATTTCTAATTTTTTAAGACTTAAGATGCAAAGGATATAGGAGAGTATGCGTACATACTTAGTGATATTTTTATCATTTATAATATTAGGGATCTTAAGTCTGTTTTCCAAAATTTCTTTTGGAATCTTCAGTATTTTATGGGAATTGTTGTGTAGACCTAACAGGAGAATTCTGAACAGAACAAAACAGTTCCTCATCTCCACAGATGTGAAAACTAGGTAGATGGTTCAATGGGGTTGATGTAGAATAGAGAGAAAGAAGACAGGAGTGGGGCCTCCCTCTGGTTTTGCTATGCCCAGTTTAACACTAACCTGCCCTATTGGAATTAGGAGTGGTAGGCATCTACCTGCTCATCCACCTACCCCAATATCTCGGCAGAGCTCGAAGGGACTTCACAAATGCATTCAAATTTCTGGATACACAATGTGAAAGTCACGTTTCTAGAAAGGAGAAGGAAGATAAACCTGTAACAAGTTTACGTCATGGGTCATAGGCACAGCTTTGGAAGCAAACAGATCTGAATTTGAACTAGCTCTAATTTACTTGCTGGCTATGTGCCCTTGAGCAAGTAAATGAACTTCTTTTAGTTTTCTCATTCTGTAAAAAGAGCATGATAATACCTTTTTTCATGGGGATGCTTTGTGAATAGCTTCATAGAGTGTGTGGAACATAGCACACATTGGGTAAATGTTACCATTGTTATCTATATTATTAATACTTACTTTATTCTTCATTAATCATTACATATATTACAAAACTGAAAGTGAGGGATCATTCCCACATTCATTGGTTATCTTTGTAACAGTCTCTCTTTTTTAGTGGGACTAACTGAAAGAAGGTTGCATAGATAAGCCTCCTGTGTTTGCAAGCAAAATTTGCCATGTCCATGTCACTCAGTTGTGTCTTTCCCCGTGGGTTTTATAATGAGAAGCCTATTGGTTAGCTGTATAAGTGTAAAACAAGTTCACATAGAAATGTGTGTGGAATCCAGCCAAGGCTGTTTCCTTACTTCAGTCTTAGCAATTTATTATTAGGAAGTAATAAGTTCTGGCAATTAATTTCAGGTACCCCCTGGGTACTGCTAATGGTTAAGATTGAAGTACCCATTCAGTGATTGATTTGAATGGAAGGGATGACTTATGTCTCTGTCCACTGTCCAAAGAGCACTTTCATAAAAGTGAAATCAACTTCTTATCCAAGGCAGGAAGTAGTAGGTTGTTGCTCCAGAGTAGGAAGCTTCTAAATCTGGCAGTACACTTTGGCCCCAAATGGTGCACTTGCCTGGGTGACAGTAACAGCCTAACAGGGTTCAGGAGGAGAAAACAATAGTCTAGCTCAGAACGTGGCACCAGAGTTGTTGTTTTTTCAGGAGTATGGGGTGATTTGAGTATAATTCTTTTAAGAAATTGTGCCTTGTTTTTCTTTTTTTCTTTTTTATCTGAGCTGACGAAATACATTCAGAACTGTTTAGTGTGTCCTGCAGATGTAACTGAATTAAAAACTGAGCTCTCTAATGATACCCTTAATCCTTGGAGTCTAGCTAATAGAGTCTAAAGAGTATTGAAATGGTGTTGGCTTTCCCTTGTTTCAATCTCATCTCTGCCATTCCCTACCTGCAAATGCCCCTGAATCACTGGGACTCAGTTTCCTCAACTCCATAATGAGAAGATAGGAGAGAAAAGTTCACTTGTTTCATTTTTAAGAGGCAATGCATACATACCACAGTACACAAATGAAAAGTACAAAAGAGCATATTTCAACGCACAATATGTATGCAGTTTGGTAGCTATTTTTCTCTTTCCATTATATTTCTCTAACATTTCCTTAAATTTCCAAGTTATCTTTGCAATTATCATTTATAATTTTGTCTAATAAGCTCCCCTTCCCTAGCTATATAGGTAAAACCCCTTTTTTTTCCTACTATAAATGCCCCTAAACTTGATTCATTTTTACTTTCAATAAATATAGTGTGGGCACTTGCCATGTAAAGGTACCAAGCAAGGTGATGGGGATATGATAGAGAATAAGGAAGACAAGGCCCCTGCCCTCATGGAGCTTATGTTCTAGTGAGGAAGACAGAGAAGAAATAAGAAAACAAAATGATTTCAGATTGTGGTTTGTGCTTTGAAGGAACTAGACAGTTGTGAAAAAAGAGGGAAAGAATCTACTTTAGAGAGAATGTCTACTTTCATGCTTGTAGCCACCCTTTCCACGTTCACTGGGACTGTTTATTTCCTTTTAGTATGTATGCACAAATTTGAGACTAACATTTCAAAGGATATTAAAAATTTCGTCAACTCTTAATAGAACATCTGTGTAAATTCTTGTCAGAAACAGTTTTTCCAGTGTGCATCAGCCACAGCATTTGTACAGTCTTGCAGTGTCCCCACCCCAGGAAGACTCTATGGCCTTTGTCCAGGACAGTGAAGATTAGAAGTTGGATTGGGCTGAACAAAGGCTGAACAAAGGGTCCTCTCCTGCGGTTTGGTTTGCAAGTTAGTGTTGTTTACTACACTCTGGGTCACTGGGTCACTGCTGCTTGTATATCAATGACACTCTTGAGACATTTAAAGAATCCAGGACATGGAGATGGGGACAGTTGAGTTCTGACCCAGTTACTGCCAGTAACTTGCTGTTTTGTGTGTGTGTGTGTGTGTGTGTGTGTTTATATTTTGTTTTGTTTTGAGGTACTGGGAACCGGGGATTGAACCCGGCACCTCGTATGTGGGAAGCCGGCGCTTATCCACTGAGCCATATCAGCTTCCCTGAGTTGGTCTTTTCATTTGTTTTGCTTCTTGTTTGTTTTTGCTTTTTCAGGAGGCAACGGGAACCAAACCCAAGACAACTTTATAAATATGATTATCAGTTAGTTGGGATTTCCTGCATTTGAAAGACTCACCTGAAAAAAAAAGATACTTCTGATTTAGAAAGTCCCATAAGATTTTCAAGAGTGTGAGTGTGTGTGTATGTTTGCTTGCTTGTTTGCATTTTCCTCCAGCTGTCAAGTAATCATCATTAAGGGAATGAGTAACTGTCAGGCTTTGGATTACTCCTTGAAAGTCTAGGAACCCTGCTCAGAAAATAATGTTTCTGTCTATCTTTTGCAGTCAACAGGCTGAAATGCTTAGCTAAGAAGCTGGTTAGGCTTCCAGATGTGTTCTGCTACAGGAGAGTTTGCACTTGCAAATCTGGGCCTCCAAAAAAGCTGGCTGAGGCAGCACAACTGGCCCCATGTGCTCAGAGGCTCCCTTTCTTCTGAGGGACCACCTAGTTGAAAAGGTTGACAGCCCTGAGCATGTGAATCTTTCTCTGCCCCACCTCTACTGCCCTCCCCATCTCCAGACTTCCCTGCCACCCAAACAAATGCTTCTATCGGAGGAGGAAAATGGCCCTTGTCTTCAACTATCACAAATAGCTTTTCCTCTCTGTGGAGATCCTGGTTAATTTCATTTAGCATATAATAGATGAAGGACATTCAGCACGAAAATGTATCTATTTACTGTAATTACATCAACATTTTAAGTCTGAAAAAGTGCTAGAGAAAGAACTCATTTCACATCTATAACCAAAATGCTCCATGTGTTTTTACAAGAGGATAATAAAGACATAAATGGGATAGATGGGGCTAAGTAGTTTTACAGATGGTGGTTGCATATTAAAGATTAAATTGCTGTCTATAAATAAAACCACTTTTGCAGTAACTAGGTTACTGCTTTATCTTAATTTAGGTGTAATTGAGAGCATTAGTGTTCTTCATACCAGCCCAGTGAAGGTTTCCGCACACTGTAAATAGGACTCCATGGAACGCTAACTGATGAATTTTCTTTGTCACTTTCTTTGTCACCTAACTTTCAAGGTGACTCTAGAATCTCTGCTAGTTTCTAGTCCTTATCATTGACCTCTCTGATCCAGAGAGTATGAGAAAGATCTTGTGGGGCTCCACAAAGAATGACAAATATCTCAGTTTTCGTTGTGTGAGGTGTGTGAATGCTTATGTGTGTGTCTGTGTGTGTCTTATGCTGTGCTTTATCTCCAATATTGGCTTTTTTCCCCCTGTTCTTTATAAAAATTGCTATATTAAGAACCACAGAATGTGATAATCATGACTTCCTGGTCAAGTGAGAAACAGTCAAAATAGTTATAGAATTAGAAGTGTATTTATTTGATTTAAGGATGTGAAAAATTATGAAATACCTTTTAGATGGGAAGAGAGAGTTAAAAACATAACTTCCCACCATTAATGTATTGCCACTTCTCTCAAGTCTGGTGCCCATAATTGAGATTGAGACAAGAGAGCAGAGCAATTTTAAGCACGTCTAAGGAACTAGACTGCCTGGGTTTAAGTCCTCCCACTACTGTCTACCGACTCGGTGGCTTTATTCAAGTCACTTAATCTCTCTCTGCTTTGTTTTTCTTTTCTATAAACTGGGCACCATAATAGTATCTATCACCCAGAACTGCTGTAAAGATTAATTGTATTAATCCAGGTAAAGCTATAGGAAGAGTTCTGGCCCATGATGTTTACTTGATAATGACACACACACACACAGTTTCCACCATTATGCACTCTTGAGATTGCTTCATTCATTCCTTCCCAATTTGGGGGGAGGGGAGCATGTCCTATGTATGATGTAGTGTGCTAGTTGTTAGGGACAGTCCCCAATTTCTATGCATATGAGCCCTGAGAAAGCAGCAGCCTTCTCCTTGTAGTCCAGGGACCTCCGTGCCTGGCACATGGCCAGGCCTCAGGAGGTCCTTGCTGAGTGGATTGCCTGGGTCAGCCAAAGTCCTGAGCTTCATCCCCAGAGCCCCAGGAAAGGGGTGTAGAGGATGTCTCCCCCAAAGAAAAGTGAGCTGACTTTAGTCAAAAGAAGGATAGATAGGTGCTGAGCAGCGAAAATCAGTGCCCCCTTTCCCCACAGAAAAAAGTTATGTATGGGAGAATTTAAAGAGCACAATGGAAAAGGTGTCCTAAGAGACAGAGTGAGTCATGAAAGCAGTTGCAATGGGGAAAAGGGTAAGAGAAGCTTGCCCAGAGGAGTGAAAATCCTGATGGACCATAAGGTATAGAGAGGGTTTTGTTGGCTAAAAAGGCAACACTATTTTTGTAAAACAAAGAGAAGTCCAGACTTTTGGCCAGCTTCAAACTAGGACTGTAAAGGAAAACAAATCTTCTTCCAAAGCCCCTTTTATTTTTTGCTTTTGCAATGTATTTTGTGATTTCCCTCAACAGGTTTACTTTCCTAATTAAATTTATCCTAGGCAACTATTCAGAAACACAGTCTGTACTATAACGGGACAGATGGCCAGAGTTCTATCTCCCTTCTGTGGCCTAAGGAGCCGGTCCAGGATAAGGCTGGACTGCAAAGAAAAATTGCTGTGCAAATTAGCCCTTGGTAAAATTCCTGGAGTGGAATGATTTTATGAGGATGAGGTAACACAGGAAGGAATATTGAATCCCAGGCACTTCACACAGAGGTCAGTCTTAGAATCATGGGCTTTTAGAGTTGGAAGAAATCTAAGAGACCTCTACCCCAACTCCTTGATTCTACAGATGGAAAAACTGAGGCCCAGATAAATGAAGCAAGTTAACACAAGTCACACATCAAATAGTGATAGACATAGGACTTTTAGCACAGGTCTCCACAAGCAAAGCAGGGACCATATATGCTATACCTAGAACAGTGCTCAGAACAAAGGAAGAGTACTAAACAGATGTTGATGGGACTCTAGAAATGAAGTAAACTAGCTTTATAAATTCCACAATGTTTTTATCAGGAGTCCTATAGAATTTAAAAAAGGGAAATACTTGAATAACATTAATGTATGCAACTTCTACTCACCATCAAATATTTCCTTAAACCAGGAAATGGTAAGGCATGATTTAGTGGATAAACAATATAAAATTGTCAATATCTGACCATTTGGGACATATAAAAATGTAAAATCTGTAAGATTCAATCTAGCACAGTACAACATGCAAACGAGTTCTTATTTAATATTCTAAGAACACAACTATGTAACCAGGAATAATTCATACTTCCTGGCTCTCCTAACCAAATTTTCTAGTTTTCCTATGGTCATGGTCATGTTGCCTTGATTAAATCTGAATTTGATTAAATCTGTCTTTATCCTATAGTCTTGGCAAGCAACATAGAATATAAGTACTCCAGCGAGAAGCCCGGATGGATGTATTTCCAATATTAAAAAATGTCATAGTAATTACTGCCTCTTACTGAGTGCTTACCCTATACCAGGAGCCATTATTGCCTTTATTTCTCACTATGAGGTGTAGATGCTCTTATCAGTCTCCTTTTTATGAGGGTCAATACGATTAAGCAGCAATTTGTACAATTTTCATGTTTTCAAACCAGGAAGACAGGATTTGAACCCAGGTCTGGGTGAACCTACCAGGTACTCGACGTCTCTATCTTTGTGAAATCCCATTCGATGGCCTTCTCAATGCTAGCTGTCCTCTCTGAACCTGAAGTCCCCCAGGGACAATGGCATCAACGCTTCCTGAGGCAAAACTATCATCAGATGGTCCAAATGTTCAAAGGCTTGTCGTAATCTCACACCCCCATATGCTGCCAATTCGTTTTCCAGCTCTGGGCATTGCTTCAGCCCTGTGCTAGACTTGTTGAGTAAGACATCGATTTCAGTGTGACCACCTGCATGAGTTTGCATAAAGTAAGATCACTTTAGTGAATTATATTGGTTTCTCAACCGGAGCATGGAATGCAAAGTCGTTCTTTAATTTCTTTATTAGCATGGCCTGTGATAGGACACTAAAGAACTCCTCTGCATGGAGTGCCTTAGGCAGTCCCATATCTTCACAGAGTGCAGCGCCTTGAGCCAGAAGGACATGGTTGCGGTTCTTTCATTTTGCCTGGGAGGTAATTTTCAGGACGTTTCTGCACCCATACAAACTTTTCCTCCTGGACGTTACCTATCCCAAGGACAGGCAGCTGTCCTAGGTGATATATCCCAGCAGGAACAACCTCATCCATGCTTCGAAGTGTGTGAGAAGGCTCCAAGCCCTTGTTTTGCTTTTCTGTAAAGGCCTTGCCAAAGTGTCCACACCATTTGTCGTACTACACCTTCTCTTTGATTAATGCTGCACTTGCCATAGTGTGTTCTTTAAAAGATGAGTTCTGTAAGATTGAACAGGTTTTACTCTGAAAAAGGGCTCTGTGGCCAGATAAGTTTATTAAATGCAATTAAAAGGTTTCTTTACTTCAGGATTTCTTATCTCCATTTCAAATTTACCCTCATTTGTCAAATTATGTAGTTCCTGTTTGCTCCTAACACTAGACCATAATCTTCATAAGGGCAGAACTAAGTCAGAATTTACTTAGTATTGAACCCCCAGGAGTTAGCTCTATGCCTGGCAGATAGAAGACTTTCAGTATGTGTTTGCTAATTGAATGAAAGAATGAATAGGTGAATCAGTAAATGAAGAGAAGAGAGCCAGGCAAGGAAGGATAAGGAGGTGGTCTGAGAATCCACCAGGAGAAAGGAAATAAGAAGATGAAGAGAATAAAAAAAGAAACTGCTAACTTCAGAATTTCTCCGGAGATGCTATAAACTCTGAGTGTACAAGGTCAGGATTGTTTGGATGAGTTAAGATGGATGGTTATATTTATTTTTAGTTTCTGGGGGCCTGAAACTGTGTGTTCTCCAGATGGGAGGGAGGATGAAGCACCTGGGTGCACACACACAGTGAGCACCTCGCTCTCAATACCCCTCACACCCTGGCAGCTGGCTGGCGAGCCCCACAAATAGTCATTACTATATTTCAATATTATTCTGTCTTGGTCCTCTCAAAGCTTCAGTTGGCTGCAATTTGGACTATTTTTTCCTGAAGATTGGATTTGCCACCCATGTGGGCAGATTGGCTAATGTGATTGTCCAAAACAGCCAATTTTTCATGCCTGCACCTTCTATGGGAACCCAGGTGTAGAGCAAGGAAACCTGGACAGGTGTTTAACGGTTTCCCAGGCTCATGCAGGCCGTTCTTTGCTCGCTGGATGGGAAGGCTTGAGGAGAATAAAGCTGCCGAAGGCAGTGGTTTGGTTCAGAAAGAAAGTTCTTAAAGTTGTGCTAAAAAGCCATGCAAAACTCATTCTGCACTTTTCCTGAAAATGTAAATAAATCAGATAACAAGGACAGTGTACAGCAAGCTGAGGCATTTGTGGAAAGATCACTTGGATTAAATGTGTCTCTTCTTTGGAAAGAAATTTTGTGCTCCAAATTCCAGATTAAAAGATTAAAAAACTAGTATTCTGGTTGTTTTCTATTATTACTTGAAAGGGGGAGGGATCTCATTGCTCACAAAGCACTGTATTCATTCTCAATTCTGAATAACAAGTATTATATAGCATTTCGATTACTTTTTTAATATATATATTTTATCAGAGAAGTTGTGAACTTACAAAACAATCATGGAGAATGTGCTGAATTCCCATACATCACCCCTCCACCAACACCTTGCATTGTTGTGGAGCATTTGTTACAGATTATGAAAGAGCATCATTAGGCTATTACCACTAACTATAGTCCATAGCTCACATTTGGTATATTTCTTTCCATACACCCACTATTATAAACAACATATATTTGATTACTTCTAAAATGAAAACCAAGAGGAGGAGAACTGGAACTTAAATAAATGGCAGAACCAAATTAATGAAATAATTTTTGTAGGATTTTTGGAGAACTTTCTTATATTATTAGAGTACTGCAAACATATTTTAGAAAAATTTGAAAATCAGATCAGCCAAAAAAATAAAAATTTACCTAGAAGCTCATTGTTCTTGAAATGGTAGTAGCTTTTTATTTTATATCTTTCCACAGATAAGCAGGCAGATTGGTATACTTTTTTTTCTTTCTTTTTTTCCTTTCCTCTTCTCTCTTTCTCCCTTTCTCCTTTCTCTCCTTTCTTTCTGTTCTTTTTATTCCTTACTTTTTAGTGAGGTCATATTATTTTCAACCTCCTTTTTCAGTGAAAGAGTGTTGGTTTTGATTAGTTGCTGTTTTAATGCCATAGATGTGTTGCTTTTGGGTTCAGTGAGGCATTTGACAAAGTCTCTTATTACATACTTGTGGACAAGATGGAAAAATATGGTCTAGATAGCAGGAAAATTAGGTGAGTTCACAGCTGGCTGAACAGTTGTACCCGAAGGGCCTTGATTAATGCATGGCTGTCAATGCACAGAGAGGTGTTTATAAGAATATGTTTAGCAGATATTATATTCAGACACTAGCCAGAAATTCTCCTTGTTAAGGAATTTTTAAAAAGTGCTAATCTGTCGAGTCTGGATACCAAAATCTTGACAGCAGTTTTCAATCAAACTCCCATTAGCCCATGATGGAATTGTCTTTCAATAATGGAAATAAAATAAGGCTGATGGGCTTAAAATTGCTGTGGGCACATGGAAATCTGCCTTGTAGGACTGATGTGTTACAAAATCTGGAGCAGCATTTATAGCTAAGGTTTTGCGAACAAGACCAAAAGACTTAAAAATTAGCTGAATCCTTACATAGTTTGTTAAACAGTTTGCCTGTGGGCTAGAAGATGGTAAACCTGCAGCATGGTACATGGCTGCTGTTTATACTCCACTCTATCTGCACTGAGAAGGTCCTTGACACGCTGATCCAGGCCTGGCTAATGGGAAGTCTCTACCTGGTTACTTGGTGGACTATAAAACAGTTGACCTTTATTGAGCTTTTACTCTGTACCAGGCACTGCTAAAGGCTTTATATGACTTATGTCATTTATTCTCCCAACAACCCCATGGTGTAGGTATTAACATTATTCCTGATTTATAGATGAAAGAATTGGGGCTGAAAGAGGCTAGTTAACCTTGTCAAAGGTCACACAGCTGGTAAAGGGGTATGGCAAGGATTTGAATCCAGGCAGTCTGACTCCAGAGCCTGTGCTACTCACTGTAGATATGTTTGCAATGCCTTCCCTTTTCTCCCTGATTCTGTCTTGCCCACCATTCTTCATCTGTGATTCCACTGTCCATTCTCATGCTCAAATGGGTTCCAATAACTTCTCCATTTTATCACAGTGTTTCATCCAAATTGTAGAGAGCTTGTGGCCTCTCTAGAGTTCCTCAGAAGTCACGTTCCAAGTAAAGTCTCCTCATCAAAATCTTCTGAAGAGGTTTTCTCTGTCTCCACGCTTGTTCTGTGCATCAAGCAAGTTGCAGCTCTCTGCATCTCTGTGCCTCACCACATTCTCCACCTATTTTTCAGACTGTGCTACTACAGTTAGGAGGTGTTTAGGCCATTGGCTTTTTGGCAGTAGGAAAAATAAAGTTCCCTCTTTGGGTTCCACATGAGTAAAAGCTCCTTAATTATGGAGAAACCAAATTTTCATGATACTTTTAGGAAACCCTAATAACTACTTCTTTCTGTAGCTACTGCAGTTTTAGAAAGCACTCAATAGACACAAGCTAATTCTGTGAAAGCAAACATGGTCTTGGGATTTTCAACTTCAACATTTATTTTAAAAACATAGAATAAGAGAAGTTATTCTAAGTACATTTCTGGATTCCACAAAGCTAAGAATCCAGCTAAGCTGGATTCTTAGCTCAATTTACCTGAATAAAGCACACATGATTCAAATTAACTCTACCATGTTGAAATGATGACTCATATCAACAAGATGAAAGGTAGTGTAGAGAAATGTGAAATTCCATATTTGTGCCCTCCTCCAAAGAGTAGGACAAGTATGGGATAAAGGAGACCTTAAGTAATAAAAATTTATGTGAATAAGGCTGGAGATAGAGTTAATTAAACATACATTTACTTTTTTAAAAAAACAATTTATTGAAATATTCATACATGAACATACATAAACTATAAGTGTTCAGTAAACATTGTGAACTTACAGAACAAACATTCATAACATCATACAGGGATCTCACATATCACCACCACCACCACCCCCAAACACTCTGCATTGTTGTGAAACATTTGTTAACAAATCATGAAAGAACATCATCAAAGTATTACTACTAACTATAGTCCCTATCTTCCTCCCCTATACATTTTTTAAAAGGATTTATTTATTTACTTTTATCCATTTTTACCCACCACCACTCCCCCACCCCCCTGTTTTGTTTTGTTTTTTTTGTTTTTTTTGTTTTTTTTGTTTTTTTTTCCACCCCCCTGTTTTTGCTGTTTCTGTGTCCATTCGCTGGGCAACTCACTGTGTCTGTTTCCTGCCCTCTCTTCTCATCCTTCTCCTCCTGTCTTGACTGGGATTTGATCCTCGGAAACTCCAACATGGGAGAGAAGCGTCCTACCAGCGCACCACCTTAGTTCCTGGTTTTTCGGTGCGTCTCATCTTAGCTCTCCCTTGTGTCACTCTCCTGTTACATCATCATCTTGCTGCATGGCTCACAGGGCCTAGAGGCACACCCACACGTGGGGCCTCGTGGCCCACTCGCCTTCTATATTTTTCTTTTTTTAATTTTTACTGGGAGGTCCTGGAGATCGAACCCAGGTCCCTCCATATGGAAGACAGATGCCCAGCCACCGGAGCCACATCCATCCCCTTGCTATATCTCTCAAGTTTGACCAAAGATACCCAGAGTTATAGTCTTTTCCCATACAGGATGGTCATATAATAAATCAGGCTTAGTTTATTACCAGCATTCTAAAAACCAGACCTAGGGAGAAAAACTAGGTCTGGGGACACATGCATGGTTTCTAATATAGTGAATGTTTAGCCTACCCCAATTATCACAAAATCAGGACAGCAAGAATATTTACACATATATTTACTTTTAACCAACTCAATCCTAAGCTACATTATATAGAAATTACTTTTACTTAATTACTGTGAATATTCATCTTTTTTCTATAAGTAATTAGTGTCTGGAGGTTTTGACTGAGTTTTGAATATACAGTCTAAAAGTGTCCTGCCAAATTTAAGTGTGTCTTAGGTAAGGCAAACAGAATACCTTGGTTTTGGAAACTGGTATCTGAAGGCAGGCTGAAAGAAGAAGAAAAAAAAAAATGAGAAGAAATAAGATAATACAACATTTGAAGAACTGTCACATAGAAGAGGAAACAGAATCACATGTCTCTCTAATGTAGAGCAAATGGGTGGAAGATTTCCCCTTCACATAGAGAATGTTCCCATCATTGTAACATCCAGTTACAGAACTAGCATCCCATCATCAGAAGTGTTCACTTAGAAGCTGGAAAACTATATATCATGGATGCTATAAAAGGAAGTGTTAGGTTAAACAATCAAAGTAGCTTCATTTAGTTGCCCCAAACTGGAAACAACCTAAATGCCCATCAATGGGTGAACAGATGAATCATTATTTATCAACTGGTTGTGAGTTTGCCCTCCATAGGATATTTGGCAATATGTGGAGGCATTATGATTTGTCATATAGAGAATGGGGAGATATTGGCGTCCAGTAGGTAAAGGTCAGGGATGCTGCTAAGCATCCTACAATACATAGGGTAGCGCCCCTACACACACACACACACACACACCACCAACAACAAAAAAGAATTATCTGGCTGAAATGTCAGTATTGACGAGGTTAGCAAACCCTGGGATAAGCGAACTGTGGTACATCCATACAATAGAATAATACTCACCAATAAAAAGGAGCAGGTTTTTGATACATGAAACAACATGGGTGAATCTCAAAATCATTATACCATGTGAAAGAAGCCAGACACAAAAGAGTACGTACTTCATTCGTACAAAATTCTAGAAAATGAAAACTACTATATAGTGACAGAAAGGAGATCATTAGCTGCCTAGGGTCAGGGGAGAAGAAAAGGAATAGATTGCATAGGGTCATGAAGAATCTCTTAGGGGTGACAGAAAACTCTGTGTCTTGATTGTTGTGGTGATTTCCACTTTTAAAAGATGTGCTTAAATGTATGTAAATCATATGTCAATAACATGGTTTTTTTTTAGAAAAAGGAATCACTACATTGGGAGGAACTAAAATGGAGAAGTATGATTTTGCTTCCCAATCCCAAGATGTTGTTATTTTATTTTTCAGATACACTGTGTTGCCAATTTAGTTAACACCTATAAGAAGTTTATGTAAATATTTGTTTTATCTGTCTGGGTCTGCTCAGGAGATGGACCCCACAGAGTGATTTACAGAGGGAAGGTTTCATATGAAGAATTGCTAAACTCATATAAAAGAGTAACCATTAGATTTAAGGAAATTCTACATGGTACCCTACAGTTGAGGGAGTGTACCTAAGCAAGACAAACTTGGGAGGGGATCCCAAACTTGGGGAACCCAAGACTAGGGTTCAAGCATTGTTAGAGTAGGTAGAGTTCAGCTCATGGATAGCAGAGAAGTTCGCTTGTTTATCCAGACTGGAGCTGGTCTGCAGTCAGACAGCAGGCAACCCTCTCGAGTGCAGATTGGGTACAGGCGATCAGCACCGGATGGCATGAGCATGATGGGGTGCAGGTGAGCCATGCACGGACATGTAGAGGGTGCAGTGGCACAGTGGTAAGCATGAGGATTCAGTGGAAACCCTCCTGGCTGCAGGTGTGCCCAGCATGGGATTACAGAGGGAGTCAAGACACTATGACGAGATCAAAAGGCTGGAGCGTGGGATCTTCCTGGCAAGAGCGCTGCTGGTAGGTTTTCGCCAGGCGAGGCAGAGGCTGCAGTGACACAGAGGGACCGTGCGTTCTGGGCTTGTAGCCAGGGCAGACCCTGGATGTCCTCATACACACACTGCTCACCTACCTGTTCTGTGGCAGCCAGAAACAGCAAGAACATTCTGTCCTCACACAGAGTCCCTCCAGGGGAAAGCTCAACATCATCTGCACTATAAAGGAGGTATGCCTCAAGAAATTCTGACCATTATCACCAAGCATGTATTGAAGGGTGAATTTGGAATTGAGCGGCAGTAAGTTGATAATTAGCACACTTGTCACATTTCATGCATGCTAAATTTTGAATTAAAACATCAAGAAATTACGTTTGCCTTATTGACTCGAATACAGACAATTTTATTTTACTTATCATAATAAAAATTACATTAAACCAAAAGTAATTTGGTCTCAATGACCATGTCTTCAAAGGAGGCTTTTCCTGAGGAAATATTTTCAGTTTCTAGGTTTTACATTGTTCACTTATATACAGGTAGCTAGAACACTGACCCAAACCAAATTTGTTATTCTAAACTTCCTAACTAGCTTTTCCATGTGTGAAAATTTGTGTTTCACCATCATACTTCATTTAGCAACTAAATGTCTATCTTATTCAAAATCATAGAGATTTCAATATGAACATCTTATATTTCTTTCATAATGCAAATAATTTTGAAAATAGACTTCTTTTGCTTGCTTTGTTTGTTTGGGTTAATCACTATTGCTATACCTTTGAGCCCCTAACATAACTTTTGGCGTACATAAAAGGTTGACTTGACATTTATTGATTAAAAATGCAGTTTTTATTCATGGGAAGTTTTATTTCTTCTTCAACTTTTACAATTAAAAAAAATTAAATACTCAATAAAGAATCCAGTTCATTAAAAGGCATGAAATAGAAAATATTTGACACAACCATCTAAAAATCATATCTTCAAATATTTTGGAGTATTCACTACGGCATGAAATCCATGCTACTGTTTTGATCCTTAATAAGAAAAACACAAAGGCAAAATAGAATTCTCCCTGTTTTGACTCCACAGGCATTTCTACCTTTGCCTCAAAACATTCTGCCAAGCAGTGTCTGAGTCTGGTGCATGAGGAGTAAGCTCGGAGGGTTCTAAAGCAGAACCCTTTCCTATGCTGCTCAAATATAAGGATAGGAAATGGTCAGGCTTATAGTGTCCTGCTTCATCGTTGTTTGGGAGACTTGCATTCGAATCCCCATTTGGGAGCTGTGAGGCCATTTAACTCTTCTAACCTTGTTATCTCATTTATATTATTTGTGGCAAGTGATGGAGTCAGATTCCATTCCAGGCACTTTTACAATCAATTTTAGCAAGGGATTATCAGAAGCTAAAGACAGTCATGAAGATTAAAATAAATCTCTCTAAAAATACTATCTTATTTTTCATTCAACACAAAGCATATAAAATGGGGGAAACTATCAGTTGGAGGCCAATGTCAGTGAAAATTCAACCCTGTCGAAGCACCCTGGATAACATATTATTTTTTCCCTTTCTCTTTCCCTCCTTCTTCTTCTTCTCCCTCCTCCCATCCTCCACCTTATAAGTTTATTTTGTGTGCACACCAAGTGGCTCTCACTGTTCTGAATCCCGGCACATATACAAATAAGATACACAAGCTCCCTCCACTCAAGTGTCCTATTTGCTGTAAGTAAGGTTACTTTTCAAGTGGAAAATTTGTATTGTATGTTATAGTCCTAGTCATCCTAATTCCTTAAAACAGTGCTTCGCAACTTTAGTTTGTATAACAGTCACTTGGAGGGCTTGTTAAAGATGCATATTCTTTTGTTTGACTTTATTTTTTAGAGAAGTTTTAGGTTTACAGTTACAGAAAAATTACACTGAAAGTATACAGAATTCCCATATAAACTCTCCCCTCCCGCCTACATATATAGTTACCCCTTTTATTTACCTCTTAGGTTAGTGTGGTACATTTGTTATGGTTGATGAACCAGTATCGTAGCATTGCTGCTAACCAGTCTATAGCCTACATTGTGGTTTATACTTTGTGCTGGCTTGACAAAAACTGATGATGATGGACAAGTCCCATCCCACAAAACAAGGAGTATCTACAACAGCAAGCAAAATAATTCTTTCCCTAATATCTAATAACACCCCGTAATACTTAAGTCCCCTCTCAACCCGAAGCAGTCAGACCCAACATCATCCTAAGAGCCAACATCATCCTAAATCCCTCAAGACTGAGGAATGAACAATCATAAGGGGTGAGTGTAACCAAGAATTATTGTAATAGCAGTTATTATCTTGTGGTAACGGAAGAACTTTTTTTTTTTATATATAAATATATATGCATATATGTGTATTTGCTTACAAAAATGTTATTTATATATATATATATATGTGGTCTATGGTTGGTGGCAAGGCTCCACGGAAGTACTTTTAACATTGATATAAAGATAGTGTTTGCCAGGGGTTCAGAAGGGAAGGGGAGAGATGAATGGGTGGAACAAGGGCATATTTGGGGCAGTGAGATTCTTCTGTATGATACTGCAATGATGAATGTTCTTAATGGCATCTAGAATAGTGAATCCTTTCCAGAAGGTTGCAGAATGGATACTGTGTTAACAAGCATGAAAAAACATTCATCTTGTACATCTCCATCAGAGCTTTTGGGTAACCAGGTGCATTGTCAATGAGCAGTAATATTTTGATGGGAATCTTTTTTTTTTTTTTTTTTTTGGTGAGCAGTAGGTTTATAAAGCACAGGCTGAGTAGATTTACCATCATTCTTAACGGCACTAGCATTCTCACAATGGTAAATGAGTGCTGGCTTCAACTTAAATTCTCCAGGTGCTTTAGTCCCTATTAAGAGAGTTAGCCTGTCCTTTGAAGCTTTGAAGCCAGGAATTGACTTCTCTTCTCTAGCTATGAAAGTCCTTGAAGGCTGTTTTGTCTGCATTGAAAATCTGTGGTTTTATGTAGCTGCCTGTTCAGTTATCTTACCTGTTCTTCCGGATAACTTGCTGCAGCTCCTACATCAGCACTTGCTGCTTCACCTTGTGCTTGTATGTTATAGAGACAGCTTGTTTCCGTAAACCTCATGAACTAACCTCTGCTAGCTTCATACTTTTCTTCTGCAGCTTCCTCACCTCTCTCAGCCTTTGTAGAATTGAAGAGTTAGGGCCTTGCTCTGGATTGGGCTTTGGCTTAAGGGAATGTTGTTGCTGGGTTGTTCTTCTATCTAGACCACTAAAACTTTCTCCATATCAGAAGTAAGGAAGGCTGATTTGCTTGCTTAACATTCATGAGTTCACTGGAGTAGCACTTTCAATTTCCTTTAAGAACGTTTACTTTGCATTCATAGCTTGGCTAAATGTTTGGTGCCAGAGGCCTAGCTCTCAGCCTGTCTTGGCTTTCAAAATGCTTTCCTCACTAAGCTTTCGATTTCAAGAGAGAGATGTGTGACTCTTCCTTTAATTTGGATATTTAGGGACCAGGCTAGGGTTATTAAGTGGCCTAATTTCAAAATTTTTGTGTTTCAGGGAATATGGAGGCCTGAGGAGACAGAGAGAGAGAAAGAGGAGAGGAGCAGGATAAATTGGATAAACCTAATTTATCCATTAGGTTTGCTGTATTATCTGAATGATGTTCATGGTGCCCCCGAACAATTAGAATAGTAACATCAAAGTTCACTGAGCACAGATAACTGTAAGAAATATAATAATAACAAAAAAGTTTGAACTATTACATTGCAAGAATTCCAAAATGTGACAAAGAGACTCTAAATGAGCACATACTGTTGGAAAAATGGTGCCAGTAGACTTGCTTGATGCAGGGTTGCCACAAACTTTTCAGTGTCTCAAAAATGTAACATCTGTGAAGTACAATTAAGTGAAATGCAATAAAATAAGGTAGGCCTGTAATTGTATATTTCATCAGATTTGGAAAGTTTTTGGCCATGATGTCTTCAAATATTTTTTCTGCCCCTTTCTTTCTCTCTTCTCCTCTTGGACTCCTATGATACACTTGTTATTCAATTGATGGTGCCCCACAGGTTCTCAGGTTCTGTTCATTTTTTCTCACTCATTTTTCTTCCTGTTCCTCAGTGTAGACAATTCTTATTGTCTTATCTTCAAGTTCACTGATCCTTTTTACTGCCTGCTCCAATCTTCTGTTGGGCCCCCCACCCCCAGTGAATTTTTTATTTCAGTTATTACAATTTTCAGCTCCAGAATTTACATTTATAATTTCTCTTTATAATTTCTATCTCATTACTGAAATTTTCTTTTGTTCATATGTGATTTTCCTAAATTCCTTTACTTCTTTGTCTATGTTTTCCTTTAATATATTGATCTTTTTTTTTTTAAGATTTTTTATTTATTTATTCATTTATCCCCCCCCTTGCTGCTTGTGCTCGCTGGGTCAGCTAACCACGCCGTGCAGGCAGGCTTTTGCCTTCACCAGGAGGCCCCGGGAACCGAACCCGGGGCCTCCTATATGGTAAACGGGAGCCCTACTGATTGAGCCACAGCCGCTTCCCGATTGATCATTTTTAAGACAGTTGATTTCAGATATTTGATTAGGGATTTCAGTGACTGGGCTTCCTCTGGGAGAGTTTCTGTCAAATTATTTTCATCCTGTGACTGGTTCATACTTTATTATATGCTGGTATGTTTTCCAATTTTTTGTTGAGATGTGAACGTCCTGAGTATAGTATTATCACTGTAGAAAGGTAGTGCTTCCTATCCCTCAATCTGCCAGGCCAAGAAAAATTAAATAGATAAAAAAAGAGAGAAAAAGTTAAAAATAGTAAAAAAAAAAAAAAAGAAAAGAAAAGAAAGAAAGATATATAGAGAGAAGAAGAGAACAAATACTAATAAAATACCTCCCCCCCCCCCACAGGAGGTACACGGCCTCTTCAAGGTTCTTGGTAAATGCCAGTGGGCAACCAGAAACAGCTACTAGGGTGGCCAAAATCTAAGCTTGCATCTTTGCTGGTCCTTCAGGGATCACCCAGACAAAAAAGAAAAAAAAGAAAAAAAAAAAACAGAAAAAATTAAACCATGCAAAGGAAAATGTGCCCTGGATCTTTATGTTCTCATAGATGGTTATGTGAGGCTGCTGCTCAGAGGGCCAAAACTTAGGCTTGTGTCCATGCTGAGCTCTCAGGGATGTAGCAGACCAAGAAACACCCACATACAAAAGAAAAGAAAACCAACAAAATCAGGTACATTGGCAATTTATATCCCAGTGGATGCTGGTGGGAGCCCAGAAGCAGCTGCTTGCTGCCCAGAGGGCCAATACTGAGGCTAAGCATCCACACTGGTTCCTTGGGGATCCCCCAGACTGACCATGACTTCCAACACTAACTTTTGGAGGAAGAGGTTCCCCTGTTTCCCTCCTGGTCCAGAATCTGGGCCACATCTCCACAGCCACCACCATTTCAACAGCTAACTCCAAGGAATGGGGACTGGTTGCTGCTGCTTGCCTTCGCTAATAAATCTCCGCAACCTTATCCTTCATCTGGCACTCCTGTGGTTGTTCTAAGTGTCCAATCTGGTTCCAAGGTCACTAACCAGTTAATTTCAATCACTTTCTCCAGCTCATCCATTTACCTGGTAGAGGGAACAGTCTGTAAAATTTCCTGTGCCATCATTTTGCATTGCACTCAGAAACCAACTTAGTTTTTTCTTAAGTGAGGAAGTTTTTAAGGATTAACAGAACTCATTTGGAAGGGTGTAGGTTCATTTGGGCAGCATGCATTTACCTACTTCTGTTTTCCTGTACAGGTTAACTAGGATTTCCTTTCTATTTTCCCTGGAAATTTGATTTCATGCAAGAGATAAGCATTGGTCTAAAAGGGTTTCTGCTCCTTTACAGGGAAACCTTTTTTTATAGCCACTTCTCCTCCCAGACCCTGAAATGTGTTTCTTTATTGCATATGGCACCATTATGATGAAACCAAAGGTACCACTAATAGATCGATGCCATAAATAAAGCCTCATTTCAAACCTGAGCTGAAGGTCAATTAGAACAATGATGGAAGGCAGTTAATTTTCTGTTTATAAATACAGACTAGGAAATGCAGTATTGATTGCTGAATTTCAAGGAAGGGAAAAACTTCCCTCAACTGTGGGCAGTCCAGAGTGATGTAATTTATAAGGCCAGAATGTTGAATGTTGCTGCATATGTCAAGTGAATAATAATTTATTGGACCTAGGACCACTTTAGGTCTATGAGATTGAAATATATGAAGTATAGCTCTTGCAATTTAGGAGCTTAAAAGTTTAGGCATTGACTCGAGACCTAGATATATTAAATGATTTAGAAATCATTATAATTGTGGTTATGTAAATGCTTTTGGAATTCAAAGAAGAAAAGTATCCCTTGGATGACAGGCAGTAGAATTCATAGAGAAAGTGGTATTTGATCAGAACTTTTGAAGAATTGGAAAGATAAGGGGTGCAATCCCAATAACACATGCTACATACAGGGAGACCAGAAAGGGGTGGTGTCTTAACATGGTGATGAGAGCCGGTGTGGTAGAATTAATGATTTTCTGGGGTTTGCTATCTATCAGGCCATTCATTCCATAGCCTGATTAACACTTCTCAAACTAAGAGATATGTCATAACATTTCCAGTGTGCTCTACTTGATGTTCAAAGACGAAAAGGAGTTCCCTAGCCAAGTAAGTCTTATAAACACAGGGTTAAAATTAAATGGGTCACACTTTATTGTAGGCTCCTCAGAACCTTGAATGGGTTATTTGCCTTTTCATTTTTTAAGACATTAATAAACGTATGTAGCATTTCCCAAAATCATTTGGTCAGAGCATCTTCTAAGGAAAGTGTTTCCAAGACATGTTTTGAGAAATGCTCACAAAAGTAGAGTTTTCTTTTGTTAGGACTTTATTAAAGCTATGAGTACCCTTCACCTCTGGATGAATTAACAGAGAGATAATGCAGTTTGCTTGAGGTCAGTGTGGTGTTTACCGAGCTAAGGACTCCTAGTGGCAGCAACAAGTGAAGCAAGAATAGATTTTTTCCTTTTTCCTAGTTCCAAAATCATATCACCTTGCACTAGTCATTGAACTTGCTGGTGTCTCAATTACCCCACTCAAAATGGGGATAATAAATGCTGACTAGCTAATAATGATGATGACAGTGATACCTATATTTTAGTTAAATTTGTTTGTGCCAGATACTGTGCTAAGCACTTTGTATGCACTATCGTAATTAAATTTACAACAATCCTATCAAATAGGGACTACTGTTATCTCCATTTTACAGACGAGGAAACAGACTAAGGAAATTCATTTATCTTTCCCAAAATCACACTACTAGTAAGTGGAAAAATCTGGATCTGAATCTATACTCCTAACCACCATTTTAAATATAAAAGCATTTAATAATAACATTTACATAAGAAATTCAGAGGATTGCTTCTTTGTAGTGCTCTTAAAGACTCTTGTTTAAATCAAAGCAATGACAAGAAAGAATGCTTGACTCACCAGTTACCTGTTTATAGAAGCAAACTGGGAATAATGCTTTCACTTCTTCTTTAAGCTGTCTTTTCCCCCTGGACAAATATGGCATGTATAACATACCATAATTCATGAAGGTACCACGTTATGTTTGTTAAATAGTGTAATGACATTTGGAAGTGGGCAAAGTGCAGCAGAGGTTTTTCAGCCCTCAAATATTTGAAAGGCTTTTGTATTGCTATTGATTTTTTAAAGTCAGAACTCCGACAATTCCCTGGTTCTAACATTAATTACAGCATTTTTCTGCAATTGAACCAAAATGCTACATAGGATAAGGTCATTCTGTACATTTCAGTTTGTGGAGTTCTGTGTGAAACAAAGTCTCCATTGTCGAAGCTGCAACTTGAGAATAAATTGGATATTATTGGAATCTCCCAATGCTGCCGCTGCAGAAGTATATGTTTACTAGAGGAGTCAGATCAGGGTCATTCCCTCTAGGATGCCTTACAGTAAGTCACCCACACCTCTTACTAGGCCAGTGCTCCACGTGGGTCCTAAAGTAGTTGTGTACCAGTCACTGGGGATCCAATAAAATGCAGATTTGAATTCACTAGATCTGGGGTGGAGCCTTATTTCTAACAAGTTCCCAGGTGATGCCAGTGCTCCTAACCCACCCACTATGCTTTGAAAGTCAAGGTACTAAAGGACACTTACATAGCCTCATGGAAGACATCAGTGAAGCATGCCTACTCTGGAAAAAAAAATCCTTGAGCAAATTTCTACAATTAGTTGCAGTAGGGTTCATGGGCCCATTTTGAAATTGGCAAACTATGTTTATATACTTTCTCACTCCCCTCTCTCTTTCTAACCCCCATCAAAAGTCTGTTTAGCCCCACACTCTCGGAGTTTTACCCTCAAGCTGGCCTAATCAATGTAATTTATCCAAAAGTAAATGATTCAGGGATGTTGGATGGAAAGAGGGAAACCCTGGAAGCCTGAAATCACACACGGGGATGTCGGTTACTCTTCACAGCTCAGGACTCTCTGAACAATTGCTCTATCCACACAGCGGAGTCATTTGTACTTGTTACCCTAGACTCTACCAGGCTTCCATGCCAACAGACATTTTCTTTTTGTTTCAGAAGTTCTTAGTTGGTATGTGTTTGTAAAGGAAAAGAAAGCAATATACTTATTCCTTCCCCTTTGGGACAATATCTTTCAAATCTCTCATTTCTGTGCAGCCTCCTATGCTTTCTCGGTAGCCAGCAATGTCATATACAAGTTGTAGATAACACCAGAAGGCAGCTTAAATTATTTTTCAATATATTCTGAGAGTGAAAATGCCAAGTCATATATTTTAGCGAACAGATGCAACTATAAAATTTCAGTGTTTTCTTAACTGGGGACCGTAGGGTAGGATGAGGTGGCCAGAGAAGTCATTTCATTTCTGTTCTTGGTAAAGCCTTCTACAAAGACTCTGGGGAGAGAAACATTACAAGAAATAAACATATTTAACCCTTGTCCACAGCTGTTTATTTTCAGAACATTTTACAAACTCTAATTAAACTGCCTGCTAGCTATAAGAATAATGAGGACCACAAGGCACTCAATTAGCCCTAGTACCATAATGGAAAAACGTTTCTGCTGTTTCTGGTAGTTATTGATTCATTTAACTAACTCCCCGCTCAGTCGCTTCAGGATAAGGCAAGGCAGGAGAATTTATGGGCAAGAGATGAAGCACCTACAGTCCAGAATCAGAAAAGACCTGTGTTTGAGTTCTTAGTAGCTGTGTGGCCTTGCACAGATGACTTCAAATGCTCTAATGTTTGGCTTCGTCTACTCTAAAATAGGGGCTACTGGGAAGTTTAAATATGGCTATACAAGCAGGGCTGATTTCTCCATCAGGCCCAATGGGCACATTGCCGAGGGCCCACAATACCTTCAGTGGCCCACAAAATATTTTAACTTATTTTAAAATCAGAAGGGAAAAATGAACTTTTAGGCTAAAAAAGTTTTAGTATGTAATGTTGATATATTTGCTTTTGTACCAATACAATCGTACAATATAACATTTAATGCATTTTTATTAAGCAAGGTATTGATGATAGCTAAATTGTCTAGGGCCCACAAAAGTCATAATGTGGCCCTGGATGTATGTAAATGGCTTAGCACAAAACTGGCACATGGGAAGCATGTAATAATTTAAGACAGGGGTTGGCGAACTTTTTCTGAATAGGGCTAGATAATAAACATTTAAGGCTCTGCAGATTGGACAGTCTCTGTTACAAAGACTCAACCCTGCCGTTATATTGGGAAAGCACCCACAGGTGGTATGTAAATAAATAGGCAAAGCTGTGTTCCAGTAAAACTTTATTTACAAAAATGGGCAGTGAGCTAGATTTGAAGGACTAGTTTGTTGACTTAGTTTGTTGACTCCTAAGTTCAACTCATATTTTCTTATTGATATTTTTGAAAATAATTTTAAGTTTTATTCATTCAGTTATGTGAAATGTCTCCAAGAGGCTATAAGCAAGGGAGGAAGAAATAAGTGATGCACTTTTGGTACGCAAGACAGCCAAAATATGAAAACTCCATTTAAATTCTACTATTCAGGATTCATATAACTAGAACAAACCATGGTTTTTTTTTTTTCTCCTTCACTGTATTAAAGAGTCCTGCATGACATTGTAATGATGGATACAGGCCATTATATATTTTGTCATTGCCTATAAGACTGCAGGATGGAGTGTAAACTATAAACTATAGTCCATGGCTAGTAGTAATGCTTTAATGTGTGTTCATCAATTGTAGCAAATGTACCACACTAATGAAGGATGTTGGTGTGGGGAAGTGTGTATGTGTGGAGGGGTGGTTGGGGCATATGGGAATCCCCTATATTTTGTGTGTAACATTTATGTAATCTAGAGCTTCTTTAAAAAGGAAAAAAAGGAAAAAAAAAAAAAAGTCAAGAATCAGATAACAAAATGCTGTGGTCATACCTCTATGTTCCCAGTGACCACCTTGTATGGAAAAATAAAACCCTCATAAATGCAAACAATCTCTACTGAGAAGCAATGTGTCTATTTATACAAATACATAATCAGAAATTGTACACGGCAACATATCTAGTTATGCTCTAACTTGTATTGCAATCTGAAGCGTAGAAAGTCTCTTCCTGATTCCTCCAGCAGAGCAGCAGTGGCTTGAAGAGAGAAGACACTTGATCATTACCTAGGAGGCACAGGACAGCCTTCTTGCATACTAAGCCTCGGTTCAGGGTAAAGAACTATGAGTCCCTGAGCTAGAAGTCATGAGCCCAGGATTAAAAGCATATATTTGACTGTAGAGGAAAGGCCCTTTTTCATAGAGTCCAAACCAAATTTTTAGCTCTCATCAACTTAGGCCTGATGAACAAACAGCAAAACTTCGTGGTAGTGCTTATACAATAGTAGAGACTACTAGAAGTAGAAGGAAGGGAGAACTATGAGTCCCTGAGCTAGAAGTCATGAGCCCAGGATTAAAAGCATATATTTGACTGTAGAGGAAAGGCCCTTTTTCATAAAGTCCAAACCAAATTTTTAGCTCTCATCAACTTAGGCCTGATGAACAAACAGCAAAACTTCGTGGTAGTGCTTATACAATAGTAGAGACTACTAGAAGTAGAAGGAAGGGAAAAGAACAGAGCCATACGTGCAAATTTGGACTCAAATCCAGAGACTGTTATTTGCTTGCTCTATGGTTTTAGGCATGTGATTTAAATCTAAGTCTCGGGGAAGCGGCTGTGGCTCAATCAGTAGGGCTCCCGTTTACCATATGGGAGGCCCCGGGTTCGGTTCCCGGGGCCTACTGGTGAAGGCAAGCCCGCCCGCATGGTGTGGTTAGCTGACCCAGCGAGCACAAGCAGCAAGGGGGGGATAAATGAATAAATAAATAAAATCTTAAAAAAAAAAATAAATAAATAAATAAAATAAATAAATAAATCTAAGTCTCAGTTTTCTTAACAATAAGATGGGGCCAAAATACCAATTTTTTGTATTGTTCGTGGCACCCAAGAGGATTACATGTGATTATACATGTAAAGTCCCTATTTCATTAATTGGCATGAAATAGATCCTCAATAAATGGTGCCCTTTGATCCTTATTAGAGGTAGGAGTAAACACTGCTGGGAAAAGAGAAGAAAGCCCACCAAGCACAGGTGCTACAACTTTGGGTTCTAGGATTTGAATCTTCCCTTTATTCAGTTGTCAGGTATTACACCACACAGGTTTCTTAGCTATTTCTAACCTTGAGTTTCTTCTTCTGAAAAAAAAAAAAAAAAAAAAATGGATATAAAAATATAACATATTTCATAAGAATGTGAGGAATATTAAATGCAATAATGCATGTAAAGCATTTTGCAAAGTGCACAGCATAGCATAAGTGTTTATCTCCCTCATCATCATCATTGCTTAGGGTGCTGCTGAGTTCCTAATCTGGGGACTCCCTAGAGAAGTATGGTGAACTTTAAGGATGCATGGATCCCCTTAGAACTGTGTATACCAGTGCTTATTTTTTGTGTCCCTATAAGCATTTTTCTGGAGTAAAGGTCCATAGCTTTCACCCACTTCTCAGAGGAAGGATGTGTATTTTTTGGATACTGAATCTGAAGGGTTCAATTACTCAAACTTAAATTCCCAGGAGAGGGAACTATTTGAATGGCATTAGTCGGGTGACTTCTTATCTCTTGTTTAAGATGTTGGTGTCGTTATAATAGACAAATATAGTAGGACCTGTATGGAATGGGGGATTATTCCCTGGAAGAGAAATTTAAGAAGACATAAATAAATGGACAGATATACCATATCCATGGACTGGAAAACTCAATATTGATAAAATGCCATTTCTCCTCACATTGATTTATAGTTTTAACACAATCATAAACAAGATGCCAAACAGATGTTTTATGTAAAATTTGACACATTATTTCTTGAAATGTATATGGAAATGCAAAGGACCAAGAATAACCAAAACAAACTTGGAAAAGGAAAATCTTGAAGAATTCACTCTACTAGATTTAGTATAATGCTACAGAATCAAGTCATTTTGATATAGACATAAGGATTGGCATAGGAAATGACAGAACACAATAGAAAGTCCAGAAATTGACTCATATAGTTAACATATATGTAAAAATAGATTTTTTGACACAATGCCAAAGCAATTCTATTGGGGAAAGGAAAGTTTTTCTGCAAATGGTTCTGCATGAAAACTGGATAAACTTATTTTAAAAATAAACTTCAACTCCCGCCTCATGTTATACACAAAAAAATAACTTGAAATAGATCATAGACAAAACATAAAAGCTAAAAATATTAAACTTCAAGGAGAAATCATAAGAGATTACCTTTTTGATTTTGAGGTAGGCAAAAATTTCTTAGGACATAAAAAAGCACTAAACATAAAAGAAAAAAATGATTAACTGATGACATCAAAGTAAAAATTTCTGCCCATTGAGACATACCATTAAGGAAATGAAAGGGCAAGCAACAGAGAGAAATGTCCTTAACATCATTAGTCATCAGTGAAATGCAGATTAAAACCCTAATGAGATACCATTCCATACACACTAGCATGACTAAAATTAAAAAAAAAAAAAACAGACTCCATCAAATATTGAAGATGTGGAGTAACCAGAACTCTAGTGCATTGCTGGTAGAAGTGTAAACAATATAACTTTGGAGAATTGTTTGGTAGTTTCTTATATATATATAAAGTTCTTTACTCAACAATCCAATTCCACTTCTAGGTATTTAGATAAGAGAAATGAAAAGCAAGCCAAGCACTGGGCATCTTCAGAGTGATACAAAAGGACTTTTAAACAATTGTTTACAGCTGCATTCATATATAATAGCTGGACACTGGAAATGACTAAATATCCATCATCCAAAGAATAAATTGTGGTATAACCATATTCTGCAATTAAAAAAAAAAAAAAAAAACTACTGATTCATGTAACAGCATGGATGAATCTAAAACATACAATATTGAGTAAAAGAAACCAGGCACAAAGGAGTACATACTATATAATTCCATTGATATGAATTTCAGAAAATGTAAAAATAATCTATTTGATATAAATCAGAACGGTGTTTGTCTATAGGAGGTAGGAATTGACTGAATGGAGTGACAGTATTGATTGAGGTTATGATTTCCTAGGTGCATACATTTAGCAAAACATACTAAATGATAAACCTACAACCTTAGCATTTCACTGTGTGTACATTTTCCTGCAATCTTAAAGAAAAGAGTTAAATGGCTAGTAGGATTCAAAAAAAGTCATCTAACATCATATACTACATTTGTTCAATACTTTCTTTAAATTCCAGCTGAAGTCTCATTGAAAAGTGGCTATTTCAACCATTTTGCTTCCTCTTAGCAACTTTGCAGTATTTACTACCATTACTTAAAGATGTTTGGCTTTTTAGGTTTTTCCAATTGTTTCCTATCTGTTCAAAGAAAATGTAAATTCCCTGGGAACATCATCTGCATCTGGTTCTTAAATTTTTATAATGTGCACAAGAATTACCCAGAAATTTCATTAAAATATAGATTTTCAGGCCTTACCCTGCAGATATGATGACTATTAGGTTTGTTATTGAGCCAAGGAATCTGTGTTTTTATGCCAGGTGACTGTCCACTGAGCACCTTTTGAGAAACACTGATCTATACAGTATAGAATCATTTATATCATATTCACAAGCCATGAATGTTGTATACCAATAAATGTAATAAATAAGCTGATCATTAAGTAAACTAGGTGAGTTTGAATCCCCCTGGCACTAGTTTTCATCTGTGCCTAGATTTCTTTGTATGACACTGTCAGAAACTACAGATACCATTCCAGAGAGGGAACTAAAATCAAAAGATAATTTTTCCTGACTCCTTCATTTTACTGACGTGGAAACTGAGGCCAGAGAACAACAGGGACTTTCCTAAGATCCTATAGTTAAAGAGTGATGACAGAGCCTGAAACTCAGGGCACCTCACTTCCAATCTTATCCAGTTCTCCCTACCAAATTGCAGCTTTGTCAAGATGGGAAAGTGCAGTGGTTCTCAAGGGAGGGTGATTTTGCTTCTCCAGGGACATTCGGCAACGTGTGGAGAAATTATTGGTTGTCATAGTTGGCGGAGGTTGGGGCTGGTTACTGGCATCTAGTAGGTAGAAGATAGGAATGCAGCTAAACATCCTACAATGCACAGGACACACCCCACAACCAAGAATTATCCAGCCCAAAATGTCAATAGTGCTGATGTGGAAAAACCCTGGGATAGTCAATATGGAATTTAATGAGCCTACCTGCTCTTAAAAATGATTCAGCTTTGTGCAAGCAAAGCTTGTCAGAAATTTCCCCAAAACCCTCTAGAGAGTACACTATATGATTTTTCATATTCTTCCGGGCTCCAGAGCCGAGGCCTGGCTGTAGGCACCCCTTCCCTGAACTGGAAAGGAAAGCCCTTTCCTGCAGACAGCTTGGGCTGACTCCTTAGTGCTTCCATGGCAGCTCCTCTCATTTCTTTGACAGAGCATCTGCCAGCGGCAGGGCAGGGAGCCTTGAGCATGGCCACCCCAGGCCTGCGACAGCGTTCTCTGGTGAGATGGGAGATGTTCCAGCTGGTTGCAGGAAGAGTCAGCCAGCTGTGTTTGAAAGGAAACAGATTTAATTTTGTTCTCGATTGAAGCCAAAACCAGTTTAGAGATGTGCACTCCCTAATTTGGGATTCTTAAAAGGATAATTGGGGTAACAGGTAGAATGAGAACCTCTTAACTCAGGAAATAAGGAAGGATAGATGCTCATTGTGTGGACAGAGCCAATTTCGCTCATTTTTGCCATGATATTGGGGTAGGATTAGCTTGATTTGTGTGCGTTGGCTCTCCATGGCTCAGTACTTCCTAGCTATGTGACCTTGGGTAAGTTAATAAACTGCACTAAGCCTTAGATTCCCCAGATGCAAAATGGTGATGATAATAGTAGCAACACTGCAGAGTTGATATAAAGATTTAACGAGTTAATGCAGGTAGGGAAAGATTTTAGTGCTAGCGCTTTTATTTTCCTGTACCATTAACTTGCAAAATATGCCAAGCTCCCCAGCCTCTGACTATGCAATAATCCCCTCATCTTCATTTTTATACCAGCTGTGTTTTGGCACAAGTTCCCCTTGCCTTAATTACGTCAAGCTAGTCACTCTTCCAAGGACCCCACTCTGTTATTTTTAACCAGCCCCAAAGGGGTCCCTTCTATATGCCCACAAATCAGTCTTTTAGCTGCTACCACCATTACCCTGACTTATTTCTCTCACCCAAGCTGATGAACCCATTTGGAAATGTCTCTCCTCCGCCATGGTGTGTCTTCAGGATGCCAGAGCTTATGCCAGTGGTCCTGGCAGGGGATCCTCCCGAGGCTGGCAGTGTTGGAGAGGTCAGAACACATCCAGGATCCATGCAAGAGTGAAAGGAAAGTCTCCTTGCAACTGGGCCACAAAACAGCACATCTCTTGTTTAGGAATCTATGCTGACTAGTTCGATAGTTTATTCTTCTAGTCCCTCTCTTCAAAGGGACTTCATCTAAAAGATAGGGAGAGACATGAGACTCTATAATTCCCATTTTTCCCAGTCCCTACCATAAACCAACACTTCTAGCAAGTCCCCCAGTAACAAAGGAAATGTTCGCCAACATTCCAACAGCTGCAAACACACCCTAGAGGGCTCGGTACGTGTGTTTATTTCTTTGGCAGTTTCAGGCCCTCAGCTCACATTGCAAATATGAGAAGCCCTTTCAGAATCTCAGGAGATTGGAGCAGGGATGCACAAAGGGGAGTTGTGAAGGAGGAGGAGGAGGCCAAACACGGAGACTGCAGAAAGCTGAGGAGAAAGTAAAGTTGCAGAAGCAAGGCAGCACATCCCTGGGAGTCTGTGCACTGCAGCTTGACAGTTTCGTTTCCAAGAGTCTAAGTGTGAGAAACTGGAGAGAGAGGGCATCCTTCTGTTTCATTGTGATTCGCCCTGGCCGAGGTGACAGTTAGCTGTAGCTTCTTTGTCAGGACTGATGCCCGAGCAGTTTGGCTATTCTAGGTCTCCATGTGATTTACCATGCAACCAAGCCAAGAACTGGGCATCTTTAGAGTGATTGTCTGCATGGCTGCTTCTTGCATTTGGGGTATAGGAGGATAATGGGGGGACTTGGGGCAGCCTATAGGCCTGTTTATGTGTTGGCAGCATCTACTTGTAATTCTGAGGTTTGCATTTTATCCCCCTATAACAGTGAGTTTGAGTTAATCTTTGAAAAATTAGTAAAATTCTTAAGAAGGGGAAAAGGAGAGCATTCCAGTTAGGAGAAGGGTATAGAAGTGGGAGCAGCCAAAGTGGAAGCAGAATTAATTTGGTAGAGGAGCTGGGGAGAAGGCTGGATTAGAAGAAATAGAGGATTCAGTAAAAGTTTCCCTTACATCCAGAAAGACAAAATTCTAATGTCCTTCTTTTCAAACATGGCCACAAGCAGACGCAAAGTTTAAAACCTTTAAAGGGAGGCATTTGAAATTGATCTTGAGATCAGGACAAAAAGTATCATATCTAGACTGGAGAAAAGAAAAGAAAAATGCCTCCAAGGAAATAAGTATAACATGGTTCTGCTCAAAGCTAAATGCTGCACACAGGGGGACTGGAATATGGTGGATGGTAAATCTCCACCTCCTTCAGCAGGATCATTATAGAGGAAAATTGTCGCTTGCTGGATGAACCCATCTAAGCTGCTTCTGTTATAACAGTGACCTGGGAAGCCTAATCTTGTGCCTGATAGGTAAACTAAACCCTCTAGCTTAAAAAATACGCATCCAGGCCAGCTGATATGACCAAGTTTGTCCTGAAATAGATCTTAGCTGTGTTCTCAGCAGGGCTTTTTTTTTCAGAGAAAGATATTCGATGGACTTGGAAGAAGCTTTGTTGAAACTTACAATATCCTGAACTGCAAGGAACAGCAATTTTAGACATTGAGTGTTAATTCAATGACTTCAGGAGGGAAAAAAGGGAGGGGGAAACCCATACAATTGTTGGTGCTAAATGAACTGAAAAGTACTTTGAAATAACATTTCAAACTTAGTTCTTTCTATATTCTGTTTTTACATTTAAGGAATCCTTTGGCAATTTTGAGCCCCATTGAGTAAAATAATATGAACAAAATAGGGTATTTGTTTGTTTAGGTATGTTTATGTTTTTATATAACACATAAAAACACATATAAATATTACTGGTACATTGAGCAAGTTGCAGCCAGACAATGAGGTTATTCTCCCCAACACAATAAAACCCATTAGAAGCCCCTGTCCTTGGATGAAATGCTGGGTGGGCCCTCTGACCTGCCTGGTCACTCTCACACAGTGAGGAGTCATCTGGGCACTTCAAGACACAAAAACAATCTCATTTCAGGGAGGAAAGGTAAAAGAGCAGAAAATCCATCTCTGACTAGAACTATTGCAGCTGATGCCAGTCTTCTCTGTGCTTGGCCCTGTTAACACTGACTTTTTTTTTCTTTTTTTTTTTTTTCGATTATATTTTTATTTTTAAAGAAGCTTTACATTACATAAATGTTACATAAAAAATATAGGGGATTCCCATATACCCTATTCCCTCCCCCTCCCACACTTTCCTACATCAACAACATCCTTCATTAGTGTGGTATATTTGTTACAATTGATCAACCCATATTGAAGCATTGCTACTAACCATGAACTACAGTTCACATTAGAGTATACACTCCGTCCTGTATGGTTTTATAGGTTATGACAAAATGTATAATGGCCTGTATCCATCATTGCAATGTCATGCAGATGCCCCCATATTACACCTATTCTTCCCTCTCCCATCCCTCAGAACCTCTGGTGGCCACTGACTTTACAGCAATGATAAGAGTTCTTCCATTGCTAGAATAATAATAAGTCTATAGTAGAATAATAATAAGTCTACTTTTGTCCGTTGTTCATTCCCCAATCTTAAGGATTTGGGGATGGTGATGCCCACTCTGCTTCTAATTGAGAGGGGCCTTGGATCCCATGGGGCCCCTGGATGGGACTATCTTGCTTGCAGTTTCAGATACTCTCTGTTCCTTGGGATGGACGTTGTCCATCATCATCTCCTTATCAGCCGTCCTGGGTGAGTCCAATGAACTGGAGAGTAGAACAGCGGTTTTCTCCAAGCATGGCCCACATCTGGTCATTGGAAACCTGCACCGTGGACCCACCACCTCCTTTCCAATTGCAGCTCTGCTCTGCTGCCAAAGGTAACTTCATACAACCTCTCAAAAGGTGCGTTTTTTCAGCTGTGTCATAGTCCTCCGCCACATACCCCAAATTGCAGGGAACTCCTTCAAGCTCTTCTGATAGTATCCTCAAAGCCCTTTTCACTTCAAGTGAGAGGGAAGTATCTCTTTCCCTACCCTAACCAACAGGTGAGGGGGTTGGGGCACAGCACTCAAATAAGTTTCTCCAAATAAATTTTGCTCCCAATTGCTACCTCCCTTCTCTCTAACTTTTGTTATAGACTAGAATTAAGAGATGAGTTAAGGAGCACAAACCCAAGTTTTCTACCACCTCCTTTGCAATTTCTGCTGAGGTGGTGAGCATCTTTCTTTGGAATATGGGAATTCCTGTGATCTATATTTTACTTCTGGCTTTGTAAGTAAGGGGTGACAAAGTTTTTCTATAAATGGTCAGATAATAGACATTTTAGGCAATTGCAACACTTGCTTCTGTCATTGTAGTGCAAAAGCAGCCATAAGACAATATGGAAACAAATGGTCGTGGTTGTGTTCTAATAAAATTTTATTTATAGAAAAAAGGTGGCCAGGACAGATTCAGAACACTGCCCTAGTTTGCTGACCCCTGATTTGGGACATGTACAGAAACTGTGATGAAGAGTCCCATTTGAAGATCCCACTAAAACTGCATGGCACTGGGAATCAGATACACCTGAGTTCAAATTCTGCTTTTATTATATTTAACAATAAACCTCAATTTCCACATCTATAAAGCAGGATTAATACCACTTTCCTCATTGGGTAACTGAAAGAAATTTATTAAGTAACTTATGAATATTAATATGTTAAGTCAGTGTATATTAAGTGGTTTGGCACATTATGATCACTTAATAAGAAGTAGCGATTGCGCCTATGATCATTAGGATTATGATTTTCATGACTACTTTGAATTTTTTTATTTTTAGATTTTCTACTAAAATGCCCTGGCAAGTTAGTCTATCTAATGTCCAATATCCTGTTACTTTTTTTTTTTTTTTCAGATTTATTTTTTATTTATTTTACTTTTATCCATTTTTACACCCACCCCACCCCCCGTTTTTGCTGTTTTTGTGTCCATTTGCTGGGCAATTCTCTGTGTCTGTTTCCTGCCCTCTCTTCTCATCCTTATCCTTCTGTCTTTACCGGGATTCCATCCTGGGGACCTCCGATGTGGGAGAGAGGAGTCCTACCATCTGCGTCACCTTAGTTCCTGGTTTTTCAGCGTGTCTCATCTTGGCTCTCCCTTGTGTCACTCTCCTGTTACATCATCATCTTGCTGCGTGGCTGGGTGGGTCCTGACGGCACACCCGTGTTTGGGGCCTGGGGGGGGCTCACCTGTTCGCGGGACCTGGCGGTGCACCTACACACGGGTCCTGGTGGTGTACCCGCTTGCGGGGCCTGACGTTACGCCCACGCGTGGGGCCTGGGGGGCTCACCCGCTCGCGGGGTCTGGCGGCCCATGTGCTTTCTATATTTTTCTTTATTTTTACCGGGAGGTCCCAGGGATCAAATCCAGGTTCCTCCATATGAGAGACGGATGCCCAACCATCTGAGCCACATCTGCCCCCCTGTTACTTTTTTTATTCTACTATCATGCTAAGTAACTTTTGGTGGAGATATATATATATGCATATATATATATATATATATGTATGTATGTATGTATGTATGTCTGCACACACAATTTTCCATTTAACTGCTTTTAATTGTATAATTCACTGGCATTAATTATTTTTACAATGTTGTGCTACCATTCCTAGCTTTCCTTACTAAAATTATTTCACCACCCAAAACAGAATCTTTTTACTTATTAAGCGTTGACTCCCCATTCCCCTTCCTCATCCCCTAGTAAGCATTAATCTATTCTATCTCTGTGAATTTGCTTATTCTGGATATTTCGTGTAAGTGGAATCATAAAATATTTATCTTTTTGTATCTGCCTTATTTCACTCAGGATAATGTTTTCAAGCCTCATCCATGTTGTACCATGCATCAGAACTTCATTCCTTCACTAAGTAACTTTAAGGTGAAGACTCTGCCAGTTGTTCTCTATCAGATTTCACTCACAATTTAAAGGTAAACTGCACTCATCCCAAGACTCACTTTAATACATGCATCTGTGGGGCTCTGTGCCTATCTAAACTAGGGGAGTACACTGATGGCCAAAGTATCAGATCCCACCCACACAAGTGTGGTCTGGCTCATGCATTTGTTTTTTTGTTTTGAGAGATGAGAATGAGTTGCTGATATTGAAAACCCAAGAGTTTTCACATCAAATTCCAGACTTAAGGCTTCTCTTGAAGAATCAGAAGCTTGGGTAACACTGGCCTCTCCTTCCTGCATGGAGGCAATGAGCTGAACCTGGGCAGCAGGTGCTCCCTTTGGACCTGGCACCCTCTCCCCAGGTTCATGTATTCCCCACCAGACTTATTCTGATACTTGCCTTCAGTCTCTGAATTCAGGCTAGATGTGCACAACACATTAGAACCCAGCAATCAAAATTGAACATTAAAATCTACGTTAGAAGACTGTTATGTGCAAAGTGATTTTTGTTCAGTGGTCTTGATGTTTCACCTATCTCCATTTCAGTGAGAAAATGGAAGCACACAAAGGTTAAATATTTTGTCTAAGTTCACACTCAAAGGGAATGAGTAATTCGAGTTCCCTGGCTACCCACTTCCATGAAGTTTGGTATTGTGAATGGTAAGTTCCATCATTTGGAATTTGAGCATTTTGAATGATTTAAAACTTCTCAAAAGGAAGGTGGCACAGCAGAGCTTTTATGAGCTCATGATATAGAAGCAGACTGAACAACAAATATCTATTTAGCACCCACTATGTGACAGGCACAATGCTACATCCCAATGAGAGAATGGAGTCACACATGGTTTCTACCTTCATGGACCTTACACTCCAGCAGAGAAGACAGATGGTCAAATAAATACACAAATTGAAGTCCAAATACAATTGCCAATATCAATGTCAAATTCTACAAAGGAGAGAAAGGGGATGTGACATCACCAGGGCAGGCTCCCCTGTGGAAGTGATGCTTTAGCAATAAGCTTAAGAATAGTAAGTGTTCACTCTGCCAGGAGAAGAGGGAATTGCTTTCCTGGGTCTGCTGACTTCCCAGCAATGTGAAGCTAAGTGAATTACTTAGCCTTCCTTAGCTTCAGTTTCCCTATGTATAAACGGGGACCCTAATATTATCTATCTCATAAGATTTTATTCTGCAAAGAACCTCCAGCAGTGCCATTTGGTTGTTAACTTATTGTTGGGTTAGTGATGCTTGTAGTATTGTCACTATTGTGGTTAACAAATGGACCTCTGATTTAAAAGCAAAGAAGAAATCACCGAGTGTTTGTTTCACAAAGAGAATTATTTCTTATGAACTTATGAACTAACAGATCTTTACTTCTATTCATGTCCTTATTCTGATTGAAAAATTATAGTTTGGGATAAGATTGGGCAAAAGTTTACCCTCTAATGAATGATAACCAAAAATGGGAATTGTGTGATGGATTAAACCCATGGAAATCAAGAAATATAATTTTTAAATTCAAGTTTTTATTTGGTTATAGCATTTTTTGAATGAAAGCCTTCAATAATATTATTTCACAATTTGAAAAAGTATTAGCTGGAAAACGGATCTAGTTAGAGCCATTGAACTCAGAATCTTACAGCAAATATAGTTTAAAAATATTTAAGAACAACAAGAAAGATGCGATGTCTAGGCCATAGACATTTCATTATTTTGAACTATCAGCTAATAGTAATGGAGCTAAAATGTGCAGCTGAAATTTAACTTTCAATCATCGGTTTTCTGTATCAGGTACATAATGCAGCATTTCTCAAAGTGTGTTCTGTGGAGCACTCTCTACTCCCATAGTTAACTGACACTTGAGAAAAAATAGCTTTTAGTCAAATACTTTTGGAATCTCTCGATCAAACTGCCATCACCCTCTAAATATTGAAGCAAATAATATAGGTTGCAAAGAAGGGAGAAATTCAGGAAGAACATTTTGGGAGGCAGCATGGATCGATGGATACTGGAGGCAGGAATTCAGGGTTAGGGGGCAGGTGCTGCCCTTCACTAGCTAAGTCAACTTTGGGTGTATATAGCATTTCTGAGTCTTACTTTCCTTATTTGTTAAGTGGAAACAACAATCCCTTCTGTAACAGTTATGACTGCCCCGTGGCATGTCAATTTCCTTTATTTTCATTTCATATCTCTCTCTTAGTTCTGAGTGTACCCTCACCAAGATTGATGAGAAGGCTTTATCAGGAAATGTGAGGACATTTGTGATACATGGCCTGGACCGCAGACCCTGATGGTGGCCTCTCTGGTGCGTTAATCCCCCCCAAGGAGTTCTTTGTTCCTTTTGAGAACAGGTGGCTTTGCAGGCTGCTTTTAGCCATAGGAATCTTTGTGGAAGCTCCCCAAACTGCTGAAGTTAGCTTTCAGTCCTGGTGGGAACCCAGAGAGTCATCCCATCTGAAACCCCATCCCCCAGTATCCCCAGGCCATGGGGAACACACCCCTCCATCCACCTTCTCTGTCTTGGTGACTAATTCTGCACTTGCAATCTTTGGAAGCCAAAAGCTACTACCTCTTACTCCTTTCTGATGACCCAGCCAGTGCTCTCAATTGTCATTTGCCTGAGAACCAAATCCACACACTCAAGTATTTGAACAACTTGATGTTGAGAGAATAAAATAATATGTACATTTCTAAATTAAGGAAAGTTTATATTAAGAAAAAAAATTCTTATAAACCAGTATTTGGAGCCAAGCAGCCATGCCACTGTCAGCATCTACATACTCCTGGTCTCTCTCTGGATGCCACTACATTTGTTAATATCACCTGCCCAGCCTTCTGTGGCCTTTGACTTTGGGACCCCTGCTTTTGACATTCAAGCACTAAGCCCTGAGGAGGATTTACTTATTTTGCTCATGTCCATTGTGTTGTCTTACCCATGCTCACAACTCCAGGAGCCCCTACAGGTCACTTTTGCCCCAGTACAATGGCATAAGAGGTAGAGAAGATACAAAAGGAACAATCTGTCAGCTCTGGCTCTCCAGAAGTCTTGGTGTGATTCCACCTTCCTCTTTTTTTATACAGTTGCATTTTTCTAGAGAAGGTAGGGAAGGCACAGTGAAGAGGCTTTTGCAGCTGACACAAACCATCCACTCACAGGTCACTGACTGATATTACAGCAAGTGCCAGCGTCTGGTTTCCAACACTTTCCACAAAGAAGTGGACTGATTTGGCCTGAATACAGGAAGTTGCTGTAACTGCAAACCAAAGCAACACCAGTAGCTGCTGTCTTGCTGAGTGTGCTGCCTAGGAGGAGCCCCTGGGGGTGGAAGGGTCAGCCCCCCAACTGCCTTGCCTCACACTCCCCCCCCCCCGCCCCGGAAGGCTGAAGCAGCAGCAAGACAAGTTGCTGTCACAAGTTCTTTCAGCAGCCAGCAGGGAAATACTCTGGTAAGCACGTTCTCTTGGTCCTGAGGGTTGCCACATAGCTTTTATTTTGATCTTACCTCTAAGAGTGTTTTCATCTGTACCTAACTACTCTCCCAGGATTAGAGAGAATACACTTAGCTGATAGTTAATGGAAAAGTTCACAGATAGTGAAGTTTTGATCAGTTTTGATTCTGTTTTTCTGGGATTCCCTCAGCTTTCTTATTTTCTTTAGTTTCTTTCTCTTCCAATGTTTTCCCATGTGGTAGCCAAATGGCAGCAGCTGCTCCAGGCATCACATTTGCATGCCACACAACCAGAGCATGAAAGAGCTTCTCTTCTCCCCATATTGAATAAAACCCTGGTCTTCATTCAGGCTGGATCAGCTTAGTTTGCATGCCCAATCACAGTGTAAGGGCAATCAGCTGATCCTGGGTTTGAGTCAGAGTCTACCCTTAAAACTGGGAGAAGAGTCCAGTCTATTCAAACCGTGTGCTGCTACCATGGATGGCAAGTGGGCAATTGCAGTGTGTGCTCCAATAGCTTATTTAGTTAACTTGATTTTAGGAGGAGAGGAATTAGCATTTTTTGTAAACCTACTCTGTTCTAGGAATAATGCTGAGTGCTTTACCTACCTCATAATTGCCCCTACTGAAAATCAGCCATGTATTCTTAGAAAATCCTGAAAGCTAAAACTCAGGGAGGCTCAAGAACTGAAGGTCTTAAAAAGCCCATTAAGTACTAACCCTCAGATTTTATTGACTTCAAAGGTCATACTCTACAGAGCCCTGTGTCACCATATTCCCTGAGAACTGGATGAGAGGAGCAGTATAAAATAATAAGAAAATGGTTCAGGGAGCTAATCCTATGTCATCCACTAACAATTTTACATGATCATGGTTTTGAACAAATCTCTAAGTCTCTCTATCATCTGACAAATTGAGAACATCGTAATAGGACAGATTCTGTAATGTTGGGGAGAAGATTGGGATAATGCATATGGCTTCAAAGCATAGACAAGGTCTATTTAAAAAGTATTTTTTTCTCTCACTTAGAGGATTGCCATTTGAAATTCTACCATGAGGCTTTCATTCCTTTGGTTTAAAGTTTTCCCTTTTTTAAAAAATGCATATTCTCTTAAAGACGAATGCATTAAGCCAGGGCCTCAGACTCAAAAAACGTGAAGAATAGGCAAGTCCAAAGGAATAAAGAGGGAGGAGGAGGCCGTTTGGGGGATAGGGTAGGCTTTGGGTACCCTGCACCTGGAATGCCTGCCCATGTAGAAAGGAAAGTGGCTACTCAGTCTCAACCAATTATAATTTGAGAATTTGGACCCTGATGCTAAATCTTATATTTCAAGAGAAACCAAAAACCCAATTGTTTTAATTTTTGTTTTGTTTTATTTGTATTTAAAACACTATGTGGATCCAAAAAAACACATCTGCTGGCCCAAATAACCCACAGGTGCCTAGTTTGAAACACCTGCTATTATATGTCCTTTGTTTGCATGAGCCTGGATTTTTCTCTTCTGTCAAAAGGAAGATGTAATAGTAGTACCTCCCTGCATAAGATTTTAGGGACAAATAAAAGGGGAGATGTTTCTAAAGTGTGTTTCAGATCTTTTCTGAAGGACAGGTGATAAAAGGATACTGATAAAGAGGCATATTTCCTGGAAGCACTAGAAGTAAGGGAGCACCCCTGGACATAGAACCCAGGGTTGGGCACTCAAGATCAGCTTTCTCCACCACCTGTGGCCTCTAAGAATGTAACTGGGAAGAGGCTCCAGCCTTGAACTTGCCTCATTAATCCTGACTGATCACAGGTACCACCTCCTTGGGCCACCTGCTGTGCTACCTCAGATGGTGGCTCAGAAATTAGAAGGACCCACTGAGCTGGCAGTCTGGTCCCAGGCCCCTCAAAGGAGAAACTTCCTCCATTCACACTTACATGGCTGGGCGCCTGTTTGACTGCCGGGTTTTTAATGAGATATTAAGTTGAGACAATCAGTGCAGCTGCTGGGACTGAAACAGCAACCTTTGAGCCAAGACTAAATCTGAGGGACCAGGTGTTGGATTCCAGTATTGTGGGGTGAAGGAGGTCATGCAAGGTCACTACAGCCCAAATCATCGTAGTGTTTGGAGTTCTTGCTGAAAGTTTTCAGAAATTAAAATCCTGGGTGGAAAAAAAAAAAAGCTAAAGGAGAGAAAATGCTTAAATTTGTACTTCCTAACACAGTAGCTACCAGCCCCATATGAGGTTGTAGAGTGCTTGAAATGTGGCTAGTCCAAATTGAGATGAGCTGTAAATGTAAAATATATACCAGATTTTGAAAACTTAGTACAAAAAAAGTAAAATACCTCATTTATAATTTTTATGTTTATTACATGATGAAACAATCATATTTTGATAAAGGAGGTTAAATAAAATATGAATATGTTATTAATATTTTACTCATTTCTTTTTCCTTTTTAAAAATACAGTTATTAAAAATTTAAAATCACACTTATGACTCATAAGACAGCATTGACTGACTCCTCTCTATACAAGACAGTTATTTCAAATGCACATTTTTTGTAATAATAAATTTTATGTTTAGAGAAGTTTTAGATTATAGAAAAATTACATAAAAAGTATAGGGAGTTCCCATATAACCACCCCCACACACACACACATTTCCCCCTATTGTTAACATCTTACATTAGTATGGTACATTGTTACAATTGATGAGCCAATATTGAAGCATTGTTACTAAACAAGGTCTATAGTTCACATTATGGCTTACACCTTGCACTGAACAATTTTTCTAGGCTTTGACAAAGTACAATGTCATGTATCCTTCATGTCACTGCAGTATCAAAAAAAAAAAAAAAAAAAGCAATTCCAATGCCCTAAAATGCTCTGTGTTTTACCTATTTATCCCTCTCCCTCCCCTTTGAACCTCTGGTAACCACTATCTTTATATCAATGTTACAAGCTCTTCTGTTACCACACAATAATAAATACAATAACAATAAATCTACTTTGGTTGGTGGTTACACTCTCCCCTGTTTGTTCATTCCTCCATCTTGAGGGATTTAGGATAATGTCTGCTCTGACTGCTTCAGGTTGAAAGGAGGCTTAGATATTATGGGACAGATGGAAGGAACTGTTTTGCTTGCAGTTGTAGATAGTCCTTGTATTTTGGGATGGTTCTTGTCCATTATCATCATTTTGTTGATTGTTCAGGGCAAGCCAGAAAAACTGGAGAGTAGAAGTTGGCTGCAACTCTGCTGGGATTCGGGGCTAAACTAGCATATGAACGAGCCAAAGATTTAAGTCTCTGAGATGTATATTAATGATAATTACAGGTTCAAATAAGAGGCGTCAAAGAGTGATGAGTAGGGAATTTATAAATGAGTATAACTATGTTATATTGGGGAAATAGATTATCATATATCCCCACATAGGACTTGCCAAGGCAGTGTTGTTCTCATGAGACTATGACTCTTTCCTCAGGATATCCCTAGAGCCTCAGAAGCCCTTTTGTTTGAAATTTTGTTTCCTGTGGCAGTTAGTGAAATCTGCCTGAGCCCTACATAGGTGTAACCTCCAGAATGATCTCCCAACTCATTTTGCAATCTTTTAGCTGTAAATATTCTTTTATTTGATGTTTCCCCCTTTTGGTCAATGTCTTTTTCCAACTGCATCACTGGTTATTACTTGACAATAATCCCTCAGTGCCAGGGAGGCTCATCCCTGGGAGTCACTTTCAACTCAATGCTACATCAACTGTGCAGCCTCTTTCATGTAAATAAGGATAGTTTTAGTCAACATTGTGTTTATGTTAGGTTTATTTTATGAGTCCTTACTGTAAACATAATATATTTATTTTCAGATATTGTATAGGGTCATATACAAAAAATATGTATTACATATTTATGGGCATTTGAAGAGATTTTCAAAAGTAATTTTGACTTAATTTCACTTTAGGCATGCATTTGTCAACTTTGGTGGAGTCTATGGCAATGGAATGCGGCAAAATGACTTGATCCACCTCTGAGGGTAACTGAGAGATTCTGACCTCATTAAAATAGTGTTCAAATCCTGTAGACTGAGTTATCAGAATTTAGAGCAGTTTGAGAAGCACGAAAAGCAATTAAGCACTTGAGGGCCCTGCCTTGCCTGGACTTGGTGCCTCCCTTCCATTTCTTCATTTTCTCCCTAGTTCTGATTTCAGTGTTTTTGAATTCTCATATCCCTAATGAGTTAAATTTTAGACTCCCATTCCAAAATGTCATCAGTACCTCTCAGTAACACTTATTACTTCCTTCCTTCATGTGTATATCTAATCTCCTCTAGGAGACTGCTAGCTAATTGAGGGCAGCGTCTCTGTCTGATTCATCCTTTTGTTCTTCTCCCCCAATCTCTAGAGCACACAATCAGTGCCAGTACAATAGAGCATAGTACAGCCATTAGAGTTAGACAAGACTTTATTTCAAATTCTAGCCTCATCACTTAATAGTTATTTGTCCCTGGGCAAATAATTTACTTCTGGGATTTAATTTCCTCATCTACATATGTGGATAACAATGGGAACTAACTTAAATAGCAGTCAGTATATAGAAAGCACTTAGCTCAGTATCTGGTATGTGGTTAGAGATTGGAAATATTTTTTCATTGTATTGTTATTATTGCTTTACACCTATTAACATCAAACAGTACTGGTTCAATGAACAAAATAACTGTAACTCCCATTATTTTTTCCTTGAGGAATGGGCCAGATTTTCCTTGTGACAATTCTTTCATTTCAAAAGCAGGGACAGAAATACTTGCTAACTAGGCTTGCATAAATAGAAAGCTCTATGTTCTCTTTAGAATAAATATGCGCTTTAAAGTCAAAGTGCAATGATTGGATTATAAATGAGTAAGATTATAAGCACCTTTTAAGCCTCCTTCTGTGATCTGAAGGCATATCAAGAGCTAAAAGGAAGAGGACCGTTTATAAAGCACTTTTCAAAACCCTTATGTACACATTACCAATTTCCATCTTCTCTACAAAACAGTGAGTTAGACAGAGCAAGTAGTAGTATCATTTTTGTCAATTAAAAAACTGACGCCTAGAAATATTTGAATTGTCTAATACAGCGTTTCTCATCAGCAATTTTGACATTTTGGACTGGATAATTCTTTATTAAGGGGGACAGTCCCATGCATCATAGGATATTAGCAGCAACCCTGGCCTCTACCCACTAGCTGCCAGTAACTCCAGCTCTCTCCAGTTGTCACAACCAAGAATGACTCTAGGCATGGCCAGATGTCCCCTAGGGGCAAAATCAGCCTGCTTGAGAGCCATTGATCTAAGACCATACAGTTAGTTAGTGGAGAAACTTACCGTAGAAGCCTGGTCTCCTGCTTTCTTGCAGGATGGGATTAGGGAGGCAGAAAAATTCCTATTATTTGGGTATGGGGAGCTAGTGGAAGAGACGTGTTGGTAAACGAGAGAATTTTCCAGGAAAGGAGTATGGATGGGGATGAGCTCACCTTATGCAATTGCCACCAAGCAAAAGGATGAAATGCGTATCTGTTAAAATCCTGGACTGGCAGTGTTCATATCTGAAGTAACGTTTTAACAAGCCTTCAGTGGTCAGTTTGTGGCAGGAATCTTTGACGGAAGTCTTATTGATGTTTGTAACTACATTTGATGTGAGTGGATCCTGGAGTTTGATGGCAGCCAACTCTTCTGTATTTTCATAGCCAATCCAAGTATCTATTCTTATCATCACCATCTAGCTGGCCTTCAGGCCAATCAACCCTCGTTCATCCCACTAATTGCTTTTTATTATAATCTTGGCATCTGGTTAACAAGTATAGTCCATATATTCAAATGTCCAAATATTTTGGGATAGGACCCCTCACTGCCCAAAACTTTCAATAGCCAAAAAATTTAAAGTGATTTTAGAAAATTTGTTCAAAATTGTGACTTTTGAAGTCCACTCAGTTGCTAAATGCAGGGGTGAGCCTAGCAAAATTTTTGTTTGTTTCCCCTCTCCCTCCCTACCACCAGCTTATTTTTATTAAATTAAAGATCTTCATTCTTCACTTGAAACGATGGTTTATTTGAACCAATTGTTGGAACTGGTTTAGAGACACTCTTCTGAGTGCATGTTCCATTACCATATCCAGTACTATGTCCATATTTCATGGGTCAGAACTATTTGCTTGGCCCCATCTCCTTTCGTTTTACATCTCCACTATAGCCCTTTTATTTATTCTGTTCATCCACTTATCCATCTACCCATCTAAAAAGAATTTTTTAAATGTCTACTCTAGGTCAGACTATGGGCAAGTCATCCCAGTACATTGAGCCCCATGTTAAACACAGATTTGGGAACTGTATCTGACCTAGGAATGTTTCACATGTTGACTGATAAGCAGAACTGCTTTTCCAATTGTTACAGAAAAAATGACATCACCTCTACTAGAGTGTTTTTCCTGGATGCCAGTTGCCTTTGTTTCATTGTCTTCTAGCAGATCCACTCGATTTGATTAGAATGACACAAAATTTCTTAAAAGCACCCTTTGGACTCAGAGTCCCAGACACTTCAGGATACCTGCATAAAATAGTTTAAAATCCTTTTTAGTAAATCAGAGAATCTTGGGTCTTCATTTTAGCAACTGCATGATACTGAGAAAGTAACCTCTCTGAACTTGATTTCATCATCTGTAAACTTAGGGAATTATACTTTAATGATTGCAAGGTAGCCTACCAGCTTTAAAATAAATTTTAAACAGCTGAGGGAATGTTGAGGCATCTCTATACCTGGGATAGCCTTACTGATGATTTAAATTGATAGGTTTCTGAAAATCACAGACTGAGGTGAGGCAAGGTCCCTGTTTTAATGCAGTTGCTTGACATTTTGTATTGTTTTGTTCCATGGTAACTTTCCCAAGGTCTGCCTGATGTGGGCCTCGTTCAGCACACTAACAGAATGGCGATGTGGGAAAAGCACTAGGCAAAGAGTCAGGAGCCCTACATTATGGCCCCACTTCTACCACTAACTACTTGTGGGTCTGTGGGCAGACACCCAGTGCCTTGAGCCCCTTTATCTGTGAAATGACAAGATTTTTGGGTTACGTCACTTCCAATGATTGTTCTTGTTCTTAAACTCTTTAGTTTTATGTCCAGATAAAATCCAGTTCATTTCTGATCTAGTCTGTCTGCATGAAACAGAATCACAGGCAATAACTTGTTTTAATGAATGAATCTCCTATATTTCCTATGAATTTCATGAAATGATAGGTAAATGTGATTAGAGAGATGTGCATTTTATTGAAAGAGTCTGCAATGCCCACAACCACTCAGGGCTGAATCTGCTGTAGTTTCTGACCAAACATGGGTAAACCCAGTTATTTTGGCTTGTTTCTCTCCCCTGTTATGTAATATACAAGCTGCCACCTCCAGGTTTTGTGCTGTTACCTCCACCCTTAGATGAAACTCCTGTGTCTCCATGGAGCCTTATATCAGTTGCTGTTTAACAGACTGTGGATTCATGGCTCAGCTTTGACCTCTTATTTCTTAGCCTTTCATTAATCCTAACAGTTTGCTTGATTCGGCTTGGACCAACTCTTCGGGGTGCCTGGTTTGGAGGTCTTTGGGTATGGATCTATTACCATATCCAGTGTTTTGTCTTAATTCTCAACTTCATGAGTTGGAACTGTACCCTTGGCCCCCCTCTCCTTCCCTTTTATACTTCTATAGCCCTCTTATTTACTCCATCCATCCATTTATTCATCCAGCAAGAATCTGTTGAGTATCTACTTAAGGTCAAGTGACAAGGAAAAAAAAAATAAAATAAAATATGGTACTACTTTCAAGGAGTTTACCCATTCATGGACAAATTTATAAATCAAACCAGAGCTTCAAAATCTATCACTAACTGGGGCTCTGGTAGAACAGGTAGTTGACAACAAATCTGATAACAGAAATGACTAATACTTTCAGTGCATTTTGTGAAGGGTTTTTAAAATTAATTTAATTCCCTTGCCAAATTTTGGTAAGTATCATTATTATTTCAGTTGATAAATGAGGAAAAATAAGAATTGGTTTTAGTTATTTGCCAAAGACAGGACCTTTATTTATAAATAATGTACCTGTCTCCATAGAGCTACATTATTTATGAGATACTACCACCATACACAATAACTAAAAATGGGTTGTTAGGTATAAAGCAGGATAGATGGAGCGAGGGGGACTATTTTAAATGGAATGGTCATGGAGAAAATATTTGAGCAAAGACCTAATAAAGTGAAGGAGCCAACCATGCATAAGCTAGGGAAGAGCATTGCAAACAGAGGGAACAGTAAGTACTAAGGCCCTGGGGTAGGACCTGTTTGGTGTGGTTGGGCCAGCAAGCAGGCCCATGTGGCAGGGGTGCCACTGTGCTTCTTCACTTCATTCCTGACCCTCAAGAACTTGGATGAGAATTCCTCCTTTTTTTCTGTACACACTTGATATTTAACAGGAGTCAGACCATGGCATTTTTAGAAGACAACACATCTTAGATATCTGACTGTGAGGCAGAAGGGAGTCACCCAGAGGTTGAGATGAGAGCATTGATACAAATTGCAGTTGACACAGTATGCCCATAATAAATGTTCACTGACTCTAGCTACACACACACATGCAGGTGTTTCCTCTCGGTTGTCTTTGTGCCCGGACAACCAAATGGTTGGGGAAGTTTAGACATTTAGTAGCTTCGTATGTCTGTGGACTCAGCTGCAGAGGAAATCCAGGTTCCTTCCTTCATTCTGTATTCCTTAGTCTCTCTTCTGGGAGCAATAACCTCAATAACTAGACTGGCACCTTGTACATGCTAACTGTTGAGTAAAGTATAATGGTGTGACTCCCCAAACAAGACAAATGCTACTTTATTCATTTAAATTGAGACTCATGCTTGTCTAGCTGTCAGTCCAGCCAGTTTCTTAATGCTGTTTAAAATGTCTGGCTTTGATGTTATTTATTTATTTATTTATTTGTAGATGATATGGCAAGTATATTTCTAGATATTTACTTTCAGTAAAACATTGATACTCATTATTTCAAGTCTGTAAAGTTGACATCATCCAGGAGATTAGCACCATCCTTGGCACATCCCACTAACATTCATAGGAACTTTGGGCCAGAACTCAGAGTAAGGCTTGATTACACTGTAACCGGGCCTGGGAACTAAATCCAGGTGAGAGAGGAAGTGACCCAATAGCAGTTATAAAGGCCATCTGGGCCCAGGTATTATGTGTTTCAGGATTTGCAGCTTAAATACAGCAACAGAAAGAAACTTTGTGAAGGCCTCCGCTACTCTGAAATTGACATCCCAAAAGCCAGGTCTTTCCAATAAACAGGTAAATTAACTCAGGCAAATCCCACATGTCAGGACTCCACCAAAGGGAAATAACTGTGGACTTGAGTCTGGATCTGAAAAGAACTCATACTGCAGTAAATGCTGTTTCTATTAAAGAAAGAGAAAACCTGAAATGAAACTAGCCTCAAAATCTTCACCCTTAACAGAAGGGTTTCTTCTAAAAACACAAAGCATTTTAAGGCCAAATCTCTTTATATTTTTTTAATTGAAAGACATTAACATTTATGGAGCACCCATGATTAGGTGTTATGTTAGTTTTATTTAAACGTGTTGTTAAATATTCACATCCATCCACCAAGATAGCTTGTTTATATTTTATAGGTCAGAAAACTGAGGCTCAAAATATTAAATCATATAGTTAATAAACAGCAGAACTGGCATTTGAAAATGGTCTTTTCAATGCTAAAGCTGCTTCCACATGGCTCTGTAAAAAAAGATTTCTTAAATCTGAAGTTAAGGAATGAAAAAATATATTGAGTTATTCCCTATGCTAATATCTTTGCTGTGTAATTGCTTGTTAAACTGTGCATTTTTCAAACTATTCATGCTCCCCTTATTCAGCTGCTCTGAAATGGCTTTTTTTGTGTGTGTTTCCCAGATCTGGTCTCATTCTCACACATATATCAGTTATGGTGACACACACACACATACTCACATACACATATATGTATATTTAAGACTTGCCCGTTACCAGCCATTGCATGATGAGAAAGGAGGCTTAGGTGATAAAAAATGATTGGAAAGTTTTTCCAGCGCCCTCTGGATGGAAGGAAAAACGTATGGTCGTTTATGTTGAAGAGTTTCTTTTTACCTGAGCTTGGTGATTTCCAGAGGTCATCTAAATTAAATTAGATTTGAATTCTGAAATATTGTTGCTGGAAATGTTCCCACTGGTCAATTCATACCTCCTGAATAATAGGATTCGGGCCAAAACTGAAAGTGCTAGTAAAGTAGATGAGGAATGTCTGCTACATATCCTTTGGGAACAATTTTTTAAAAATATATAAAGAGTTTTACAAGTATAAGAAGTTGTTACCATAATGCATATATCTGACAGCAGTGAGGAGCAGAGGTGTTTCTCAGAGAACATTTTCCAGTTAATATTTTCCAGTCTCCCCACACCCCATTTAAGCCTGGAATTAAGGATGATCTACTAAATGAATGTATATCTTTCTTTCTTCCACACATTGGGTACAAGAGAGGGAGACTTCTTGCACGTTAACTTCTCCCACCTACTTGTGCTGTACAGAATGAAGAAAAATGAATCTTATTTGCTGTATCTTTGCTATGACCAAAGTATATATAGTGAGAGCCACTAGTAAAATATAGGGAAATCTCCAAAGACCCTTATAAAAGTACATAGACTACGAACCTAACAAGTAGAAGCTCCATACTTCCAACATCTAGTTGGCTGCAGTAATTTTAAGCTCTTATCAAACTATGGCCAACAAATTTACACTGTATTAAGCAATTAATTGCTCAGTACCTAAATACTTTGCAGTTCTGAGGCAGCTCAATCTTTCATAGCTGCACTGAAATCTCAAACCTGGCATCCTTTCTGGGAGAAGTCCTGGGAAAAGCTTTTACTTGGGGCTAAAATCTCCTGGTGTCCTACTCCTAGGAAGCAGAGGTGACTAACAGGCTGTAACAATTGTGGCTATTGTTCTCAAGGAAAGCCCAACAAGATCTTCTGTCCTCTCCAAGTGAGAGGTTGGCTGCACTCCTTCAAGGAGGGGGTGGTGGTTGTGGAGATTGTTTTAACTTGCATGAATCCTTTTGGAAAATTTCTTTTATTGTAATGACCTGCTCACTTGGTTTTTGACACACTTCTCTTTCTAGAGACTGAATTTGGGGATTACCTTTTCTACTATCATCCCAAGTATTTTAGTTTCCTAGCTTCTAAAACAAATACCAGACAATTGGTTGGCTTAAGCAAGAGGAATTTATTGATGCCAGGTTTTGAGGCTAGGAGAAGTCCAAAATCAAGGTGTCAGTAAAGCAGTACTTTCTCCAGAAGAGTACAGCATTCTGCGGCTGGCTGCTCGTGATCTCTGTGTTCCTTGGCTTTTCCGTCATATGGCTGTGCCTATGATGGTGTCTTCTCCTTTCTCTTCTGGGTTCCACTGACTTCCAGCTTCTGGCTGCTCCCCATGGCTTCTCTCTCTATATCCTTCTCTACAATGCCACCAGTAATAGGATTAAGACCCATCTTGATTCATTTGGGCTACATCTTAACCGAAATAATGTCATCAAAAAGTCCTGTTTCCAATGGGTTCACATCCTTAGGAATGGATTAAGATAAACATGTTTTTCTGGCCTTCGTAGCTCTAAGCCACCAAACCAAGTAAGGTTAAAAAAAAAAATGATTATGATTGGCTTCACTATGGATTTGGAATCTCCACTGCTGTCACCCTGATTGCCAGGGAATTACTTAGCTCTGGGTCCCTGAACTAGAAACTGCTTGGATCATTAAAGATGTCCTTCTTAAGTGATGGTCATGAGAAGTGTAGGTCAGTGTGGGCAGTAGAGGGTGGGATAGAGCAGGGCTGGGTAACTAAAAGGGAATAAAAAGTAAATGGAATCCCTTTAACCAGGTTCTGTCTCTTAATATTTGCAGATTTGTTTGTTTTTTTGCATTTAGAATTCATTAAAGTACTATCTTGTCCAGAGAAAGAGGCAACCGCAATTTTCGGTTCTCCCCTTCTTTACCCCTGGATTGAGATATTGAGTGAGTTTTAATCCTTTCACTTTCTCCTAAGAATTAAGATAAACTTTCTGGCAAGCTCCTTTTAGTGTCTTCATACCTGCTCTTATTGCCCTCATTCTCAATCCTCTTGGTGCTGGCAGCTCCATTATTGACCCTCTTCCTCCTTGCTCTTACACAAGCCTCTCAGAGCATGTCAAGTCAAGGAAGTGCTGAATTGTGTGTGGCAGAGTGTAACTGCCACAGGAGATCAGAAAGCATCGCCAGAAAAAGAGGCAGGAAGGAGACCAATGTGAAGGGCAGGGGATGGCGGAGGGATGGTTGAGGAAGGGGCTGCTGTTGAGTATTTACAGGCTGCCAGGCACCTTGCTAAGCAGATCAGATGTAAACAATCACAATCATGAAATAGAGTTCTATGATCCCCATTTTACAGATGCAAAAAAGGCTCGGGAAATTAGATAAGATTCCTAAGGTCCTATCAACTAGGAAGCAATAGGATCTGGATTCAAAATTGTGTCTTCCTGATTCCAAAACCTGTGCTCTGGATGATTATGTGTGATTAGGAAAAGGAAGCAAAGAGTACATTCAAAAGGAAAAGAGGAAGGGAGAGGGGAAGGGAAGGGAGAAGGAAAAGGGGAAAGCAAAGAAAGAAATGAGGAAAGGAAGAAGGGAAGAGAGGAAGAAGGAAGAAAGAGAGAGAGAAAATGGAGGAAAGAAAAGAGAGGGAGGGGGGAGAGAGAGAGAGGGAGAGAGAAAGCTTTAAGCCGAACAAAATCACAGAATCTATTTTCTGCAAGTTCTTTTAGAAAAGTATTTTGGAATTAATTCATCAAGTGTGATTCAGTACTTTCATGGAAGTCTTGCTGGAATTTATATAAATTAAAATGTAAACCTTTGCTTAACATCTTCCAATGGTAACCCATCCCATACAGAATAAAAACCCAAACTCCTTAGCGTCTTCTCTAGGCTGCTCTGTTGAGCAGAGCAAATTCCTACTTCTCTGAATTCATCTCCTACTGCTCTCTACTTCACACACTCGACACCATCACATTGACCTTTCTTTTTTCTTTTTTTTTTCTTTTTTTTTCTTTTTTTTTCTTTTTTTTTTTCTTTTTTAATGGGTATTTTTTGAGGTAAAAGCTTACAGTTATAAGTCCTAAAAGAGACATTGACCTTCTTGGTGTTCATCAAGCATGCCAAACTCATTTCACCTTTCTCTAATTTTTTTCCTGGCTGGCTTTCTGTTCAGAAACTTCTTGCATCCCATATTGAAGGATATCTGCTCTCTCCCTGCCCCTCCCTTTTTTCACTGTGCCTCCTTCTCTGCTACATAGTGCTCTGAGCTAAACAATGCCAACACTAAGTTCATGACTTTGTTCACTGAGCAAACAGGATTCTCCAAGGATTCAGAGATTCCCTGTGCCAGTTTCTCTGCTGTTTGGAACACCCACACGTAAAATTTGGGAAGAATATCAAGGGAAGCAACAAAGTTTTCTCCTCTGGAGAACTGTTCCTTCTCTCTAAGGCTAAGCAAAATTGTGGAAATTGGCAACTTATCTGAAAGACTGAGTGTAAATTTGATACTGTCTTTTGGAAAGCCAAGTTGTACACCAAAATTTAAGCAGAAGGGCCAAATTAATAGGAAAGATGGCTCTAGCATGAGGCATATAAGTACTAGCCTTCCTGTTTCTGAACTTATCCCTTGAAACTTTTCTCATAAATATCAAAAAAGCACTGGACCCTTTGAAGCTATAGCTTGAAGTCTCATAAAAAGAGACTGTCATGTACAACTGACAACTTTTCCTAATGAAAATAGAGAAAGGACAGGACAGGTAGCTCCCTTGGGGTGTCTGCCCTGGCAAAAAAAAATCTATTTGGGGAGGGATTTTCACATTGTACATTTTTAATACCACTCAGGTCGGCATCTTAATCAGGCTTCACTGGTGGGACGCACTCACCTAACAGCAGGGATTGCCATGGGAGGAGTTTAATCTGAACACTTGGCATGGACCTAATCTTATTTCACTTATTTTCTTTTATGTGTCTGCTTTAGATAATTGAGTCCACTCCTTTATCAACAATAGCTCAGGATTCATAAGTTCACCCCTAGGAAGAGGATAGAGCAACTTGCACTTTATTATCCATCTCTCATTTCCTCCCCTTCAAGCAATCAATAAATTTTCCATCAATTCTCTTTTTTAAAGGTTGTTTATAAGTTTCTTTTTCAGAACAAGTGCTGAGATTGGTATTTGTATCTAAATAGTCCCTGAATCTGGATGTACATTTGGGGTGATTTGCAGGAGTTTTGCAAGAATTTCCTTGGCAAAACTACAAGTCACATGAGCTGCCCTCATTGCAATCTCTCTGAATTGTGGGCTCCAGTTCCCAAGAACAGCTGAGATTTTTTGTCCAGATAGCATCCCACTCCTGTGATTCATAGAATAGAGATTTTTTTTTTTTTTTAATAAAAAGGACTCTAATGTTTTACAGCTCAGCTACAATTAAGGGGTGTGAGGAAACAGATTCAGTGAGGCTACACTTGTCCACCTTTGCACAGGGAACTAGCAGAAGGAGCAAGGACAGATTCCGAGTGCTGTGCACTTTCCAGGCGTCCATGGCATGCAGCTTACATTTTCTCACAGTCTTTAAGGAAAAATTTTTTTTTTTTTTTTTTTTTAAAAAAAACAAATCTGTTTTATTAATACAAATTAAACCACTATCTTTCTTATCCAATGTGTACATTCCCTGGTCCTTCATATAATCACAGAGGTGCGCATTCTTCTCTTCAATCATTATTAAAAAGTTTCAACAGCTGTTTAAGAATTATAATAAATAAACAGAAACCAGAACAGTAAGGAAAACTTTTAATTAATGACTACAAGTATGTAACAGCCCCATGTTGGTCCAGCTATCTTTCTGCAAAGCCAGCAAGCTCAGTTCTGGTCTAAGTATGTGTTACTCAAGGCTTGTTGGTTTTTAAGCCAGAATGGACTTCATTTGGGAGCTGCACTTGTGGTTCTTGTGCCTCTCAGAAGACTTTTCATTCACTCAGTCAAAATAATACTGTTGGTCTGCTCTGTGTCAGAAGTTATGACAGGTGATTGAGATAAAAGGATGACTAAGATAAGGCATTAGTCTGCTAGAAGCTTGCACTCTACAGATAGAAAAATAAATAAGTCAAGAATTAGAGTGCAAGTTAAAATAAATATCAGTAGAAGTGGTAATAGTAATATCTGATTTTTTTTTGAATAATTACTATCTGCTTGTTACTGTGCTAAGCCTTGAATGTGATGTTACTCTCACTGGGGCTGTTTACAAATATTCTCACTCCTGATTTCCTTGGGCAAATGTAATATTGTGCTTCCCCATTCATTTATGATTGGTGTGGCCATATGAAGTGCTTTAGATTAAAAATGGGAACTCATGTCTTTTCAGAACAGATGTTTTAAGAGCCAGCACATGCTTTGTCACCCTCTCCTCAGAACAGTGCAGAACAGTGCAGAACAGTGGCCACTCTAATATCCTGTGTCCCCTGCTGACTACAGTGTGCAGAAACTACTGCCAACCCTTGATGGATATGAAGTTTGGATGGGAAAGAGGTCTTTCTTTATTGAAGCTTCTGAGATTTTCGTTTGCTCTTATCATAGTATTCCCTAGACTCTTCTGACCGATGTACATGGATTGCTTGATACAGTCCTCATTTGGAAGATATTATCTAAGTATTCCTATAAGAGGCCTGAGGCTTAGAAAGACCAATAAGTGACCAAGCCTGCATTCTAGCCCATTCTAATTCTAGTTCTCATATTCTTAGCCATTGCACTGGAATGTTGTATACGTGTGTGTTCCAGTTACCAGGAAAAGGAAGGTTGCTAAAGGATTGAGGAGACTCAAAGAAGGCTTCCAAAAGAAACTGATGCAAAAGAAACTAATAGGCCTAAGGGTCAAGTAGGGGTTAGGCAATTTGGAAATAAAGAGAAATAATCTGTGTGTGTGTGTGTGCAGGGAGGGCACTGTTATTTCCTCAGTTCTGGTTGATTTACTCATCCCAGGTGTATTAGTCAGCCAAAGGGGTGCAGATGCAAAATACCAAAAATGGGTTGGTTTTTATAAAGGGTATTTATTTGGGGTAGAAGTCCACAGTTACCAGGCCATAAAGCATAAGTTTCTTCCCTCACCAAAGTCCATTGCCACGTGTTGGAGCAAGACAGCTGCCAACATTTGCCAGGGTTCAGGCTTCTAGGGTTCCTCTCTTCCCGGGGCTACATTTCCCCCCACGAGGTCAGCTGTAGACTATCAGGCGAATGACTTGTCTCTATCCTGGGCCTTTTCTCCTTCCTCATGACCAAGCTCTCTTACTTCCCGGGGTTCCAGCTTAAGATTCCAACATCAAAACTGCTCTCTCTATCTTTTGCCTTGCCTTTTATATCTGATTCCCCCACCCACTAAGGGGTGGGGCCCGATGCCCTACTGACATGGCCCAGTTAATGCCCTAATCATAACTTAATAATGCCCAGATTAACATACCAGTTTACAAGCATAATCCAATATATATTTTTGGAATTCATAATTACATCAAACTGCCAGACTGCAACACCAGGAAAAGAATAAAGCAAATGATGTCCAACCTTACATTACTGTTGACAACCAGGAAATACGGGATCCTTCAAATACCATAGTCTTGGATCCGTAAATCATTTAAAGCAACTTTATGAGATGTTATGAAACCCAAGTGAAAAATCACAATCCTGACCGCTGAGGCACCAGAGCAATTTAGCAGCAGTTATATACATCGTATTTCCTCTCTCCTCTTTCCTCCCCTCCTGACTACTCCCCTTGCCTCTTTCTCTCTCTCTCTCTCTCTCTCTCTCTCTCTCTCTCTCTCTCTCTCTCTTACACAAGTGCACACATACACGTTGTCAGAACCAGTATATGAGCTCTCACTATATGATAAATGGGAAGAAAGGAGAGGAAAGAAAAATATAGGATATATTGACATCAGTGGTAAAAGAAAGAAAACGGGAAATTGAGATTACATAGCAAATGACAAAAAGGATCAGAAGCTGTGGCCAGGACCCTGAGGGCTCACCTGGGCCTCTTCCTTGCTGCTGTGTTAATCATCCAGGACTGATGTTGGCCCATATTTTAATGCTCCCTGTAAAAAAGATCAGTAGCTGCCTTTGTTACCCTATTCCATAATTTAATTGCCTTGATTGCAAAACACTTCCCGTGTCTAATTTAAATTGTATTTGCTTTCTTTTAGATTTGCTTCATCAAGCTTGATCCTTGATGGAAATAGAACATTTGTGAGCATGTTCCTTTAATAACCTCACACAAACTATAGACTAACTCATCTCCCACTTGTCTCCCCTCTAAGCTACTACCTCTTTCCCCTAGACACATGTCTAAACCAGTGCTTATCTTTACTGATGTTGAGAATTCCAAAGCACCTAATGCCATGTCTTCTGAACTGGATTCCTCTCTGTGAACATCATTTCACGTGAGACACTCTTTTCTTAAAGAACTTTATTAAGGTTAAATTTACATACTATAAGAATTGGCAATTTTAAGTGTACAATTCAATGATTTTTAATAAATTTACTGCCTTGTACAACCATTATCACCGTCTACTTTTAAAATTTTACCATAACTTCATTGAGATCCCTTGAGCCTATTTACAGTCACTCCCAGCAACCAGTAATCTACTTTCTGTCTCTATAGATTTGCCTTTTTGGACATTTCATAGCAATGGAATCATACACTTTTTGATTTTTTTGTATCTGGCTTCTTTCACTCAACATAATGTTTTCTTGAGGTCCATCTACATTTTAGCATGTAGCAGTACTTCATTCCTTTTTTTGGCTAAATAATATTCTATTGCATGGATATAGAATATTTTGTTTATCCATTCATCAGTTAATGGACTTTTGGGTTGTTTTCACTTTTTCACTATAAATAATGCTGCTATGAATATTTATATGCAAGTCTTTGTGTGGACATAGTTTGTCATTTATCTTGGGTGGATAACTAGGAGTGGAATTGCTGGGTCATGCAATAACTCTATTTTCCAAAGTGGCTGCACCGTTTTACATTTCCAGTGGTAATACACGAGTGTTCCTGTTTCTCCACATCCTCACCATCATGTGCGTTACTCATGTTTTTCTTTTCCTTTAGAATAAAAACTCCCAGGGGGAGGGATCTTATTTGCTACAATTAATGCCTCCTCACTCAGCAGCAAACACAGTTGGAGCTTAACAGTGCAGCTTCGAGTGTGAAAGTTAAGGAGTTTTGTTTTTGAGTCAGACTGCCATCAGTTTTCTCAACTGTGAAATGGGGCTAACTGCGGCTGCCTCCTAGAGTTATCTTGAGGATTCGTGAAGCTGCTGTGGATAAACTGCTTTGTCTAATACATTTGGAAATGGTACTTTAATTATTGTTTTTAAATTTGCATCAATGAGCTCTTTCTGAAAAATGTCTTATTTACCTTGTTTTCTCATTCAGTTATATTTTTAAGTGCTAAGCAGTGTACTGGGTCCAGAAGGTAGAACTAATGAGTGGATCGCAGGGAATTTGAAGTCTAGGGAGGAAGGATATAGCTGTAGATGGCCGACCACGGCGTCACATGATACAGGCACTCTATGATGGAGGAAAACGCAGAGTACCTGCGAGCTCGCAGGAGGAAACACATCTCACTAGGACCAAAGTACTGAAGACAGGGGCAGGAGGGTTGGGAAGAACAGTCTTGGCCAAGGGAGGAGCATTTACAAAGAGAAAGAGAAAGAATTTCTCTTTGTAAGAAATTCTTATGAAGAGAAAGAATTTGGATAAATTGTGAGCATTTTCTGTGATAAAATGAAGGGAGATTGGCAAAAGATGAGGGTGGAGAAGTGAGCAGGTGCCAGATCAAAAAGTGTCTTAAATATTACATTAGGGAGTTTGCTCTTTACCTGCTAACTTTCTGTCACATCGCCGAGGCTGAGGAGCTACAAAGATGTTCAATACACAAAGGGCAGAAGTGACAATTTATGGATGCAAGGGAAATGTTACAGCTGTCTTTAAAATCAGTAATACTCTATTACAGTATTTCCCAAATTTTTTTTACTCCTCCCAGCCCCAGGAGTGTTTTTAGGTATTTTTTTTATCCTTCATTGCCCCACACATGAAATTTTAATGCCACATATAAAGTGTAGATGTGAAAATAAGCATACCTGTGCTTTCTATATAACAAGTATAAGAGTTTTTCACCACCCCAATTAACAGTTTTCATCCCTTGGGACTACTTTGCCCTGGTAGAGAATTCATGCTATAATAGATTATAATCTGACAGAGGAACAAGACTAAATCTTTAAGTCTTTTTGTAAACCCCACAACCCCTTTCAAAACGCAACTATTTAGAATGAACAAGTTCAATCACTCAATAAGTATTTGCTGAGACTATACTATGTGCCAAGCAATATTTTAGGGACTGAGGATGCAGCAATGGACAAGTGGTCAAAAATCCCACCTTTGTGGAGCTTGCATTCTAAGAAGTAATCTTGTATGGAAAAAAATTGTTTCACTATTTGACTGAGCCCAAGTAATGTCTGCTATTAAAACAGCTCCAATAAGAGGTATTCTTGAGACTGACTTACTAAAACAGGACTTGGCCTTACTTCAAGCCTGAGAATGTGCTGACAGAATTAAAAACCTGCCTGATACTGATATAGCAGGAAAATCAGAGAAATAAGAAATAACACTTTCTTTAAGTCAACATAACACTGATTCTCAGGTGCCATTCAATGCCAGGAGGAAATTCAAGCTCACTCAAGATATTTTGGAGGCCCCGGTGTCTTGCCCAGCACCTGTGGGAAAGTACCTGGGGACTCCAGTTGCTGTCCTACTTGGGTTGTGGCTGAGGGAATTGTGGCCCCACCCAGGTGGTCCCTTGAGGTCCAGCAGTTCCACTGCCACTGCTGGGGAAGGGAATGTTGGGAGAGGCTGGATCCACGGAGTCACTGCCTTTTGAGGTCTAAACCCCTCCAGGGAACCTCTACCACTCATGGGATTCACAGATGTCTGCCCACCCCTCAGTCAGAAAAGCTCTTCTGCCGCCCTTTCCAACACCACGAGCACAGGCCATTCAATGAGGTTTGCCTTTTACAGAAGTTAGGAAACTCCTCTGCGTTCAGACCGCCTCTGCTTCTGTGCTCCCCAAACCTCTCAACCAAGTAATTGCAAAGTCTGACAACCTGTTTGAAAGTTGTGAGAAAGGGGTCAGGGGCTGCATGAAAGATATGAGAAAAGAAACAAACTAATATTTCAGTTTATTGTCCTGCCTCTCTGAGATCTCTAAGTTATACACTCATCTTGTGGGAAAATGTCTATTTAAAACAGCCAACCAACACATCCAAACCAAATAAGGAGTGAAGAACAGACGCCCTAATTCTTGGACCAGCCCAGAGAGAAATTCTCGTATACTCTGCCCCCCACCTCTGCCTCTAACCCCAGGCCCTATAGTCCCCAAAAGACCGTGTAAAGTGACCACCCTAAATGGGCCTGAGAAAATAATGGGATTTGCTCACTCAAGTTTTAAAATTCCTATTCTGAGCAAGTACCATGGGCCAAACATGGTGTTAGGCACTCAGAGGCCCCAACCTCGTTGGAATTACATGGGGAACCTGAACCCCCAATTCTTTCTCAGGTGGGCTTCATAGACTTCAGGACTCTTCATGGGACTGTACATGCTCAGGCATGTCCAGCTATCTGCCTACTAGAATTTCCTTTAAGAAAACTGAAGTTTCACCATCTGAAGAAGAAAAAAGCTTTTGTTTCTTTCTGATTATTTTGGGAGTCATGCTGAATCTCCTAAATGCCACTTTTGCATCTTACTGGGAGGGAAATTATACCTCAAAACTGACCTGAAACTCCTATTGTAGAGATTTGGCAAATTTGTGGTGAGTTTCCTACCATGACAGGTTTGTAAGTACTGGTTGAATTACTACTTGCAAATGAGTTAATTGATTGACGGTTGAGATGAGTGTTTCTCAAAATTTGGTCACATTTGTGCCTTCTTAGCTATTCTGTTGTCATGTGCTGCCTAGATCATAAACTGTCTCAAAGGACAGAATGTAGGGGTCCTTCTCTTTTTGTGACTCCCCATGACATACAGCACAGGTCCATACACACAGTAGCCATCTCAAAAATAGCAGAGAATTCACTCTGATTGTTTTCAGGGTGGGGGAGGGAGGAGTTGAGTTGTCATAAGGAGCTTCCAGACATTGGGAAGTTGGAATATAAGAATGGATGATGTTAGTTTTGAATATGGTCCCATCTCTTATAGCTGAGTGCACTCACTAAATAAGCTAAGATCACAGTGATATTAAGGAGTTCACCAGGGAAATGGGTGTGGCTCAAGCAATTGAGCTCCTTTCTACCATATGGGGAGTCCAGGGTTCGATTCCTGGGGCCTTCTGGTGAAAGGCAAGCTGGCCCACACAGCAAGCTGGCCCGAGCAGTGAGCTGGCCCACGTGGAGTGCTGGCCCGCATGGAGTGCTGGCTCAGCAAGATGATTAAAAAAAAAAAGACACAGAGGAGAGATAATAAGAGACACAGCAGTCCTGGGAGCTGAAGTGGTGCAGAAGATTGAGTGCCTCTCTCCCACTCTGGAAGGTCCCAGCATTGGTTCCTGCTGCCACCTAAAGAGGAGACAAGCAGACACAGAAGAAAAACAGACCCACCAATCCCGTGTTAACCAGGTCCCTCTCCCAACTCTCTGCCCAATTCCCTAGACCTTCCAACCCACCCTCCCCAACCTACCCACCTGTCAAACCTGCACTTCCCAATCCAATAATACCACTATCCTCCTGTCATATCCCCTTCAATGCTCTTATGGCAATAAGACAAGGAAGGGGTTATTGGTTTAGGATATTGGATGGGGGGTGGCATTTGGGACAGGGCACACCTGTAGCAGGCTTCTAGGGAGTGTGCGAGTGATCATTTTGTCATAATGTGTTGTATCAGTGGGTGGAGACCCACGCAATGACCAGGAAGGAGTTGGACTCCCATCCTCGGGAGGACTGATATGTTCACAAACAAAGGGACAGGAGTCTTTCAAGAGAATTTTGAGGTTCCTAATAGGGGAGGACAAACCAGTGTGTCCAGACCTCAGTGTTGTTGCATGTAACTATGAATCTTGTAATCTAAGGAGTGAAGCCAGGCAGTCACCTTGGGCCCGAGGGGAGGGGGAGGGAGGAATAGAATAGATGGAATGGGGTATTTAGTGGGCAATGAAGGTATTCTACATGATCTTGCAATGATGGACACAGGCCATGTTAAATATTATCAAAATGTATAAAAGTGTATGGTCTAAAATGTAAACCATAATTTAAACCATGCTTAGTAGCTATGTTTCACTATTTGTAACCAGTTGTAAAAAAGGTACCACCCACATATAAAAAGGTATTAATACAGGAAGGGGGAAAAAGGAGAGTATGTTGGGTTTCTGAGAGTCCCCTGCATTCTGGGTGACTTTACTGTGACATAAAACTCCTTTGAAAACAAAATGAGAAAAAGTAAGACACTGGGAAATAAATGGAAGAAAATGTCACTATACATATAGGACACCAGATATTACAGTGATGAAAGGCAAAATGTCAAAAAAAATGTTTTAAATATTTTTCATTATTTTTTAATATCCTAACTTTTCATTTTATTTTGATTTTTACTTTTAAAAAAATTTTATGTATTTTGTTTCTTATATTTAAACCTAACATTATTTCATTTTCCTGTTAATTGTATTTGGCTATTTTATTGGCTTCATTTTTAAAGAAGCTTTGGATCACAGAAGGGTTACAACTGGAGCAGGGGAAGATCATTGGTGTGGGGTGTCAGTGATGGGGATACATGGGAGGAAGTTCACCTGGGCATACATATAAGGTATATAAATATGTTCAGATGTTCATGGGGCATTGTCACAGTGGGTAGAGACTCACACAGTAACCAAGAGAATATTGAATTCCCATCCTGGAGAGCTCTGCCACATTCTCTAATGGAGCAGGAACAGTCCCCCAAGTGCAGGAGCAATGACTGGTGAAGGAGGATGAGCCACTGATGGGCTCTTGATATTGATGACTATGCTTGTAAGACTTTGCTCTTGAAATTGAAACTTAGCCTCGTGTTGTAGGGTGCCTAAGAGTTGCCTCCTGAGACCCTCCTTATTGTCAAATGTGGCCTCTCTCTAAGCCAAATTCAGCGTATAAATGCATTACCTTCCCCCCAGTGTAGGACATGACTCCCAGGGATGAGCATCCCTGGCACCAAGGGATTACTACCAAGCACCAACTAGCAAAACAACTGGAAAAAGACCTCAAGTAAAAGGGGGGAAAGTAAAGACCAATGAGTTTATATGGCTAAGAGACCTCAAAGTGAGTTGGGAGGTCATCCCAGAGGTCACATTTATGCACATCTCAGCTGGATCTCATAGACCACCAAAGTGGATACTACCCCAAATAGTGAGGCTCCTGAGGGTTCTAGAGACCCCCAGGTCCTATGGTCAGGGCAGATAACTCTGGAGTTTGGTGCCTTGCCAGTGGGCCCTACTTTGGAGTTTGAGCTCCTGAGAGTGAAAGAATTGAACTCAGTTATGGCTTCCCGACACATGGCTCATCCATCCCTTCTATTTAAACCTGTACTTGGTGCTGGAGTTGGTAGGTTTACATCAAGAGACTGGAATCTTTGGGCCGTCCATGTGCCAGCTGGGCCCGGAGCCTCAGCAAAGTTGTAACACCTACTCTCCAGTTCTTTGGACTCTCCCAGGTCAATTAACAAGGAGGTGAGAATTGACAACCACCATAGGAAGGAAACAAGAGAGCCTACAACTGCAAGCAAGAGAGTTCCATCCATCAGCGGTATGGACTAGAGTGGACTTACTAGTATTCTACTATACAGTTGTTGTGATTCTAGCAATGGAAGAAATTACAACATTGATGTGGAGGCAGTAGCCACTGGAGGACCTAGGGGCAGGGAGAGGGAAAACAGTTGTAATATGGGGGCTTTTTCAGGACTTGGGAATCGTCCTGAATGACATTGCAACAACATATATAGGCCATTTTATATCCTCCCATAACATGAAGAACTCTATGGGAGAGAGTGTAGACTACAATGTGAACTATGGTCCATGCTCAATGACAGTGCCCCATGATGCATTTATCAATTGCATTGAATGTGTTACACTACTATAGGATGCTGTTTATGTGGGAGGGTGTAGGAGGTGTGGGGAGTGGGGCATATGGGAATCCCTACATATATTTTTTGTAACATTTATGTTATCTAAGTATCTTTAAAAAAATTTTTTTTTAAACACAGAGAAAGCAAACGGAGCACAAAAATGAGGTGGGAGGTGGAGAAATAAATAAAATAAATCTTAAAAAAAAAAAAGAAATTCACTAGATATCGTAAAGATATTACTTTTGTATATATTGAAGATCAGATTAGAATAATGACTAAGAATAAAGTTAAAATTGGGCAAACTTGGGTTCCAATTCCTGGTTTTGCCATTAACTAGCATGTAATTTTAAGCAAGTTACTGTCCAACAAATGTTCTCACTTACAAAACAAGGAAAATAATAACTCTCTCATTGGGTCAATGAGAAGGTGACATGAGATAATAGATATATGGCACTTAGTATAAGACATATACTATGGAATCTTGATAAATATTGATTTTTAAAATAAATCAGTGAGTCAAACTTTAATTCCAAAACTTTAGTTTTTCCTCCTTGCAGTTGGTGTTTATAGAAAAATTTAGAAAATGAAAACAAGCAAAAAGTAGAAAATAGAAGGTACTCTTAATATTAATGTAATATTAATATAATAGTCACATTTATATTTAAGTATATTTCCCCAAAATATTTCCCCTATAAAATTTCCTGTACAAGATTTCCTGTTAGATAAGCATCTGTTATATGTTAGTATGCGTATCAATGGGTATTCATATTTAACTGTTTAACTTATGACTGTTTTTATGCTATTAAATATTCCTTTATAAGATATATATAATATTCTCTTATATCATATTCAAACACTGTTTTATATAGTTTTTTCCCCTATTATAACTGACATGGTGGTGGACTCTATAGCTATAGAATTTTTCTATAGATTTTTTTCACATTTGTATGATTATTTCCTTATGATAAAATACAATAAGTAGCATGGTAGCTTTTAGTAGTACTAAAGATAAATGAAGTAAAGCTTGAAAAGCAGAGAGTATAACAATGTCCTCATTGCAAGTCTTCTATAAATATTAATTGACAGTAGTGGGGAGAGAGATGTAATTTGGTGTAGGCTGGCTAATTACCGCAAGTATAATTTTTATTTACAATTTTTAGAATATTTTGATTGTTTTTTATACACACTTAACATAAACATGCCAAATCCCAGTTTTGTAAATTTACAGATGTCAAGTTTAGTATGTTTCTGCACAAAGGTACTCAGCTGCTTTTCCAGATAATGGAAACAATTAAAAACAACCCCAAAACAATAGCCCCAATTGGCATAGCTCTTCTTTGGGGGTTTGAGATGCCCTTGGATTTTTTTTTAAATTTCCTTTGTGGAAGATTCTACCTGCTGCTGGTGTGACATGAATATGTCCTCCAGTCATTGCCTTTCATAGTAGGTTTGAACACAGTCTGGGACGCCTTGCCAGGGCCATCGCCACAAGTGCCAGAAATAGAAAGGTACAAATATAGATCTGCAAGAATATAGAGGGAACAATATAGATCTGCAAGATCTGTTCTGAACCACAGGCTGAAGTAGAATTATTTACAAGGGGTAGGGGAAAATACCCACTTACCTCGTGGTCATTCAAACCACCTGAGGGTATTTGCATCGAAAGCTGGAGGTACAGAGCTCAATGTTAATGCCAGAAAGAAGAAACCTCAGATGCAAATGAGAAACTTCAGGAATCTGAGATAACATAACTGAGTGAAATAGGCTGGTTGGAAACTGTGGCAAACCAGAGAGGATAAGGTATTGTCCAAGCATGGAGGAGGCTACTCAGCTCAGATTTGCCAGGGGTTCTAGTTTTCAAGAGAAGCTGGAATCCTGATTTTTTTTATTTTTTTCATTCAATTCTTTCAATTTTCAAATGTTATTGGAAAAACTGGAGGCATAAATCAAAACTAAAAACAAACATATATATTCATTACTTGTAGGACGTGAGAGGAAAAGGTCAGAAGCTAGACTTCTTTGAATATATCTTTCTTTGTAGATGTAACAAACTTTAAACATTTATAAAACAAAATTAGATTTTGAAAAAGCAATCATTAAAAATTGAAAAGAAAAAAATGAAACAAATGAACATCACTGTGCATCAGAAAGGAAAAGCTATTGAAACCCAGTAATTGGACTGTACTTTCCTAAAAGGATACACATGAAAGGTTTAAAAAAGGCAATAAATTCAAATTGTTTTTATTATTCGTCATTTTCATATGGTAGTAGCCTTGTTCTGAAACTGTTCTGTGTGTATGGTGAGTTAAACCAAATGAGTGATTATACTGATGTTCTTGAGAACTTGGGGGATACAGAAGAAAGGCAATAAAATTGTAAGGTCCATAAAGTTAAGTAAAAACCTCCCAATCCTACATTTGACTTAAAATATATGAACTTAAAACACATGCACACATACACACACACATGCAACTTATTTCTTAGTTCTGTCCACTGAAAGGGCCTAGACATAATAACCAATCCAGCAGCAATGAGAATCACTAGCTCCCACACTGTGGTTTCTAAATACCATTTCCCTCATAAATGAACCAGAACTTCTTGGAGAAATGGCTGCTTCCAGGCCTGGAGTAGAAAATGTATAAGATAACCCTGGAACATTTTATCGTAACAGATAACAAGAGAACTATCAAAGACTACTGAGCCATATTTTATTATTGTTTTTTTTTTCAAAGAAGCTTTAGATTACATAAATGTTACATAAAAAATATAGGGGATTCCCATACCCCACCCTCTCCCCCCACCACACTTTCCTACAATAACAACATCATGGTACGTTTGTTACAATTGATGAACACATATTGAAGCATTGCTACTAACCGTGGATTATAGTTTACATTATAGTTTACACTCTGTCCTGTACAATTTTGTAGGTTATGACAAAATGTATAATGGCCTGTATCCGTCATTGAAATGTCATGCAGGACAATTTCATTGTCCCAAAAATGTCCCCATATTACACCTATTCTTCCCTTTCCCTCCCCTCAGAACCTCTGATGGCCACTGCTTTATATCAATGATAAAAGTTCTTCCATTGCTAGAATAATAATGTCTATAATAGAATAATAATAAACCTATTTTAGTCCATTGTTCATTCCCCAATCTTGTGGATTCTGGGATGGCGATGCCTACTCTGTTTCTAATTGAAAGGGGGCTTAGATCCCATGGGGCAAATGGATGGAACTATCTTACTTGCAGTTGCAGACACCCTGTGTTCCTTGGGATGGGCATTGCCCATCATCATCTCCTTGTTGGTTGTCCTGGGTGTGTCCAATGAACTGAAGAGTAGGTGTTGCAATTCTGTTGCAATTCAGGGCTCAACTGGCACATGGATAGACCAAATATTTAAGTCTCTGGGACATATAGTATAGTGCTAATTATAGGTTTACATAAAAGGGGCATAAGAGCCATGTGTAGAGAAACTATAAATGAGTCTAACTCTGTTACACTGGGGAGCATAAATTCCAAATTAAGCCCCACTGACAGGGTTACTGAGCCATATTAAAAGGACTCAGGACACACCTTGAAGAGGCTTTCACTGATCAAAGGTACTGCTGGAATTAAATCAAAATGTTTATAAGGATATTTAAAACATAAAACCTCATTGGTCATCTTTGGAAGATAGTAGGTAAACAACTTAATATTTTGAAAGCCAATAAATGAAGGGAAAAAAATCAAGTCCCTATATAAATTGTAACCAAGGGTAAACAAATGTTAAGATGCAATTTCTCTTGATAGAAATGCCCCAGTTAGGAAATTTAGAAGTGATAGAATTAGGATATCACCAATTGGAAAATCCTAATGAAATAATGGATTCTCTAGGCAAATATCACCATTAGTTGATAACAACAAAACAAAATATTATGTCCCTCCTGATAGAAGACTATCCCATGAGGTAGGCAGATTAATGGCCCCCCAGAAATGTTCCTACCCTAACCCCCAGAACTTGTGAATATATCACATTTTCTGACAAAGGGAAATTAAGGTTACAGATGGAATTAAGGTTACTAATCAGCTGACCTTATGATAATGAGATTGTCCTAGGTTATCTGGGTGGGCCTGATATAATCACCAGGGTCCTTAAAAGTGGGAGAGGCAGAAAAGGTGGCTGGAGTCATGCAAAGTGAGGGATTCAAGCCACCCTTACTGACCTTGAAGACAGAGCACAGGACCATGAGCCAAAGAATGTGGGGCAGCCTCTGGAAGCTTGGAAAAGGCAAGGAAATGGATTTCCCCATAGTCTCTAGAAGGAATGCAGCCCTGTCAACACCTTGATTTTAGCTTAGTGAGATCTGTATCAGACTTCTGGCATACAGAATGGTAAAATAATAAATCTGTGTTGCTTTAAGCCACTAATTTTGAAGTAATCTGTTATAACAACCGTAGGAAATTAATTCATGCCCATCATCTAGGATGTATTCTTTCCATAAAACCAGGCCAAATCATGTCAAGCCTCTTGATCTAACTACCAATTTACAGAAAATACAGGGGACAGAGGAATCGTGGGAACATCAAGCAAAATATAAACTCTGAGAAACTCTGTTAGGAAAAAGGCAATTATTTACCAAAGTTTGTGTGAGAGAGTAAGACCAATAAACTGACTGACTTAGGAGATATATCAACCACTTGCAGTAGAAAACTTAATTCATATCAGGAAATAAGAGAGAATGAATATTAGTGAAATTCAAACATTGAGTGGGTATTTAATAATAAATGGTTGTATTTTTCAAGTGTGGTAATGATATTATAGTTATATTTAAATAAAGGAGGCAGTCAATGGGTGTAATAAATAAGACTAGTAATGAGATGATAATTGTTGAAGATGGGTGATAGGTACCAAGGTAATTGCTATATATTCTTTCTACTTTTGTATATATTTCAAAATTTTCATAAGGAAATATTAGGGAAAATGTTAGCCACTAATTCAATTTCTTAATTGTTTTGTGAGCCAAACAAACCATATCAAAAGGCTGGATTTGACCAACACACTGCCAGTTTGAAATTTTTGTGTAGAGTTTGGAAACAGGGTCTTTTACTTCAACATGGGAAAGCATCCTTTTCTCTCTTCCCATTCACCTCCTATCTCCCTTCTTTCTGCATTGATTATTGAAAAGGGCCTTTTTCATCTGTGCAAGTGAGTGACTAGGGGGCATTACATATTGCTTGGAAGAGTATTTTCTCAAAATAAGTGAACAGAGAGGATAAAATATGCATAGTTTCTTTGAATAGTGCCTCCAAGTATTTTATGTATATTTATTTGGACTCCACCTTATTCTACACCCTCAAAAAAAAAAGGCAATAACTTTGTTTCAATTTTTGATTGCCTGAGGTATTTTGAAATTTTGGCTAATTGCATTTTCCCTGTTATCTCTGTGTGCCTCTATTTCAGGATGGAATGGGAAATTTAAGAATCACAGAAAAAGGTCTAAAGCTAGAAGGAGACTCAGAATTCTTACAACCTCTCTACGCCAAAGAAATCCAGTCCCGACCAGTAAGTTTTTTGCCGAGATAAGGAATCATTATTCCTCTGGAATCTAAATCTGGGGAAATCTATCCTGCTGTCAGCTGAGTTTAGAGTGTTGGAGAAGGGGCATGTAGCAAAATAAACATGGCATTAAAATCTGAAGGCTTGGGTGTAAGCACCACTGTGGTGCTGTAAGCAAGTGATATTACCTCTCTGAGCCTCTTTCCATTTCTGCTAAATAGAGGGAAATAACCCCTGCTAATTAACTTTATAAGGCCTATATAAATAAGGCAAGAAAATAAACGTACTGTGCAATGTACTATGCAAATGCAGAATTGTATAGCTATCATTTTTTTAATTGCCATCTGCTTCCAAAATCATCTTGGAAACATAGAACCAGAATTTTGTTTTTTTATTAAGAATTTGGACTATGTGGATAATGTTGGTTAAAATCAAGTCAATATCAGCAAGCAGATATGGCTCAAGCTTCCCACATGGATAGGCCCCAGGTTCAGTTCCTGGTGCCTCCTAAAAAAACAAGCAAGCAAATGAAGAAAAACCAACTCAGGGAAGCCAGTGTGGCTCAGTAGTTCAGCGGGGTTCACTCCCTGTCCCCGGTATCTCACACACACACACACACAAAAATCAAGTGAATATCAACAACTATAGCCTAACATGGTTTTTAAGTAATCATTATATGTGTGTCCTCTGTGCCAATACATCATAAAGCTTTGCATGCATTATATATTTCAATGGATTGGGGACTACTGTTGCCTCTATTTTACAGATAAGAAATTTAGTTTCAGAGAAGAAAATTGTTCAAAGCCACACATACTTACTACATAACATGCTATTTGAACTCAGGAAATCTGACTCTAAAGCCATTTCTGTTAACCACAACCTCCTACCTAAGTTTATTTTTTTCTGAAAAAAAAATCATGATAGAGTGATTTCTAGGTACCTTGCTTTTATTAACCAATCTCATCGAAATCAATTTTGTTTTTGAGTGGGTTTTTTTTTGGTCAATTGTCATTTCTTCATTTTTAATTTATTTTTATTTTTCTAGTGGGTTTGGGGGATTTGCCAGTTGAAAGGATTATTAATGCATTTTCTCTGCCTGGGATAGATCCATATCTACCTGTAAGAAAGGAGAAACATGAACGTTCCCCCAAAGCATCATTTGCATTGTGTGCATTGATTAGCATAATTAATGAGATTCAGCAACTTGGTGCAGTGGGTTATTTTATCTGACTGCTATCTAAACTACTGAATTATATTAAACAAAGAACACCTATTGAATTGCCAAGAAGTTGCCTTCATTGTGTGCCTAGCAAAAGAGAAGGAAACATGGTGTTAGTCATTTAAAATAGTAAATCAATTCAGCTATACAGTAATCATTTCCAAAATTTAACTGTAAATTATAGCACACAAGCTTGGGCACTCAAAGTACCAAAAATATCATTACGCATATTCTTTGTCTTCAGGGAACCTCTAGCTAAAGGAACAATGAAGTGAGTCAGCCCTTGTTTAATTTGGTGATGATTCTGCAGATGAAAGGACACCCAGATATGCATATATAATAAAATCCATCAGTGAGGTCATGCAAGCTGTAGCTGAAACACATGACAGATTCATTCTCTTTTCTCCATTGCATGCCACACACTAGTTGACTCTACCACGCTCTCTCACCAGCACTATTGCAATAACTTCCATACTGGTCTGCTGCCTTCTACTCTTTGCCTCATAATCCATTCTCCACTGTAGCCAAAGTAATCTTTTAAAAATATAAGTCAAGTCCTTTCACCCCTTTGCAAAGAATTTTCCATTAGCTTCCCAGTGCCCCTGGAATAAAATCCAAACTCCTCATTAAGGCCTATAAAATTCCCTATCAGTCTTTTTTCATGGTGGGCTGCTTCTGAGCATCTGGGTCTAAGCTTTCACCTTTTAAGAAAGATTTTCCTTGACCAATCCTTAATGCAACAGCCACATATAAAACATCCCCACCCTGAGTTCTGCCCCCCATAACTGTCATTTGACATTCCTATTTGTTTTTCTATTCACCCCCTCAAAAAAAGTATATAAATTTGGAAGAGCAGGATATTGTCTGGCTTTTCCCTACTATATCCTCCATTTCTTACTGGAATTGAGTAAATGGATGGCTAAAAACTGAAAGCGGCCCTTAAATCTGCCCTCAAGGAGCAAACATTGCTAACACTTTAGTGTATTTTTTCAGACATTTTCCTTTAATATATATATATATTTTTTTTTTCTTAAGAGAACCATGCCCTACATACTATTCTGCCCCATTTCTCCTCCAAAAAAGAGATTATTAAATTATAATTGACACACAATGAATAGTACATATTTAAAGTGTTCAAATTGATAAGTTTGGCCTATGTATGTATGTGTGAAGCTACCTCCACAGTCAAGATAATAAGCACATCAATAACACCTAAGAGCTTCGACCCTCTTCTCTCCACCCCAGTCCATAGAAAACTGCTGATTTGATATCTGTAATTATACATGTTGCATTTCCTAGAATTTTATATAAATGGAACCAGACAGTATGTATAACCCAACAATATTAAGAATAAGGTGTCTATGTCATTTTTTCAATATGTTTTTAACCAGCTATTTACTATTTACTCTTCAATTTTAAGAAGAATAAGACTTTTTTCCTGCAAATGGGGTATGTTCTGGTTCGATCAGGGCAAAGACTGTTAATACTTACCTTTAAGGTAACATCAAAGCACAGAGAAGGGAATGGAGAATAACATATTAGGCATGACAATAAAAGTAGAATAGTCTCTGTTTAAATTGTCAAGAAAAGTGAAAACAGAAATGTTGAATCAAAAAGCTGAAAGACTGACGTTCAAAGCTTTGATTTAGTCTATAGGGACCCCTCCTCAGGAGCAGAGAGATAATTTTCAGCTGAACAAAGTTTGGGGTTCTGATAGCAAAGAAGAAGGTGGAGGACATGGCTCCCAGACAGGCAACCAGTAGAATCTGCCATTCTTTCTGACTTAAAACCTCAGAAATAGCACTAATACATGTTAACAGCTTTTTATCCCTCTGTCATCTGCTACTTATTGGATTTTCCTGATGCACCTGGTCAATGCTTGCAAACCTCTGGAAAACTCTGTAGAATTATCTGCAACATCATTTCTCTGTAGATCATAGCTGTTTCTATTTCATGGGGCATGTCTTTCTGCGTTTCCCATTGAAAAGAAATCAGTATCCAGTTGAATTAGATTAGTCAGCCACTCTAAGTGAGGATAACTAATTAAGCAACACTTAAATTCATTTTGGTTTTACGTTTCATTGGTCTGAGAGAAATTGAGATTGGTTAACTAATGCACACAATGTTCAATACTGTATCTGATTTCCTTATTGAAGTTTGCAACCCTGGTAAAGTCACTACAAATTGATTAGTGTGATAGCAATCACTTAGAGAGATAAGTTAATGAGAAGATGTTCATCTCAATAAAACCTTCCATCTGGGAATTGGATGAAAGCCCCAGAACCTTCTAGCTTCAACCACATGGATACATAGCTTCTAAGTGGTATGGAATTCACGATGCTTAGAAAATCGATTGAGAAGGACACACACTAAATTAACTCTTCTACCATGACATCCAAAGGCCTGCCTGACCCTTCAAATACCGCTTGAATTTATTAGCACAGAAATTTGTAAGTTTAAGGGCTCTAATGATATAGAACCCTATATTTGAATCCCCACTTCTATGTGATAGGCATCTTTTTGTTATTGTTGTTGTTATGCTTTTATTGGGGTGGGGCATCTTTTAAATTGATAAACACAGCAGGGAGATTCCAGAAAACAGATTGAATGAATAAGCATTAAGGAGAGCTTAAGCAAAAAGTATCTTTTAGGACATGAGTGGCAGATTGTCAGTCTTTTGGAGAGGTCTCTTACCTTGTTCCCATGATGGTGGAACTAGATGTTTCTGTATAACTTAATATGAAATGGCAAGGGAAAGGAAACTAGCATTTATCAAGCACCTACTATGTGCCAGTCACTGTGATAACTTTACATAAAGAGACCTACAACAATGGGAGAAAAACATATACAATGATTTTATCTCCAATCCTTTCCTCAAACTACAGTTGAGGTGGGTATAGGGGTCCTAACTCATTGCAATATTGAATTTAGAAGTTCAGGAGAAGAGACTGAAGCAAGAGAAGCCAGAGGAGGTATAAAAATTAGCTTAAGTTAGGGGAATAAAGTAGAAAGCCATTATATAAGGTTTAAGGGTATTTTTATATCTTTTAAAAAATGTTTACCCCATATAAAGCTCACATAATTTAAGATCTTCCCACCTACCAAAACTTGCCTATAGAATTATGAAATTGTGTCTAAAGGGGGTTCTTAGAGTTTGCCTTTACCAAGAGGTAGTGTATCACTATTCTTAAGGACATGTGCTGTATTCTTGGACTTGAATGACCACCAGTGCCACCATTTTCCAGCTGGGGCATTTTTGACCAATTTCTTAACGTCTGAAAACCGGTTTTCCCATCTGTATATTTGAGATGATATTAGTAACTATCTCATGGAGGGGTGTAAATAATGCTTATTAAGTGCTCAATACAGAAATTGACATGAAATGAGTATTCCAGAATTGATACCACCTACTCTTACCCTCTTCTCCTGATGATGATGGTAGTTTTCAATATTAACTTTATTTTCATCTAGTCCTATTATCACGTTTGAACTTTGTTATGGATTGAATTGTGTTTCCCAAGAAGATATATTCAGGTCCTAACCCTTGGTCACATGAATGTGACCCTATTTGGAAGTAGAATATTTGAATATGTTGTTAGTTAAGATGAGGCCAAACTGGATTAGGGTGTGCCCTTAATCCAGTATGATGGAGTCCTTCCAAACAGAGGAAATTTGGACATGGTCAATAAAATACAAATAGAGAGGGAGACAGCCATGTGGCAAAGGTAGAGATTGAGTTGTACCATAAACCAAGGAACAGAATGGATTGCTGGCCAATGCCAGAACTCTATAGACTTCACAGGAAGCATGGCACTGGCCAACACCTTGATTCAGACTTCTAGCCTCTATAAATGTGAGATAATACATTTATGTTGTTTAAGACAACTAGTGGCACTTTGTTATGGTAGTCCAAACAAGCTTCCTCTGATCCAATGGCAAAGTAAGACAAACATCCTCTGAAACAATGTTCTTTCAGCTTCCACTTAAATGTCGTCTTAAAGACAATTTCATTACCCTCTGGGGAAACCCATTCCATAATCAGTGGCTTTTGGTTTAAATTGTTCTTTCTTTCACTGAAGTATACTCTTCCAGTGTTCAACTCACTTTGCTCTCATTCTTCTGCCTAAAACTTTTTCATAGCTCTGGCATGCATAGATTACTGTCACAGTCTTTCTTAAATAATAGATTGGCAGTATATGTCAAGTACTTTAAGAATGTTTATATTCTTTGATCCAGTAATGATATTTCCACTCATATTATAAAACATTGTAAAGGCAAGATATAATAATATATTAAAAGGTCAAAACATATATACATACCAGTGGTTTATTAATGCCAGTCTAGTGTTGATTCATATGAAAATCTGAATTCAGCATCAAAATTATGTTTCAAGGTTTCCAAGCTTATCATTATTTATAAAAGTTAAGAAGTACCTGCATACTTTTTGAACTCTGAGCTAGTCATAATCACCATGCATTTTTATGTTTGGATTTACCATCTCTTTGTTTTATAGAAGGATGAGGTTTTGTAAATTCCAATTTGATTTTAGCATTATGGATTTGAAGTTTATTTCAGTGGCCTGAATTAAAGGTTGAGCAGCTGAGACTAATAGAGGAGGCCCAGAAAGAGACAAGCCCTATGCCTGGTTGCCTGAAGCTGAGCTCCAAGAAATGGTAGATTCTGGAGGGGAAAGAGGGTACCTCAGTAGAGATCGGTAGCCATCTTGCTTTGCTACATGGCCAAACAACAGGATGAACAGTAGGTGACTTTGGTGAGAAAGCACCTCTGATGATGCCTCGATTTGGACAACTCATGGCCCTGGAACTGTTAAGGTTTATCCCAAATAAACCCCCATTATAAAAGTAAACATATTTCTGGTACTTTGCATCTACAGCTCTTTGGCAAACTAAAACAGAAATTGGTACCAGGAGTGGGGTCATGCCTCTTGGAATTACCAAAAATGTTGGAACAGTTTTATCAATGGGAAGGGGTATTTTTTGGAGGAATCGTGAGATGCTTGATAGAAAAGGCCTAGATTGCTTTGACAAGACTGTTGGTAAGAATATGGACCTTAAAGTTATTTCTAATGAGATCTTATACAGAAATGATGGCTGAAAAGAAAACAATCCTTGCTTTAAAGTGTCAGAGAACTTGGCAAAATTGACTCTTGATGTTAGATGGAAGGCAGAATTTGAAAATAACAAGCTCGGACATTTCGCTGAGGAGATTTCCAAATTAAATATGGAAAATGCAGCCTGGTTTCTCAATGCAGCTTATAGAAAAATATGAGAGGAAAGAGATAAACTGAAAACTAAACTGCTGGGCACAAAGAATCCAGAGATTGATGATTAGGGAAGTTCCAAGCTTCCAGAAAATAAGCCCCCAGAGTATAGTGCCCATATGAGGACTTAATTAAACTCGGAACTTGTAAGTCAGAATTGGAAACACAGTTATCAAGGAAGGACTTGTGGAAAATCTTACTGTCTGATAGACTGGACCCCTGTCTCCTACATGCTAAACAAGCAAGCTTTTTGCAAGATCTGTATGAATGCAGCCACTGTTATCCTGGACTAAAAGGAACAGGGAGGGTAGAGATTGAAGGAAAAATGGTTCAAGAGGAAAACCATGGAAATTGAGGTCTAGAAAGTTGAGAGAGGGACCCCACCCATATGTGCAGAAAGGGTATGTTTGCCCTGACATTGAAGAGGGGTGGGTGGATCTTCCAGTCTGCTGTTCAGGAGAGTTTGGCCATCCCAGGCTACAGAGAGGGTGGGGCACATTCCCTGGTAGTTTGGAAGAGTTAGGTCACCATCCCATTGCTTTGAGGAAGTTGGGCCTATTCCCCAAAGATTAGGGAGAATTAGGTCACCACCCCATTGTACTAACCATTGTGAGACTGTCTGCCAGAGATTGGGAAAGTGTGGCCATCACCCCAGTGTTCTTAGAGGGTGATTTCTAGAGCTCAGTGGCCACCCAGGTGCTTGATGAAGGGTAGAACTGAGAAAAATGGCTACTGGGCAAGCCTGGGGAAGGAGTGGGCCCCCATGAGGCCCCAAGGAGAAGATGACATCATTCTAGAGATGAATCTCAGACTTTGAAATCTAATGAAGTATGCCCTACAGATTTTCAGAAATGTTGGGGGCCGATGACATCTGTTTCCCTCCCAATTTCTCCTTATGGTAATGCAAACGTTTATCCTATGTCTGTCCTTCCTTTGTATAATGGAAGCAGATAACTTGTTTTCTAAGTTTCACAGGTCTACAGCCAGAGGGGAATTTTGCCCCAAGACAAACTTTATGCCTATCACTGATTTTTTATGAGATTTTGTACTTAGCATTACTACTGAAATGATTTAAGGTTTTTGAAATAACCTTATTATTTGAATATTGAAAGAATAATGCATTATTCATGTATTATTCATGAGTTCATCTCTCCATGGGCCTCAGCTCTTTGAGACTCTCAGGGGCTTCTCTCTTTGCAGCTCAGCTATGAGTGAAACTGGAGTCTTTTCTCTCACATTTTAGGATCAAATATGGCAGCTTCCTTTTGCAGATGGAAGGAACATGTCTTTTTGGGATTAAGAGGGTGGAGTGTGGCAATTTGAAGTTCTTTTATGAATCTCAAAAAGATTGTGTTTTTAAGGTAATGTATTCCTGCTGGTGTGATACTCTTTGATTACATTAAGTTTGGTTGGGGGTCTTTTGATTAGATTACTTGATAAGATCACCTTAAGGCTTTTCATTGGACTACATCAGTGAGGTGTGAGCCAGCTTGTGTCTCCACCCTATTGTTGGGTCTGATATAAATGGAAACACACAGAGAGACACAGACACAGAAAAAAGGAAGCTGCCATATTTGATCCTGCAATGTGAGAGAAAGGACTCCAGTTTCACTCATAGCCTAGCTGCAAGGAGAGAAGCCCCTGAAAGTCTCAAAGAGCTGAGGCCCATGGAGAGATGAGCCATTATGCCTGATAGCTTGCAGCTGAACTCGGGAAGAAAGCAGCTGAGACTGTTAGAGGTGACTTGGAAAGAGACAAGCCCTATGCCTGGTTGCCCACAGCTGAGCTCTGGGAGATAGTAAAACACTGCCCCTTCCCCACCCTTCCTCAGGGCAGTGCAGAGCTGACCTATGCTCCCAGTGCAGGTCACTGATCCTGGTTTTGGATGTAACAGACTTTACTTTGTGCAGCTATTAGGGTGCATATATGTCTGAGCCAATCTAGCTGACAGAAGCTAGAAGGACTGAACTAAGGTTCTATTTGCAGGCTCACTGTCCCAGAACCCACTGTGCAGAAAGGTGGCATTCAAGGCAGCTGGTAAGCTATAGAGATTAGTCAAATTGCAGCTTCCTGGGTCAAAGGACTAGTGGCTATGGGACATACAGTGTAATACCTGGACCAGGAGGAAACACTATCTCCTAGGGAAGAATAGGACATTCAGATCTGTGTAAATGGGTGGATTCCTAGGGACATGAGTACATGCCCAGGACAAAATATATACTCAGAAAAAATTGGGAGAACTCTATACTTCCACCATGGGCTGTTCTTAAACTCATGGCTAAGCAGACTAAGCTTTGGAGAAGAACCCTTGAAGAGGCCAATCTTCAAAGATTGGGAAAGGGGTTTTCTTTACTTTGTTGTTGGTTCCTGGCATTTAAGAAAAGCTCTATCATAATTCTGTCTATATACAAGCTTATAGAAAACACACTTCCATTACTAAATTCCAGATGTAACACCTTAAAATATCAAAATGTCCAGTGTACAACAAAATATTACAAGACATACAATGAAACATGATTGTCCATGTGAAGAAAGAAGATATAATATTAGAAAGCATTAAGGAGGAAGGCCAACCTTAGACATACCTAGGACATTTTAAATGCTGTCTGAAATATGATTAAAGAGATAAAGGAAATCACAAAGAACTAAAATAAGTCAGATAAACAATGGTGACAAAAATGAGAATTTCAATAAAAGCATAGAAATAATAAAAAAGAACAAAAATACTGAAGCTGAAGGCTACAGTAACTGAAATTTTTATAATTACCTAGAGGGTTTCAACAGCAGTTTGGAGATGGCAGGAGAATCAATTAACTTGAAGATAAGGTAATTAAAATTATTCAGTCTGAGGAGAAGAAAGAAGAAAAAAAGAATGAAGAATGTGAACAGAATCTGAGGGACTTATAAGATACCACCAAGCATATAAACATTATGGAAGTCCCAGAAGAGATGAAATAGAGAAAGGGGAAAAAGGAATATTCAAAGTAATAGTGTCTGAAACATCCCAAGTATAACAAAAGACAATAATTTACACACTCAAAACTTCAGTGAATTTCAAACACGGTGTTGCTAAAAGCTGCTGATAGCAATATACTCCAAATGGGTTGTTATTTACAATGAGAGTTTAATAGCTTGCAAGCTTACAGTTCTGAGACTGAGCAAAGTGCCCAGATCAAGGCATCATCAGAAGATGCTCTCTCACCATAGACTGGTTGTGTGCAATCCTATACTTCTCTATCACCATCTGTCAGTCTCTGCCTTCTCCTTTAGGATCCATTGCTTTCAGCTTCTAGCTGTTCCATCTATGACTTTCTCTCTCAGCTTCTGTGAGTTCCTCTCTGAACTCCTCTGGCTTTTTCTCTTTATGTATCTCTCCTTATTCCAATTTATAAAGAGCTACAGTAAAAGGATTAGGACCTACCCTGGATCACACCTTACTGAAGTAATCTAATCAAAGGCTTCTATCAGAAGTAATTTAATCTAGAAGTCCCATCTACAATAGGTTCATACCCACAAGAATGGATTAGCGCTAAGGACATGATCTTTTCTGGGGCACATACAGTCTCAAACTACCACACAGGATATACCTAAATAGAACCACACTGAAACACATTATAATCAAACTGTAAAATGCCAAAGACAAATATTCTGAAAGCAACAAGAGAGTAGTAATGTGCCATATACAATGGAACCTCAATAATTAAGTGCCAATTTCTCAGACGAAATGGGGAAAATGGTAGTAAAATAGCATACTTAAAGTGCTGAAAGGAAAAGAAAATATCAACCAAGGATTTAAGCAACTAAACAGGGGCAATTCTAAAGATCTAGAACAGTTTGAACCAAGAAATAAAGAACATCAGTAACATACAGCCTCTTGCCACTAAATCCCTATGCAAGAGAGAGAAATTGATCATCAGAGTAAACTCACCATCATAATCAAATGCCTAGATATCAGCCAAAAAGAAAAAACCAAAAAACTGCAAACCATACTGAGAAAGGAAGATGTGGCTCAAGCAAAGGAATATTTAAAATACCCAGATGAGACACAGGATTTGAGAAAACTAATCATAGAGGTTCATGCAAAAGCCCTAAATAAAATCAATGAGTTGAAAGACATTATGGCTAAAGAGATAAAGTACATCAAGAAGACATTGGGTAACCACAAAGAAGAATTTGAAAACCTGAATAGAAAAATAATAGAGCTTGTGGGAATGAAAGACACAATAGGTAAGATTAAAAATACAGTAGAGGCATACAACAGCAGATCAGAAATCATATAAGAAAGAATAAGTGATGCAGAAGGCAGAAGGCTGAAATTGAGGGGAGGTAAGAACAAAGAGAAAATAATGGAAAAAACTGAGCAGGGACTCAGGGAGTTGAATGATAATATGAAGCACAAAAACATATGTGTCAGGGGGGTTCCAGAAGGAGAAGAGAAGGGAAAGGAGGAAGAAAGAGTATTTGAGGAAATAATGGCTGAAAATTTTCCAACTCTCATGAAAGAAACAAGTTTACACATCCAAGAAACACAGTGTATGCCAATCAGAATAAATCCAAATAGACCTAGTTCAAGACACATACTACTCAGAATGCTAAATACCAAAGATAAAGAGAAAATTCTGAAAGCAGCAAGGGAGAAATAAACCATCACATACAAGGGAATCCCAGTAAGACTTAGTGCAGATTTCTCATCAGAAACCTGGAGGAAATAAGACAGTGGTATGGCATAATTAGGATACTGAAAAAGAAAAATTGCCACCCTAAATTCTTCATCCAGCAAAATTGCCCTACAAATATGAAGGTAAGTTTAAAATATTCACAAATAAACAGAAACTGAGAGTTTTTTTAAATAAGAATCCAGCCTTGCAATAAGCACTAAAGGGAGTCTACAGCCTAAAAACAAAAGAAAGGAGAGAGAGGCTTAGAGGTGAGTGTAGAAGGGAAGACTACCGGAAAGGATAACCAAAATTTTAAAATGACAGATGAAAATAAGATACAACATATGAAAGCCAAAGAATAACAGTAGAAGGAATGCATTTATAGTAATTATCATTGAATGTGAATGGATTAAACTCCCCAATCAATAAAGGCTAACAGAATGAATTAAAAAACATGAGCCATCCATATGCTGTCTACAAGAGTCTCACCTCAGATCCAGGGATTCAAATCAGCTGAAGTTGAAAGGTTGGAAAAAGATATTCCATGCACACCATAGCTAAATCAAAGCAGGGGTAGCTATACTAATATCAGACAAAACATACTTCAAATGCAAAATTTTATAAAAGATGCAGAAGGCCATTATGTATTAATAAAAGGGACAGTGTACCAGGAAGAAGTAATAGTTATAAATATTTATGCACCTAACCAGGGTGCCCCAAAATACATGAGGCAAACTCTGGCAAAACTGACGGGAAAAATACACATCCCTACAATAATAGTTGGAAACTTCAATATGCTATTAGCATCAATAGATAGAACAACCAGACAGAAGATCAACAAGGAAATAGAGAACTTGAACAATATGATAAATGAGCTAGATGTAACAGACATATACAGAACATTGCATCCCAACTTAGGGGGCTATACATTCTTCTCAACTTCTCATGGATCTTTCTCCAGGATGGACCACATCTTGGGTCACAAAGCAGGTCTCAATAAATATAAAAAGATTGAAATTATACAAAGTTCCTTGTCAGATCATAATAGAATGAAGCTAGAAATCAATAATAGATGTGAAAGGGGAAAATATGCAAGTGTGTGGAGGTGAAACAACCCACTTCTAAACAGTGGGTCAAAGAAGAAATTGTGAGATGAATTAATAATTATCCTGAGACAAATGAAAACAAGCAAACAACTTATCAAAACTTATACAATACAGCGAAGGCAGTGTTAACATGGAAATCTATAGCACTAAACACCTATATTAAAAAAAGAAAAAAGCTAAAACCAAAGACCTAACTGAACACCTGAAGGAACTAGAAAAAGAACAGCAAACCAATCCCAAAACATGCAGAAGAAAAGAAGTAATAAAGATTAGAGGAGAAATAAATGAAATTGAGGGGAAAAAACACAATAGAGAAAATCAACAAAACCAAAATCTAATTCTTTGAGAAGATCAATATAATTGACAAACCCTTAGCTAGACTAACAAAGAAAAAAAAGAAAGAAGATGAAAATAAGTAAAATCAGAAATGAAAGGAGGTATTTTATGACTGGACCACACAGAAATAAAAAGGATTATTAGAGGATACTATGAGAAACTGTATGCCAAACACATTAGACAACCTAGATGAAATGGACAAATTCCTAGAAATGCACAAACAACCTACATTGACTCTACAAGAATTATGAAAATTAAGCAAACCGGTTAATCACATTTAAAGATATTGAATCACTCTTCAAAAATCTCCCAACAAAGAAAAGACCAGGACCAGATGGCTTCACAGATGAATTCCACCAAGCATTTTGAGAGGATTAACACCAATACTTTTTAAACTCTTCCAAAAATTGAAGAGGACGGAAAATTACCCAACACATATTATGAAGCCTACATTACCCAAATACCAAAGCCAAATGAAGCTACTACAAGAAAACGAAAATACAGACCAAAACCTGTAATGAAAAAGATGCTAAAATTTGTAAAAAATACTTGCAAATAGAACCCAACAGCATATTAAAAGAATTATACTTGATTAAAAGAATAAATCAAGTGGCATTTATTCCTGGTATGCAAGGGTAGATCAACTAAAGAAAATCAATTAACATATTATACCACACTAAAAGATTTAAGATCAACAATAAAAAGACAAACTACTCAATTAAAAAATGGACAAAAGACTGGAAAAGACAATTCTCCAAAGAAGAAATGCAAAAGGCAAAAAAAAAAAATTCTCTAATTTCTCCGATTAGGGAAATGCAAATCCAAACTACAGTGAGATATCATTTCATACCTATTAGGCTGGCTGCTATTAAAAAATTGGTTAACTAAATGTTGGAGAGGATGTGGAGAGATAGGAATGCTTATTTACTGTTAGTGGGAATGTATAATGGTATAGCCACTGTGGAGGACTGTATGGCAGCTCCTAAGGAAGTTGAATATAGACTTAGTCTGTGACCCAGCAATACCATTACAAGTTATATACCCAGAAGAAGTGAGAGCAGAAATATGAACAGACATCTATATACTGATGTTCATAGCGGCATTATTCACAATTGCCAGAAGTTGGGAAGAAACCAGGTGTCCATCAACTGATGAATGGATAAGAAAATCGTGGTGAATACACATGATGGAATATTATGCAGCGGCAATAATACATGAAGTTGTGAAGCATATGACAACATGGATGAATCTGGAGGACATTATGCTGAGTGAAGCAAGCCAGACACAAAAGGACAGATACTGTATGATTGTGCTATTGTGAACTAAATATATTGTGTACACTCATAGAGTTAATAATTAGAACACAGGTCACCAGAAAATAGAATGAGAGTAGAGATGGAAAGCTAAGGGTTAATTTGTACAGAATTGTTTTAAAAAGGTTGTTTGTAAATCTTTGGGAAATGAATAGAAATGGTAAAAGCATATCAAGGTTTTGTAACTAGCAGTTCTATTTTTTTTTTTTTTTTTTTTACCAGTGTTTAAACTTTTATTTCACACCATGCAAAGTCAATTTAGCAGTTCTATTGTATGGGTATGACAGTGATTGAAAGGGAAAGTCTAAGATCATGTATATTACTAGAAGAAAAGCTAAAAACTGTAACATGGGACTCTATCAGATAGTAAAATCTCATGTAAAGCAAGATTACGGGTGTTACTGCATATATAAGACTAATTTTACAAAATATAAATACAAATATGCTAGAGAGAAGGAAAAAGATTAGCAGCTATGTATGTCAGGGGAAGCATAGAAAGATTGGGTGGTGATGAGTTTTGTTGTTTATTATTATTATTGGAATAATGAAAGTGCTCTAAGAATGATTGAAGTAATGAATGCACAAATATGTGATTACACCGAATACCATTGATTGTACACTTGGGATGGATATATGCTTTATTAATATGTTTTAATAAAATTGATTTGTTAAGAAAAGATTTAAGGCAAAAAATCACATGATCATCTCCACTGATGCAGAAAAGGCGTTCGAAAAAATCCAGCTTCCTTTTTTGATAAAAAGCATTCCTAATTAACAAGAAAGGAAGCTGGATTTTACTCATGTATCAAAACATCATTCCTTTTATGGCTGAATAAGATTCCATTGTGTGTTTATATACAGCATTTTGTTTATCCATTCATTGGTTGATGGACACTTGGGTTGCTTCCATCTTTTGGCAATTGTGGATAATAATGTTATGAACATTGGTATGCAAATACCTGTTCGAGTTGTTTTAATTTGTATTTCCCTAATGGCTAATGATGGTGAGCATCTTTTCATGTGTGTGTTTTTTTTTTAAATCAAATCAGTTTTAGTGATACATATTAAAAAACATAAATCAAAAAAAAAAAATAAGCACTTCTAAATGATAGGAATAGAATATTCCTATTATGCAAAGGTAGTTCAACATAAGAAAATCAATTAACATACTACACCACATTAGGAAATCGAAGGGAAAAAACACATGATCATCTCCATTGATGTAGAAAAGGCATTTGACAAAATCCATCATCCTTTCTTGATAAAAACACTTTGAAAGATAGATATAAAAGGAAAGTTTCTCAATATTATAAAGGGATTATATGAAAAACCCACAACCAACTTTGTACTCAGTGGGGAAAGTTTGAAAATTGGGGACAAGACCAAGACGCCCACTGTCACCACTGTTATTCAACATCATGCCAGAAGTTTTAGCTAGAGCAATTAGACAAGAAAATAAAATAACAGGCATCCAAATAGGAAAAGAGGAAGTAAAACTCTCATTATTCGTGGATGACATGATCCTATATTTAGAAAATTTTGAAATGTCTATGACAAAGCTACTTGAGCTAAGAAAGGAGTTCAGCAAAGTGGCAGAATAAAAGATTAATACACAGAAATCACATAAAATAAAAAATAGACACAAAAATCAGTAATGTTTCTGTACACTAGTATTGAACAAACTGGAGAAAATCAGGAAAAATTATATTGACAATAGTAACAAAAAGACATGCCTAGGCAATAGTTTAACCAAAGATGTAAAGGATAATCAGAAAACTCCAAAAAACTGTTAAAATAAATCTAAGTACTTGTAAACAAACAAAAAGGAATTCTGTGATCATGGACTGGAATACTAAATATCATGAAGATGTCAATCCTACCCAAACTAATTCATAGATTCAATGCAATCACAAAAAAAATTCCAACAGCTTACTTTAAAGAAATAGAAAAGGCAATCACCAAAATTTTTTGAAAGGGAAAGTGTACCTGACTAGCCAAAAACATCCTAAAAAAGAAGAGTGATATAGAAGGACTCTCACTGCCTTGACCTTGAAACATATTACAAAGCTACCGTGGTCAAAACAGCATGATATTGGCATAAAGATAGACACATAGATCAATGGAATAGAATTGAGAATCCAGAAATAGACCCTCATCTCTATGGCCAACTAGTTTTTGAGAAACCTAACAAGTCCACATTACTGGGACAAATCAGTCTCTTCAATAAGTGGTGCTGGGAGAACTGGATAGCCATAGCCAAAAGAATAAAAGAGGACCCCTATCTCATTCCCTATACAAGAATCAACTCAAAATGGATCAAAGACCTAAATATAAAAGCCAGACCATAAACGTCCTAGAAGATTATGTAGGAAAACATCTTCAAGATCTGGTGGTAGTTGGGGGTCTCTTAAATCTTACACCCAAAGCTTGAGCAAAAACAACAAAAAAAATAGATAAATGGGACCTCCTAAAATTTAAACACTTTTGTACATCAAAGGATTTTGTCAAAAGGGTGAAAAGGCAGCTGACTCAATGGGAGAAAATATTTGGAAACTACATATCCAATAAGGGTTTATTATTCATGATATATAAAGAGATTCTACAACTCAGCAATAAAAATACAAATGACCCGATTAAAAAATGGGCAAAAGACTTGAATATTCATTTGTCCAAAGAAGAAAAATAAATGGCAAAGAAGCACATGAAAAAATGTTCAGTATCACCAGTGATTAGGGAAATGCATATCAGAGCTACAATGAGATATCATTTCACACCTATTAGAATGGCCACTATTTAAAAAAACAGAAAACTACAAGTGTTGGAGAGGATTTGGAGAGATAGGAATGCTTATTCCCTTTTGGTGGCAATGTATAATGCTACAGCCCCTGTGGAGGACTGTTTGGCAGTTCCTAAGGAAGTTGAATATAGATTTGACATGTGACCCTGCAATATCACTATTAGGTATATACCCAGAAGAACTGACAGTAGTGACTCAAATAGATATCTGCACACCAATGTTCATAGCAGCATTATTCACAATTGCCAAAAGATGGAAACAATACAGGTGTTCATCAACTGATGAATGGATAAACAAATTGTGGTGTATATATACATATGATGGAATATTATTCAACTTTAAGAAGAAATAAAGTTGTGAAGCATATGACAACATGAATAAACCTGGAGGAAATTGTGTTGAGTGATGCAAGCCAGATACAAAAGGACAAATCCTGTATGATTGTGCTATTATGAACTAAATATGTTCTATAAAATCATGGAGTTAATAACTAGAATATTGATCACCAGATAATAGAATGAGCTTAGAGAATGGAAAGGTAAGGGTTAATCTGTGCAGATTGGTAAAAAGGTTGTTTGTAAATCTTTGGAAATGCATAGAAATGGTTAAAGCACATCATAGTGTTTGTAACTAACAGTGCTAATATATGGATATGATAGTGGTTGAAAGGGAAGGTCTAAGGTCCTGTATATTACTAGAAGGAAATCTTTAAAAAATGTAACATGGGACTGTATAGCATAGTGAAACCTCACGTGAAATACGAATTTGGGTAATATTGCATATATAAGATTGTTTTTCTTTGAATTAGAACAACTATACGTCAATGATACAAGATATTAATATCATACAAATACACTTATGACTAGTAGTGTACAGTAATATAGTAACAATCTTCCATTAAGGGTAAAAAAAGAAATATACTAAGTGAAAGAAACTAGACAAAAGGTACTTCATATGGTTTGACTTCATGTATACAAAATATAAATACAAATAAATTAGTCAGAAACAGAATAGCAGCTGTGTACGGCAGGGGAACGATAGAAATTGAAGGGGTAGAGTTTTTTTGTTTATTATTGTTAGAGTAATATAAACACTTTAATATTGATTGAAGTGATGAATGCACAACTCTGTGATAGATATATGCTTTATGAATATGTATCTATAAAACTGATTTAAAAATCAACTCGATCTAGCTTATATAGGGAACACTTCATCCAGCAAGAGCAGTATACACATTTTTCTGCAGTATACATGGATCGTTCTTTAGGATAGACCACATATTCAGTTACAAAACAGGTTTCGGTAAATTTAGAATGATTGAAATCATATAAAGTATTTTCTCTGACCACAGTGGAATGAAAGTAGAAATCAGTAACAAAAAGAAAATTGGAGAATTCACATTTTTATGGGATGAAGTTAGGCAACACTGAGAGGGAACTTTATAGCTGTAAATTCTTACATTAAAAAAGAAGAAAGATCTCACACCTGGAGGAAATAGAAAAAGAACAGCCAACCACACACAAAAGCAGAAGGAAGGACATTATAAAGATTAGAGCAGAGATAATTGAACTATAGAATAGTAAAACAATAGAGAATCAGTGTTACCAAAAGTTTGTTCTCTTAAAAGATCGATGTAATTGGCAAATCTTTACCTAGTGGGAAAAGAGAAAGGGGTGGTGGTGCAAATAACAAAAATCAGAAATGAGAAGGGGGACAATACCACCAACCTTCCAGGAATTTAAAGGATTATACATGGGTACTATGAAAAATTATACACCAAAAAATTAGATAACCTAGGTGAAATGGACAAATTCCCAGAAACACACAAATTTTGTAAATGCACTCAAAAAGAAATAATGGATCTCAACACCAAAACAAGAGATTGAATCAGAAAAACAAAAACAAAAACACAAAGAAAATTCAAAGACCTTATGTCTTCACTGATGAATTTTATGAAACATTACAAGATGTATTAGCACCAATACTGCTCAAACTCTTCCAAAAAAAAAAAAAACTGAAGTGGAAAAACACTTCCTTATTTATTCTCTGAGGCCAGCATCACCCTAATACCAAAACCTGATAAATAGTTGCAGTAGAAGAAAAAACGCTTATGAATGCAAAAGCCTTCAACAAAATACTAGTATGCCAAATTCAATAGCTAACAAAATATTAGTAAACCAAATTCAATAACTAACTATGACCTCTTGGTGTCTCAGAAACATAAGGGTGGTTCAACATAAGATAAATCAATCAATATTGATTTATACAATAAGGAAAAAAACACGTGGTCATCTCAATTGATGCAGAAAAGACATTTGACAATATTCAATACACTTTTCTGATAAAAGCACTTAGACAACTAGAAATAGAAGGGAACTTGTTCAACATGATAAAAGACATATTTTTTTAAAACCACAGCTAACATCATACTCACTGATGAATAACTAAAGCTTTTCCTTGTAAGATTAGGAACAAGACAAAGATGCTCACTTTCGAAGGGCCAAGATGGTGTTGGTGTAGGAGGGCGCACACTGCAAGCTCTCAGAACAAGGCGGATTGGGGACGGGGTCCTGCCCGGGGGTCTGTGCTGTGCACGTGTGGAGTGAGAGGCTTGGGACATCTATCTGCGTGGATCGGCGGCGTGGACCGAACGGTGGAGATTCATGAGTTTTGAGGCTGCCGGTGGAGGTTGGCACAGGCTGCTGAGCCCTGCGGTTAGGGAAAAAAAATAATAAAACGGCCATTTTGAGCCACGGGCGGGGCGAAAAAGTTTTATTTTCTGGGGATCTGGCTGCCTGGCGCCCCTTGGACCTTGTGTGAATAGAGCAAACGAGCTAATCAGCACCCAGTGAACCAGAGGGGGGATTTTGGTCGGGCAACGCAGCTGATTTCCCTAGCCACCCAGGGATAAGACCCGGGCCACTGTGGAGCCAGGAGGAAGGGACACTTCCCAAAAAAGGGAGGGTTCGGTTGGAAGACAGGGAAGGGTATTTTATATTTTTAGACATCGATCTGGCTGCCTGCACCGCCCCATAGCTTTGGGGAGCAGATAAGCCGACCTGAAGCAGCATTAGGCTGAGAGCAGACGCGAATCTGCACTCAAACTGATTTACTGAGCAGCCCGGTGACGCTGGAGCTCGGCGCCAGAAGGGGCGGAATCCACCATCTTTAGCACTCCTCACTGACTAACATCAGAGCTTCAGATAACCTGGGGAGTC
>JAKSZT010054011.1:1877211-1910127 GCA_026826555.1 Tolypeutes matacus
GTGACAGAATTAGACTCAAATAAGTCCTCCCTGCACATGGTTCACCAGTCCCTTCTATTCAAACCTATATGCGATGCTGGAGTTTTTAGGTATACTTCCAGAGACTGGAGCCTCCCGCCTACCTATGTGCCAGGTGTTCATGAAATCTAGGTGGAGCTGCAACTCCTACCCTACAGCTCAATGGACTCATTCAAGTCACCTGGTGAGGAGACAAGGATGGGAAATGGCCATCCCAGGGAATGGAGAGGGCCTACATCTGCAGGCAGGATCATCCCACCCACTATATCCATGGGATATAAGCCCTCTCTCACTTGGAGTTGGAGTGGACATCACCATCCCAGTCCCCTCAGGATTGGGGGAAGAACTATGAACTAGAGTGGACTTGATGGTATTCTCTTGTTCACATATGGTGATTCTAGCAATGCAAGAAATTATAACAATGAGGTGGAGCCAGTGACCACTTGACACTTTTGGGGTAGGGAGGGGATGAGCAGTTGAAATACAGTGGCTTCTTTGGGAGTTGGAGGCTGTTCTGAGTACTGTTATGGCAACGGATGTAGGCCATTTTAAATCAGCACACACCACTCAGAACTGAGTGGGAGAGAGTGTGCTCTACAGTGTGAACTGTGGTCTATGGTTGGTGGCAAGGTCCAGGATGTGTAAGTTCATTGAGGGTGGTGGGCCACACTGTGGGAGATGTTTGTGTGGGATGTGATGGGAGGTGTGGGAGGTGGGCAACATGGGAATCCCAGTGGGTTCCGTGTAATATTTTGGGTAATCTAAGCACCTCTTAAAATATATGTATATATATATATATATATATAAACAACATTTTTGTAAGCAAATACACATATATGCATATATATTTATATATCATTTTGCAAATGTTTGTATGTATTATGAGAATTTTGATTTTTACCCATAATTAAAAAAAAAAAAAAAGATGCTCACTTTCACCACTGCTATTCAACATTGTACTTAAAGTGCTAGCCAGAACAATTAGTAAAGAAAAAGAAATTAAAAGTATCCAAATTAGAAAGAAGAAAGTAAAACTATTCCTATTTGCAGAACACAAGATCCTATATATAGACAATCCTGAAAAATATTTGAGAGTTATTAGATTTAATAATTCAGCTAAGTGATGTGGTACAGGATTAATATGCAAATATCAGTGGTGTTTCTATACACTAGAAATGAACAATCCAAAAGGAAATCAAGAAAATAATTCTATTTCTAAGAGCAACTAAAAGCAAATATCTAGGAATAATTTTAGCCAAGTGTGTAAAGAACATGTACATAGAAAATTACAAATCATTGCTGAGAGAACTTAAAAACTAAATGGAAAGATATCCCATGCTCATGGACTGGAAGACTTAATATCATTAAGATATCAATACTAAAGTAATCTACTACAGATTCAATGCAACCTCAGTCAATATTCATTTTCACAGAAATGGAAAAGTGAATCTTCAAATTCTTGGAAGAGCAAAGAATTTCAAATAAACAAAATCATCTCAAAAAGGAAGAACAAAGTTAGGGTACTCGCATTTCCCAACTTTAAAACTTGTTACAAAACTATAGTAATTAAGACAGCCTGTTACTGGCCAAAGAAAAACATACAGACCAATGAAATAGAAATGAAATTTCTGATATAAACCCACATATCTATGACCAATTGATTTTGACAAGGATGCCAACCAAATCCACTCAATGGGTAAAAAACATTCTCTTCAACAAATGGTGTTAGGAAATGGACATCCACATGTCAAAGAATGAAAGTCAACTTCTGCCTCCCACAATTTATAAAAATTAGTTCAAAATGGATCAACCTAAATATAAGAACTAAAGCTATAACATTCTTAGAAAATAAAACATAGTAATATATCTTCTGGACCATGTATTAACTAGTGGATTCTTAGGTTTACACCAAAAGCATGAGCAACAATAGAAAAATAGATAAACTTAAAAACTTTTGCGCATATAAGGACATTATCAAGAAAGTGAAAAGGCAACAAAAAGAATGATAGGAAATACTTAGAAACCATATACCCAATAAAGGTTTAATATCCAGAATGTATAAAGAACTGCCACAACTCAACAGCAAAAAGACCAACAACCCTTTAAAGTATGGGCAAAGGACTTGAACAGACATTTTTCAAAGAAAATATAAAAATGACCAATAAGCACATGAAAAGAGTCTCACATTATTAGCTATTAGGGAAATGCAAATCAGTACCACAATGAGATACCATTTAAAATAACAGAAAACAACAAGTGTAGGCAAGGATGTAGAGAAATAGGAACTATAGAACATTTTTGGCAGGATAGTAAAAATGGTACATCCCCCTTAGAAAAACATTTTGGGTGTCTGCCGCTTTGTTTCTGGGCCCGAGGGTGATCAGCCCTGCTGCAGCCCGGGGAGCGACACTGGCTAGTTGTGGGCCGTCCGGCGTGCACTCCGGAACGGCGGGGGGGTGAAGAAGTTGTCAGGAGAGCGCAGGCCCGGCTCCCTGGTCTTCACGGAGGTTAAGGAGAAGTTGTCACAGGGTCGCCGTTTGGTGCCCTGTGGTCTCCCTGACAGTACTAAATGAAGAGACACCACTCACTTGCTTGCTGGAAGGTAAGACCTTTATTCAGGGAGAGCTGCGCAGTTTTATAGGCAGAGTTGGGCGGGGGTGAGCGTGTTGTCTTCTGATAGGGCGAAGCTGTTGCTGGGCGTGGAGGGAAGATTTGGGAGGGAGGGGGGAGGCTAGAGGAGAAGGCCAACATGTCCAAATAAGGTTATGGCTGTTGAGGGAATGCTGTGATAGGCTGAGAGAAATGGGGAAGTTGGGTCCGGGAAGAAGGTGGGGCGTAGTGCCCCGCAAACGCCTGAGGCAAGGTTTGGCTTGAGTAAACATTACCTCAGGTGTCCCTCAAAAAGTTAAATATAGAATTTCCATATGATCTAGAAATCCCAGTTTTAAATATATACCCCAAAGAACTGCAAGCAGGACTCAAACAGATATTTGTGCGCCAATGCTAATAGCATAATTCACAATAGTCGAAAGGTAGAAGCATTCCGAATATCCATCAACTAATGAATGGATAAACAAAATGTGGTGTATGCATACAATGGAATGTTAAGTTGCAAAAAGTAATGAAGTTCTGATACGTACTACAACATGGATAAATCTTCAAGACATCATGTTTAGTGAAATAAGCCAGACAAAGCAGTACAGATACTGTGTGATTCTACTATATGAAATAACTAGCATATGCAAATTCAGAGAGACAGAAAATAGAGTACAAGTTACCAGGGGTGGAGTAAGTATATGGGGGAAGGTGAGTTAATGCATATTGGATGTTGGGTTTTTCTTTTGGGTGATGGAATATTTTGTTAATGGATGGTAGTGAGGGTAGTACAACATTGAGAAGAATATGATGGTTCCCACTGAATTGTTACTTAGGAGTGGTTTTTGATAGGAAATTTTATGTATTTATATATTAGCACAATTTTTTTAAAAGGTGACAGAGACTAAAGAGACAATGATAATTAAATGTAATACTTGATCCTGACTGGGTCTAATAATGGAGGAAAAAGTACCGAAAAGGACATTACTAATTATTGGGGCAATTGAAAAAAATTGGAATAAGGACTGTATGCTTTATATTGATTTTAGATTTCTTAAACTTGATCATTTTACTTGATGTGATTACATAAGTGGATATCTCTGTTCTTAGGAAATATACATGAAAATAAGAAGTGTTCAGGGACCATGATGTGTGCAACCTACTTTAGAAAGGTTTTAAAAACTTGATTGATAGATATAATAAATGTGACAAAATGTTAAAAGTTGGTGAATCTAGGGATCTGGTTAGGGGTCTTATTGGAGTTTTCTGAATTGGTTTTGTATTATTTTTGCCACTCTCCTCCAAGTTTGAAATTATTTCAAACTAAAACGCTTTAAAAAATCAAGTAGAACATTCCCTTGCTCTAATGGAGGGGGCACTGAGGCCCAGAAATAGTATGGGCCTTATCCAAGTTATGGCAGAACTAAAGTCAGAACTAAAATCAGAACTAAAATCCAAGATTCCGGTATTCTTATACTTCAACACACTGTTTACATGGCAATTAATTCTCTCATGACACCGTGCTTAGTAGGATATGTTGAGTTACACATGGCCATTTCCCTGTCATGAGTGATACCTTTGACTGGAAGGCATACATCTCCCTGAGAGGTTTCAAAAACGATAAAAAAAAAAAAAAAAGGAAACCAGAAACAAGAGTGGACAATGCAATATGACTGGGCAGAATTGTGGGTGATCTCATCACTGAGATATTTTCTACTTTATAATTTTATAAAGTGACACACCTTATAAACTTACAAGGAATCTGCTGATAGGAAAGCTTAACACAAAAGTTACAAAGGGATCCAGCCCACAGGGATAGTTTATTGGCCTTACACAGTGTTTCTTTTTAATATGCATTTGTTTCTAATATTTAAAAATCTAAGGACTTCATATTTTTAAAAACTCTATACTTCCTGATTCTCATGGAAGAACAGAAAATCTGGCAAAATTTTTTTTTTTGATATTGCCAATGACTGGAGTCGAATAGTAGCTGCACGGATTTTATTCTTTGGTTTGCCATGGTCTCCACCTGTCCTACGGTCTCACACTCAGCCTGCTTAACTTATTTGTAATAAGCACATGGAGTCCTATGACGGTACATCCCTTGCTTTATGGAATTGTGAATGTTGATGGAATTATTTATGGAATTGTGGTGGTTCATCCTTGAACATGCAGGGATGAGGAAATTAATTTGACTTCTTAGGATTAACATTGATTTGTCTCTTTGTTCCTTGCTTCTCGTTTTTAATCTCATTTATCCCAGTTTCTCGTGGGAAATCATCAAAAGGTCCAACTCCTATGTATTGATGAAATCTCTTATTCATTCAAACTCAATGGCAGAGGGTAGCTGTGTTAAAGGTAATAGAGGCTGAGGCTGTGTCCCACCACAGCAGTTCTCCAAGCTGAGTTTCCTAGAAAATGACTACTTTGTGTGTTTATTCTTCTAATTCCTACAGACCTGGAGGAAAGAGGGAGAAAGGCAAAAGAAAATGTGGAAATTTGGATTCTGCATATGCTGTAAAAATCCATAGTTAACATGGGATGGCAGACACACACGAACTTCTCTTGAAGAGGTTACATTCTCAATTACATTGCAATGAATAGAGCCATGTCTCTGGTTAGTTTAGAAAGCAAACGAAGGCTGTGGTGGCTTGTCCTCGGTAAGCAAAACAGTTTCAACTCCCAGCTGAACATATTGCACACAAACAGTATTTTCCATGCCACTTGCATGGAACATGAGCATCTTGCTGTCTTTAATTAAGAAGTTAACTGGACCATGAAGTGTTGCCCAAGTAAATAAAAGTGATTTGTACTAAGTCAGAGGGGGTGCATTAGGCGTCTTTGCATTTCTTTGCTCACACATAAATTATGGGGATTATTAAAATTGGAAGGGTCATCTATCAGCCCATCTGGAATACAAAACTGATTGCTTTTCCTCAAATGGATCTATCTTTTTACAAGTCATAATTTATTGTGGACAATAGTATAAACCATCTGCTTACTTTTTTTTTAAACAGACACGAAATTTGAATAGATTGGCACTTAATTGTATGGTCTTTTTTTTTTTTCTTAAATCTTGGAAAACATAGTTATTTGAAGGCTTTTGGTTGCCAAATGTGCTGACGGGGTTTTGTTGTTTCTTTAATTTGAGGGAAATTGACTGTGTATGGTTTACTTAAAAGAAGTTTGAGTTGAAAATATAAGAAATACTGAGGGCCTTGATCACATATCTGCTGTAACTCTATCAGCCAAATTTCTGGAATTAAAATAGAGCCAAACTTAAAGTGAGGCTGATACTGGCTAATTGCTGTGTTTTGAGGGGTATATTGCCTGACATGGCACCAGAGGTGTACCATGATAATCTCATTTATTTGGAGACTCCCAAGTCAGTCTCCCCCAAAATTTCATTTATGCCAAACCCTTACTGCAAATACCACCACCACCATGCAAATATATATTTCCACAAAGGATTTGAGATCGCTTGTAAGAAATGTATACAGTAACATAGTAACAAAAGTCTAGGAAAAACAAGTTAGAATGGGAGATAATGAGGGAAGAGGTAATAGGATACAGGGGAATAGGCCAGAAGTTCCCATATTGTTGCTTTCTCTAAACCACAAATTTGGTTCTGAAGTTTCCAAACAAAAAGAGACACTATTGGATGAGAACTTCTGTCTATACCCTCCAGAGGTTAAATTACAATCCTCCTAGAAGGGGAGGGGGAGGGTTGTTAAGGCCGGCAGTTTGGCATTCTAGAAAGCACACTAGATTCAAAGTCAGGCAATCTGGGGTCTCTTCCTCAGTGTCCCCCTGATCTAGTGAGACCTTGAACAAATCTCTTCTTTTTCCCGTCTCCATTTCTTTACCTGTGAACTGAATCAGTTGCACCTTAAACTACAGAATCCTTTTTGTAATAATAGTTTTTACATGGTACTCCAAAATCCAACCCAGATGGAGGCTGAGCTGTGTGATTGGACAGGGGATGGCGCCTCCCACCCTGTAGCCCTGTTTCCATCCACAGGATTCCAAGCTGCTAGGTGGGGTTCCACAGATCACAGTCTGAGAACTGCCAGAGTGGAGGAAAGTGCAGCCTCACTTCAATTCAGGTTTCTACAGCAATTCATGGAGACCTTCTCTAACCACCTGATCTAAACTATATACCCTTTACCTAGTAGCTTTATTTTCCTATATCATATCATGCATGCAATATTATATCATATCATATCATATCATATATATATATGTATTCTTATTCACTCATATATTATACTATTACATATTTATATACTTGCCTATTTGTGTCCCCTATTGCTAAATAATTTCCATGAAGGCAGTGCTTTAAGAAAGACAGTACTAAGTGGTATTTAAGATCAGGCTCTGGAGCACTGACTTCCAGATTCAGATGAATGGCACCATTTTCTGGCTGTGTGACCTTGGGCAAGTTACTTAACCCTTTCTCTGCCTCACTTTCCTGATCTGTAAAATGGGCATAATGGTAGCACTTCCTCATAAATTAATTATAGGAGTACAAGATTTAACTTAGGTAAAGTTTGTAGAATAATGCCTTGTATATAAAATACTATATACAATTTTAATATATTAAATTATTACTATTTTTTATTTTGTTCCGCAGTGTATGCCTTGGGCTAGTGTCTGTTACATGGTAGGGAAAACTATTTTGAATGGATGAATGTTCTCTCAGGAGCCTTCTGGCTCAAAGATTTTGTGAATATCTCTCAGGTGGAGAGACAGAGACTAATTTTTCTTTAACAGGAACTTGCAGATTGAGTAATTATATGTCTCAGCTACACACTGAGTATTCAATTATGTAGAAGAGGGCATGAACACCTGTGTAGAGTGAGGTCATGGGGGAATGGTAATAGAGTAGGTGGAAGAGATTAAATTGGTGCTAAAGGTATTCGAAGCCTGTGAGCCTTGACTCATGCTCTCCATAGGCTAATGAAAGCTCCCCACTGTGGAGCTGTGTGTCACAGACAGGACAGTTTAACAGAACAAAAATAGCACTTCCAGTCCTTCTAATTTGGGGGCTTCTCTTCATCATCACTATGGCATATTGACATCATCTGACACTTTTAGTTTCAGGACCATCCCAGTTACCCATAATAACTACTTGGTCATATACAGTCATAAATACTGCTTCTTGCTTATTTCATAAATAACATTTAAGAGGCAAAAATGCACACCAGAGTCTACTTTGGTTTGCTTTATGTCCCTTTAATGGTAGGAAGAGTCCTACTTCAGTGCATCTCACAGCCAATAGTACCTGCTGAGTACTTGGGAAGAATAATAGAGAGATAAACTAGCTTTAAGGAAGAAAGATGTTTTAATATACTTTTGAAAGTTTTGCTGTTCTTTACTCCTAAAGGGCTGGTGAAAAATGATGCTTAAAAAATTATTTTCTTAATGCATTGATCAAAATACACTCATCTCCTGGTAAAGCTGTTCATACCCAGTGCTTAATAAATGCTATGGGTATGTTACACTGTTAGTCTTAATTTTTAAAAAACATGTTCATTGTCAAAAGCACTGAGTATTTTTCAGGAGGTACAATTTCAGAGGCAAAAAATAAAAATAAAAACTCCTTTGTTGTGTGAAAGTATAATAATTCCTCTTACTTTGATTTTGTGATTTCTATCTGCAGCTAAGCATAACCTTTTGATGCAGTACTCTATAGATTATTACCTGTGATGTTTTAAATGGCAGTTGCCTAAATTATGAGTGTGGGACTTTCCTTTTTTGATGAATGATTTTGTTTTTCTTAGCAGTGATTCTGCCTCTAAGCAAACACCAAAGTGAATAAAACTTTTAAGACTATTATATGTTTTGCAGGTGCACTTGTTGCATGTTGGAGGGATAAGAAGAGGTAGAAGTAGATACTACCCTAAATAGTGGGGCTCCTGAGGGCTCTGGAGACACCCAGGTCCTATGGTCAGGGCAAATAGCTCTGGAGTTTGGTGCCTTGCCAGTGGGCCCTACTTGGGAGTTTGTGCTCTTGACAGTGACAGAGTTGGAATCAGTTATGACTTCCTTACACATGGCTCATCTGTCCCTTCTATCTGAACCTATTCTTGGTGCTGGAGTTTGTAGGTGTATGTCCAAGAGACTGGAATCTTTGGGCTGTCCATGTGCCACCTGGGCGCTGAGCCTCAGCGGAGTTGCAACAGCTACTCTCCAGTTCATTGCACTCACCCAGGACAACTAACAAGGAGACAGAGATTGACAACCACCATGCCAAGGAAACGAGAGAGCCTACAACTGCAAGCAGGAGAATCCTATCTATCGGCTATATGGGATTGAAGCCCCCTCTCAACTAGAGGTGGAGTGGACATCACCGTCCCAGAATCCACAGGATTGGGTGATGAACTATGGACTAGAGTGGACTTACTGGTATTCTGCTATAGACTTGTTGAGATTCTAGCAATGGAAGAAATTACAGCATTGATGTGGAGGCAGTGGTCACTGGAGGCTCTGGGGGCAGCAGGAGGGAAAGATAGATGTAATACAGGGGCTAATTTGGGACTTGGGAATCATCCTGAATGGTACTGTAATGACAGATATAGGCCATTATATATCTTCCCATAACCTGCAGAATTGTGTGGGAGAGAGTGTAAACTACAATGTGAACTGTGGTCCATGTTCAGTGGCAATGCCCCAGGATGCTTTTGTCAATTGCAATGAATGTGCCACACTAATGAAGGATGTTGTTTATGTGGGAAGGTGTGGGAGATGTGGGAAATGGGACATATGGGAATCCCTATATTTTTTATGTAACATTTATGTAATCTAAGTTTTTTTTTTTTTGAATAAACATATATTAAAAAAAAAAAAAAAGAAGTAGAGATAGGCAAAACTTGCCAGTTGAAAGAGACAAGCAGACTTTCCTGTTTACTTTCCCTCTTGGGACAATAAGATGGATCTCTCCACCTAGTAAGCCACAGCTTCCATTTTGCAACTTCAGAGTTACAGACATAAAAAATGGCATCTCTCTATAGCAAAAGACAAGTGCAGATGGTACAATAATTGCACTTCTCTACCATCAAATCATGTAGAGTTGTTTTAGCCCTCAGTTAAGTCTTAGGTAATTATGTTAAAAATATGAGAGGACTGTTTATAGAAAGATGAATTATCCTTAGGTAGTAGCTCATTAAGAAATAAGAAATGGAGCTGGGTTTGTTTTGAAATAATGAATGTACTGGTAGTCGTATCAATGCATGCATATCGAGTTTCAGTATTTGCTCCTGGTTTTGGTTCTTTACAAACCAAAATCTGTCTGCTATTTCTTAGCATTCTATATGATTTCTTGACTTGTCTTACCATGAGAATTATCTGAGATGCATAATTCACCTCCAGGTCTTCTGTTTCTACCATGAAGAGTTCACTAAGTTACAGCATATTCCTCTCTTCATCATCATATCTTAGCACAAAAGTTAGAGAGGTTCAGGAAGATGTTTATTGAAGAGAAAATAAGATTTGACAATATTATGACAGAAGTCAGTATAAAAAAGGTGGCCAACCTCAACACAGTCATGAATAGTGGGGGACAATTACCTCTCGGTGGGCAAAGGTACTAGAACTCTTTCTACAGGGGCCTCACCACCACAGCACAAACTCACAGTGTCATGCTCCTGTGGGATCCAGCAATATTGATTATACAGTGGAGTCTCATTTATGATTTTCAGTTGGCCCTTAAGTTAGTATATCTATTTTTTTTAAGTTACTCTTGAAAAACTGTTAAATCACACACAGTATAGAAATCCATAGCTTCATATTCACAGCCATGTATAGTAAATCTAACATCCAGGAGAATCACTGAGGCTAGGCTAGGTAAAGGAATAAAGGGCTCTGTGCAAACGCCTGGACTTTCAAATCATTCTGTTGAGATAACAAATAAACTCCTACTAAGGATTGGAATGTTAAAGTATTCCCAAGTGCTTGAGAGTTTTGCTGTTTTGTTGTAATATTGAATATCCATAACTTTAATGCATATTAATAGATGTGCTGCTGTGGAGATTAAATGAGTTAATAGGTGTGAAAGTGATAGCTGAGGGGCTGGCCCATAGTAATCACTCATAAATGTTTGCTGAATCTGAATCTAAATCTGTGGGATTAGACCCTCATATTGTAACAGGTATCAGATAAGATGGTAATATAAAATCATTTCATTTACTTCTTATACTAACCCTATGAAGGGTTTATCATTCTGATCTCTTATTTAGAGATGAGCAGCCAATGGTTTAGGAAGGCTTAGGAAGAATACACATCTAATATTTCAACCCAGGGTGATTCTAAAGCCTGTGTTCTTAACTGGAATGCTATTCTCTCTTCGAATGGTAAACAGTAGTTACAAGTTGGCCTGTACTGTTCGCCTGACTTGCTTGGTCTGAAACCAAGGGAGCATATAAGACTCTTACTAGTTTCATGAAGAGCAGAGAGTCTTATTTCCTTTGTCTGCCAATCACTGTCCCTCTGGCCTCCTTTCCAAATGGCTCCTGTTCTGGAGTTCCTTGTCATATGGTCTCAGCTTCCTGTGAAGGCCTAGTTTCCTCCATTCAAACCACAGATCTCCTAATTGTACCACCTTCCACTACAATTTGTACTCTGGTCACACCCTCTATTGGAATTGTATTACAAAATCTATTTGCAAATAATCAAGGACTCCTGCAAATTAAGTCCCCATCACAGAAAAACTGCCACAATATTTCAGAAATCTTGGGTTCTATAGCTATGTTTTCCTTCAGAAACTCAGACTAGAAGTTCTTTTTTTTTTTTTAATTCCTAAGTTCTCTACTGGTTTCTCTTTCTAAGTCTGTCAAAAATGAAACAAATATGAAGTCATGAAATCTCATGAAAATTCCAAATAAGTGACATGGTATTTCTTAATTGGGGTTCTTAACAGAACACAGAAAATATGAGTATTTTCTTAATTCTTCCAATTCTCCAATACATCTAGTACCTTTTTAGATGCATAGAAAAGAAGTTGTCATTGTATATAATGGATGCCTTAGGGCTTTAAGATTTAATTAACTCTGGGGACTTCTTCATTCTAAACTCAACTTCTCACAAATTTTCTCTAAATAGTAAATACAGGAACCCACTACCATTCTCATTCCTTCTACTCTTCCTTCATTTCTTATCAACCTAAAGTGACATATTAACAAGATGGTTAAGAGCACAATACAGCTACATACACAGTAAATGTTATTGGATGCAATTTTCTTCCTATTTTAAGATGAAAGCTTTTCCTCCATCTCCTTCAGGAATTATTGTGGGTGTTCATGTCAGTCAATGGAACATCATTAACTTGTATATTTTCTTGGCCTAGTGGTCATTATTGGCAGGAAATAGCAAAGTGTTTTCTTGATCATTTGTACAGTTTATAATTAAATGCAGATTCGTATTATGTGCCCATCATTCTGGTTTTTTTTTTAAGTTTTACTTTTATTTTTTGCTGTGAAGATTGACATGAGGAATTTGTCTGGTCCTACTTAGCTCCATCTAGCCATCAGACATGCCCACCCACTATGCAGCCAATGATGCACAAAATTGGAGCGCTAAGTAACATTTCCATGTTTTCATAGTCTAAGTTTACCACAGTCCATCCCATAGTCAATTTCCTGACATTTTCTCAGCCCTCCTCACTTCTAAATCATCCTTCTGTTTCTAGTTCTGCCCTACTCTGGTTCCTTAAACCGAGCTCTGCTTCTACAACTTTGTCATGTAAGTTCCTCCTCTGTTGTGGTGAGTTCTTCCTATTTAACTCTACAGACTTCAGCCATCCTAAGTCATCACCCTCACTGGTCTAGCCTAGTCCCCACATGGAAATCCTCTTTATGGGTTTACCTGTTCCCATGGGAAGACTTGCAACAGGATGTTTGTGACAGCAACATGGCTGAGTAGCAAAGCATATGTGATTTAGAGTTATACAAAAACTTGATTGGAAGCTCAGCCCTGCTACTCATTTAGCTTTGTAACTTAGGGCATGTGACGTGACTTCTTATTACTTGAATTTCTCTGTTTGTAAAATGGAATAACTGATAATATTATAGAATTGTTTCAAAAATTAAACAAGAAACATATACACAGTGCCTAGAACAGTGCCTTCCACTTAATCCACTATAAGTGGCCATTATTATTATTTTAAGCGTCAAGGTAGAGGAAACTCAGAGGCAGGTCTTGAAAGAATGGTAATTCAAACATTGCTTTATCATTGAAAATATAGATAAAGTTGCCCATATTTATCTCCATATATTAATTCCAGCTACAATGGCCAGGTGACTGATTTTGAATCCTACCAGAATTGTGCCTTCTGAGTTGAAGAAAATGGAAAGGGAAATCTTTCTTTCCCAGAAGCCAAAAGCCATTACTCAAGAGGTGTATATTCAACCCACACATGCAAATCCAGCTGTGATAGTTTCATCAGCGATTGTTCAGAATATCACATACTGGTGTTAGTCTTAAAGAATGATACTGGGGCTTGTTGCCTTTTGGTTCACAGGGTGTACTCACAAGGAAAATAGAAACAAAAGCAAAGGTAGGTAGCCCTGCTTGGTACAGTTGATTGACTTTAATAGGTCCTGATTATGCTGCTCATATTCCATGAAATTAAAAAGCTTACAAATGTTATGAGCCATTACCCTTACATTTAAGGGAGCTTATGACATGTTAGCAACATTTAATGAAATTCTTTTCAAAATGCCATAGGCAGTCTCCATGAGATTCCATATTGAAATTCAACTTGAAGAATTGTTTGGCAAAGATTGTTCACTATTAGGCTGTCTTTGTAGTGTGGGACCTACCTTAAAGCCAAAAGAATCCCTTATCAGTTAGGAAGTGATCTGTAGGTATCAAAAAGTGTTCCTGCTTTGACCATAAGAGCATTTTACATCTTGAGAAGAGACTACAAATCTGTTCCCCATTTTAGTGTTCTTAATGGGAGCTCAGATTAGCCCAAGATTTTACACATTGACAAATTGTAAAACCTAAATCCTTTGTATTCAATTCAGTCTGTATTCTAGCAAATGTTCCAAAATAAGAGTTAGCTGCCCTGCCTTCAATAAGTTCTTACATTATAATTTGGGAGATAAGATCTCATGTAAGGGGACAAAGCATAAGAAATGAGATAGTCAAATCTTAAATTATGTGGTACTGATTATTTATGCAATGAGAGTTGAGGAAACAAAAAGATTACAGTGGGTTGAGTGGAGAATTTTTATAGAGTATAAAAAAGATGATCAGGCCATGTTAAATATCATCAAAATTTATAAAAGTATGTGGTCTAAAAAGTAAACCATAATGTAAACTATTGACCATGGTTGGTAGCTATGTTTCACTCTTTTTATATCAGTTATAACAAAGGTATCATCCACATATCAAAAGGTATTAACACGGCAAAGGGGAAAGGGGGACTATGTTGGGTATATAAAAGTCCCCTGTATTCTTTATTTGACTTTACTGTGACCTAAAACTTCTTTGAAAACAAAATGAAAAAAAGTAAGATACTGGGAAATAAATAGAAGAAAATGTCACTATACAGATAGGACACCAGATATTACAGTGATGAAAGGCAAAATGTCAAAAAAAATTTTTTTTAGTATTTTTCATTATTTTTTAATATTCCAATCCTTTCATTTTATTTTTATTTTTTTTTTTTAATTTTTGTGCATTTTATTTCTTATATTTAAACTTATTATTATTTCATTTTCCTATTAATTGTATTTGGCTATTTTATTGGATTCATTTTTGAAGAAGTTTGGGATCCAGAAGGGCTACAACTTGGGCAGGGGAGGATCATTGGTGTGGGGTGTCAGTGATGGGGGATTCATGGGAGGAAGTTCCCCTGAGCATACATATAAGGTATATAAAAATGTTCATATGTTCACGGGGCATTATCACAGTGAGTGGAGACTCACACAATAACCGAGAGAATATTGAAATCCCATCCTGGAGAGCTCTGCCACATTCTCTAATGGAGCAGCAACAGTCCCTCAGGTGCAGGGGCAATGACTGGCAAAGGATGATGATCCACTGATGGGTCCTTGATATTGATGACTATGCTCATGAGCCTTTGCTCTTCAAATTGAAACTTAGACTATTGTGATGGGGTACCTAAGAGTTGCCTCCTGAGAGACTTCTTGTTGCTCAAATGTGACCTCTCTCTAAGCCCAACTCAGCATATAAATATATTACCTTCCCCCCAGCATGGGACATGACTCATGGGGATGGGCTTCCCCAAGGGATTACTACCAAGCACTAACTAACAATGCTACTGGAAAAATACCTTGAATAAAATGAGGAAACAGTAAAGACAAATGAGTGTATATGGCTAAGAGACTTCAAAGTGAGTCAGGAGGTCATCCCAGAGTTAACGCTTATGCACATCTCAGCATGATCTCCTAGACTGCCAAAGTGGATACCACCCCAAGTAGTGGGACACCTGAGGGCTCTGGAGACACCCAGGTCCTATGGTTAGGGCAGATAGCTCCAGAGTTTGGTGCCTTGCCAGTGGGTCCTACTTTGGAGTTTGTGCTCCTGAGAGTGACAGAGTTGGACTCACTTGTGGCTTCCCTACACATGGCTCATCTGTCCCTTCTATTTGAACCTATACTTGGTGCTGGAGTTGGTAGGTGTATGTCCAAAAAACTCGAATCTTTGGGATGTCCATGTACCAGCTGGGCCCTAACCTCAGCAGAGTTGGAACACCTACTTTCCAGTTTATTGGACTCATTCAGGACAACTAACAAGGAGATGATGATGGGCAACGACCATCCCAAGGAACAGAGAGAGTCTGCAACTGCAAGCAAGATAGTCCCATCCATCTTCCCCATGGGATATAAGCCCCCTCTCAATTAGAGGTGGAGTGGATATCACCATCCCAGAATCCTCAGGTTTGGGGAAAGAACTATGGACCAGAGTAGACTTACTGTTATTCTGCTGTAGACATATTGTGATTCTAGCAATGTAAGAAATTACAACTTTGATGTGGAGCCAGTGGCCACTGTAGGCTCTGGGGCAGAGAAGGGGAAAAACAATTGTAATACAGGGGCTTTTTTGGGACTTGGGAATTGTCTTGAGTGACAGTATAATGACAATTATAGGCCATTTTATATCATCACATAACATGCAGAACTGTGTGGGAGAGAGTGTGGTCTACAATGTGAGCTATGGTCCATGTTCAGTGGCAAAGCCCCAGGATGCGTTTATCAATTGCAATGAATGTGCCACACAAATGAAGGATGTTTATGTGGGAGCATGTGGGAGGTGTCAGATGTGGGGCATATGGGAATCCCTATGATTTTTGTGTACCTTTTATGTAATCTAAGTATCTTTTAAAAAATAAAAAGTATTAAAAAATAAAATAAAATAATAAAAAATGAGTAGTGAGTTATACATTATTAAGGGAAAATTAATACTTTATGTTAAATATTTTTGTTTCATCTTTTATGCTGGGGATATTTAATGACAATATCCATTTGTTTTATCTCTTTGATTCTAAAGGGTAACTAGCCATACCTCCATCTTGTGCTGGCATCCCCCACCACTTTTTGAGATCTTATGGGTCAAGATGTATACTATATTCTTGATATATATTATCCTTAAATCCTCCTGACAGTCATACAAAGTAGATCATAGTATCCGCATTTTACAGTGATGAGATCTGAAGTGCAAAGTAATTAAATCTAACTTGAGTGTGGAGCAGTTGGGATTCAAAGCCAGGTACAAGCCACCCCACAGCATGTGTTTTCTATCTGCTTTGGAGAACAGATTATGTGAAGGCAGCCCCCATTTTAACCCACTGGATTGTAAACTCTTTGCAGTCAGAAATTATGTAGGACTTGTTCATCACTGTATTCATTTGTCTAACTCATTGCTTGGCACTGGACAAATATTTGTTGAATAAATATGCAACTGGTATATTAAACAAGCATAACTCATAACATAATTAAAATGCAACTTCATTTTTATCTTCACTGTGTCTTTGAAATTTGATTGGGGAGGTGATCTCTTCCTCCACCTCCTCCACCCAGCCTCCCTGCCCCCACCCTCAACAATAACTTGGGGGTTCTCTGCCCACTCAGATTGCAGACAATCCTTTGGTACTTTAAGTGACAAAATACCTCTATTCTGAATTTTCAGATATTTATCAATGTTTCATACATCATTCAGAGTTAAATATTTGTTTCTTTTTCCCCAGATACATCGTTTAGCCTGACCTCCTAGCTTCTGGCTCTAGTTTTAGTCCACACAAGGGTGGTGGTAGTGGTAGTGATGGAGGGTAGGACAGTTCTTACCTGGCTGGGTGACTTTGTGCCCTCTGGGACTGGTAGCTGACTTCTCAACTATAGCATTTTCTGGATAATTTGGAGAGTCCCAGACAGTCCTAGAACTGCAGTGTATCTCCTACATCTTCTGTAGAAAAAGCAGGCAATGCTTTACCCCTTCTTCCATCCCATGCAGAAACTCATTGCCTCCCAGTCCTAGTGGGCAGGATTTCAGATATCTCCAGGATCACTCTCTCCCCCACTTGGCCCACTTCTGTTTGTGGAAAACAACCATACATCCTTTACTCTAAGAATTCAGGATATTTTGAAGAAGCAACCTTCTCTTGCCTCTAATACCAAAGCAAGTAGTCAGCCCATTTCTCACCCTCTGGATTTCCCAGTGGTGACCTTAGGGGTAGGGAAGACATGTCAAGATCTCATGTTGCATCCGTTGAAGCCTCTTTTCACTGAGTTTGAGGTTAGAACATAGTAGTCGCCCTCCCCAAATATATATTCATAAATCCCCTTTACTCTATTGCCTTGACCCTGCATATCTTGTTGAAGCCAAAGAAGATGTTCTAGGATATTTCCTTTGTAAATTCTGCATATTTTGATTGGCTATTTATTTTGGAATGTCACATCAATTGTATCTTCCTGCTTGTTTGAAGCCTCATTTTTAATAACCTCCTAAATATGTCCCTGGGATTGGTCCACTTGCAGAGTAAAATCATTAGGCATGCTGCTCAGCTAGTCCCACCCCATCCAGTGAATTAGGTTCTTGACTCCACGATTGAAGGGAGAACATTTTTATACCCACTCAGGGTGAACAAGTGAATGGAAATAAAACCAAGGACACCTGTGAGTGGAAGAGAGGTATTTCTGTTTTATGCCTTTCTTTGCCAACTTGCTGCCCTAAGAGACACACCTGCCCTTGTTCTTGTAAGGGTTAACTAAAAGAGAGATGATATATTTTTCCATGCAGCTGAGCTTCTACTGGACTGTGCTGGGGTGCTTTTAGAAGGCATCTTGCTTAGTGATAAATCTTTCTTGGCTTTCTCAGATCCCCTGAGTCTCTAGAACAATACATTTGGCAAAAACTACCCTCGAATAAGGATAAGGTAAGTGGCCAGCTGAAGGTGTTCACAGTGGATGCTATGGAGATGTCATTTAGAACAATTCACTTCATTTTTTAGAGAGGAAAACTAGTATTTGGAGAGAGATGAGAAAACTGCAATGAAAGGATGTTGTTTCCAATGTAACTGACCAGAATTTAGAGCTGAATATGGCCTGCTTTTCTGTTTGTTGCTTTCTTTTGATACCTTACTTTGCTGCCTTGGTTATCTTGGAGTATATGAGGATGAGGGCTAAGAATGACTTTTACCCTCTGTACAGGACATTTTCCTCTCCAAATTGACTGAAGATACTGCCTGTGAGTTCAATTCTATTTCAATCCCATCCTCTCTGTTTCTAGCCTTTTAGGATTCCTCTGCTTCCAGTATAATATCAAGAGCAGGTACTTAGCAACCCTTTGTAGAATTAATGTAAATTAAGCCACCTTAATTTATTCTTGCCCCACATTGCCTTGTATATGGCACTGAACTCCTTTAGTTTGCCAAGCATTGAGTGAAGTTTTTGGATAGATTTTATGGCACGCAGTAGGTGCTCAATGAATGATTATTGAATGAATGGAAGGAATTCAGGAGGGAGGTAGGGAAGGAAAGCACGGGGGGAGAAAGGCATGCCCTCTGCTATGATGTCTTGCCCTTACCTAATTTTGCAATGTTCATACTTCCCTTCCTCTTTTCAAAATTGCTCTGTTCCATTCTCAATTCTTAAAGATAAGAGTTAACAGTTCCATATAGTAAACTCAATGGATATCTGTATTATGGTAAAGGACTAGAGGACACTGAAAAATCAAAATAATGTTTTTCGCCCTTTGGCCGAACCATGGGAGAGACCCTAGTACAGAGTAAAATATGGTCATTCTAAAATGATGGCAAAAATGCACTACTTATTCATCCAGTATGTGTCTAAGCTGTGTATGTTGAGTGTTGAGTGCAGCTGTAGGAGGAGCAGAAGATGCTTATTGGATTTGGTACAAGTGGTCTCCCTTTGTCTCTGAGTTCCAACTCTGATACATTTCAAAAGTGGATTTCATCTGAAGGGCAGCAAGGTGTGTTGGAAAAACCATAGGCTTTGGAGTCAGAGAAGTCTTGGCCACTTCGTTGACCTTGTCTCATCTTCATTTTCTTCCCAATTTCAAACCATTATTCTATATTGCCTAATTATAGCTAAATTGGTGTGGCTAGAAATAAGGTAGAAATACCATATAAAAATAATTTAGCACAGTTCATCACACATGCTGGCCACTCAACTGGTAGGAAGCTATTATTCTTTATTTTACTTACTATTTATCTCTAATAACTTATAATTTAAGGAAGAGGTTAGAATTAACACTTTCCTCTGGGAAATTTTTTTTCTTTATTCTTATATCTGTGCTAGTACCTGGAACTAACAAAGTTAGAGAGAAGAGAAAAATTATCTTTACTTTTTGTATGCATAACCTTAGCTAAGTGACATAATTTAAACAGACATTTTAAGTTCCATTCCTCTCTGAATACTTACATGAAATCCTGGAACTTAAATGTTTCTGTGCCTTGGTGGATCTTAAATTTGTGATTGAGTTAAGTATTTATTGCCTCTTACTTTGCACCATACAGTTTGCCACTTTGACTCTCCATATACCAAAGTGCTGATCAAATCCTGAAGGCTGTGTTCTCCACAGTAGAAGCAGAAATTCAGAAATGTGGTGTTTATCCAATTGCCTTGTAATCACCATGGTTGTATGTAATTTCTATGGCACATCAATTGTTCAATTTTTCTATAGAGTTGTATTGTGCACTCTCTGGGTACTGAGCACAAGGCTATGGGCTGGAGAAATAATTTTTCAAAAGATAAACATTTTTCTGCTTTCTTGGAGGTATTAAGCTAGAAGTAGGGATAAACAAAAGCCAAGGAAGTATCGATTGTGTTAAAAACTACAAAGAAGACAAAATGAGATGTGATGGTTTCAGGCTGAAGGAAGATAATGCACAGTCTCTGCAGCAAAGAACTCTGTATTTCCCATGAGCAGGAACAAGGCTAAGACTGCTGGAAGAGGAAGGAAGGCAAGAGTTGTACAAGCTGAGCTGGAGCAGGGTTGTGCAGGTTGTGTTGAGGGACTGGGGTATTATCCTAGATGAGATAGGAAGTCGGTAAAGGATTTAAGGCTGGGAGGATGTATATAAATCTCACAGTTTATTGTGGCTAATGTTAAACACACACACACACACAAAGCAAACAAACAAAAAAAAAACACAGTCCTTAGAGGTCCAAAATGGGGACAAAGGAGGCCAGGGAGAGAACGGCTCCGTGGTTCAGGTAAGAGAAGATGATGACCCTGAATGAGATGGTGTCAAGTGGATGGTAGCAGAGGAAATGGAGAGTTGAGAGACTTGGAAAATATGCTGGAAGTGCAGGTGGTGGGAGATGCTGAGGTAACAGCTGAGAGAGGAAGAGAATGGGAAGAATGAAGGATGATTCCTGGGTTTCTATTAGAATTCCTAACAACAAAAAAAATGAATTAGTCTTGCCTAGATCATAAACTACTTCCTTAGCCTAGATACAGCACAGCAGAGAGGGGCCTGGCAAGAAGGAGGAAAGAATAACTAACATTTATGGAGCCTCTGAAGTATATATGCTAACCTTGTATATGCTATTTAATCTTCTACTTGGCAGCAATCCTATAAAGTAAAAGTTACAATATACACATTTTACATATGAGGAAACGAAGCCTTGGGAAAATTAAATAACTCACCAAAGATGATAAAATTGATAAATAAGGGAACCAGAAATTGAAACCAGTTCTGTCTCCATTGTCTCTTCTCTTTCTATGATATGGTGCTATTTCTGAGATCTAAGATAATATCACACAACTTGATATTTTATTGCTTAAAAAGTGACTAACACTGTGCTAGGAATCTGTTCAATGCTCATTGTACACAGATCAAATAAAAGACTTGAAAAAAATCAATACAGACATTTTCCTTTATAGAAATGCCAAAGGCTTTGGTGGCAAGTGAGCCTCAAAAACTACAGTGTATTTCAAGTTGGGTTGATCAAAACAATGGACAGGATATTAATTGGCAAAATTAGGGAAAAACATTATTTTTTATATTCTATGTACAATGTGTAAGCACTCCTTACCTCCCAAATGAACTTGCAGGCAAACTGGTGAGATGAAGCATAGATTCAAAAAAGGAAAAAAAAAAAAAAATTAGAATGTAAACACAAGCTATGCTAAAAGATGTCAACAAAGAAATGAATTGCCAAAAAGTATGTGTCAGATGCATTGAGAAGGAGGGAGAGTTAAATGTGTGTTAAGCTGGTCAGAGGAGCGTATCCTCTGCTTGAAAAGATGACTTCTTTTCATCTGGCGTTGAATACATTTGTTCATAACACACTCTAAGTCAGATTACTCTGAGTCTAATCCGCTTAGGGTTTGAGCATCTTTACCTTGGACAATCCCCTACATGCAGTTCAGATGGAACAGAGAACCTAGAATAAGAGTTATTGCCTGGAGAGTAGTTTACAAAATAAGACACCAGGTCCAATTAGGACCTGTTTTGTATTTGTGTTTGTGTGTGTGTGTGTGTGTACCCATGTGTGTACATGTGTGTCTTGGGAGGAAGCAGAAAACAACTTTTTAAAAATACCTTTGGGCAAGGTATGCCATTCCCTAGATAGAAATAGCCCCCTCACACACCCATACACACTCTTTTTTTCTTACACTAGCCGTTTCACCTATTTACAATACTGTCTTACTCTCTCCAGGTCATTTAATTTGAAGTGGATAAATTAAACAGTCACCTTTGAATTCTGCATCCAAATACAAGAATTTATCAGAATGATTTATCTGCATTATCTGAGTACAGCTTCACTTTCTGGAACCAGCTTACATGTGTAACCAGCTTTCTGGAAAATATTAAGTTAAGCACTCTTTCATATACTGTCAGGCAATATGCATTACACATATTAACTCAGGTAATGCTCCTAGCAGCCCAGTGAAGTAAGTACTACTATTATCCCCATATTCCATGTAAGAAAACAGGAGAGTGAGCCCGAGAGGAGTAACTTGTCTTACAGCTAATAAGCTACACAACCAGCTTTCCCACTGAGGAGGTCTGACTTTAAAACAAGCCTTAACCTCTCCTCTATGCTGCCTCACCTTAGCAATAACTGACTCTGTGGCTTCTCCTAGGCTGCCTCGCAGCATACTGGTTCAAGATAAAGAACTGTACATATTATCACAGCAAACCAGGGGCACCTTCAGAGCAAGAATTCCTGCAGATAACAGCCAGGTACTTGTTCACAGTTTTTTGGAATTGGTAACTGTAGACCACATAACCCAGGTATGTAAAGCCAGGTAAATAGATGCTTATATCCAAGGCATAGACAAAAAGACCAAAATCCAGATGAAGGCCAGGCTAGGACATGGATCTAAAAACCAGAGAAGATCCTGAGTCTAAGAAACTTCTCAAGGCAGGAGATGGCTTTGGGATCTGTAAGTATCAACAGGAACCCTGGCTGGCTCATCTAGACCAAAATTTCTCAATCTCAACACTCATGACTTTTTGACCTGGAAAATTCTTTATTGTGGAGGCTGCACTGCACATTGTAGGATTGCTGGCCTTTACCCAGTACATGCCAGGAGCACCCACACACATACCAGTTGTGACAATCAAAAAATATCTCTACACATTGCCAAATGGCAACACCCTCTTCCCCCACTGATAACCAATCATATAGACAAAGAAAGGATGGAAGAAAATCCATTCATTTATTCAACAGGTGCTTGCTAAGTGCTACTCAGTTTTATATATCATTTGATTACAGGTCCTTTTCTTGTATGAAAGCAGGATTCCTGGATTAGAATAATGGTCTGGAGACTTTGGACAATATGACACCATTGCCAGGTCATGAGCTCTGCGTCAGACTGTTCTGAGTCTAATCCACTTAGTTTGGACATCATTGCTTTAGGCAAGTCACTTACTCTTTCTGAGTCTTTCTCTGCAACCCACAGCTAATAATAATAATACCTAACACCTGGGTTTGTTGTAAGACTTAGATAATGAAGGTAAGAGGCTGGACTCATCCTAAGTTGTCAGGTGAGCCTTATCCTCCATAGTCGGTCTGGCCTCAAATCCAAGGGGACCTAGGTATCCTTTGGTCCTCTGAGACTGCAGTTGCTGAATCCACCACTACTGCTTTATTTTTAAGACAAGGGTAATATGAATAGCCAGGGAAGTGGTTTTTCTCCCTCGATTGTAGGAAACTTTTTCATAAACTCTGGTAGCCCCCATGAAGGCTGTCAAAAAGAATGGACTGACTCAGCTTACACTGCAATTTTGTGATTAAAGGATTTAAGAGATTAACAGCATGTCTTCAGGAAGCAACTCAGAAAGCTCAGTTGGGTTTATTCCACTGAAGAGGGATTTTCTGAGTTAAATCCCCTCTATGAAGAACAAAGCATGTGTGTGTGTGTGTAGGAATTGAGGAGGGGGAACTCACTTTCAAGTTAACAAGTAGTTGGTTACGTAGTCTAAGTGATATCGCTTGGTGATAATAGCAAGAAAATCAAAGAGAGGCAACAGAGAAGTTGCTTCATTCTCCCTCCTTTCCCAAGCCAAGGGGAGAAGTTTGAAAATGGTTAGAAACCTGGATTCTCATCCTCTGTTTTATGAGTCGTTTGCTGTGGGAACTTTGATAGGTCCCTCCACCTATCTGGATATCAGTTTACTTCTCAATTAAATAAGATTATTGGAAAATTAACAGATTGTGAAATTTGAAAACTGCTGAGTGAGAAAATCTGAAAGTGTAACTTTGCCTGATTTGAGAACTGCTGCCAGGCCCAGAACCCTTGCATATATCCCAGTGTTGGCTCTATGACGGCACCTAAGAAGTATTGGCTGAATTGAAATGAATTGCTGAGAAGTGACATGTGAATATCACACAGAGTTCACAGCTACCAAAACTGGCATTAGTTAAGGTTATAAATTTTCCAGGCCTTAAGCTTTCTAATACTGGGGCCTGCGCAGATCCCCCAAACTAGGAAGAATTTCTCTGGGTGGTGTAAATGGCTCTGTTCAGTTTCCAGGCATTCTGGAAGGTCAGCCTGGACAGGGGCAGTGTTCTCCCTCCAATACACATTTCCCAGTCTAAGTCCCCCAAATGAAATGCAGAGTGAGGGCTCCAGAAGGTTCCAGAACAAGGAGTGGGCTTCAGACAGCCAGGGGAATCATTTTCCTTATTCCCCAGATCTAAAACGCACTACAAATTGGGGACAGCACAATATTTCTGTAAGAGCATTCCAGAGACTAGAGAAAGAATCTAGCAAAGGATCAAGAGAAAAGAGCATTTATAAAGGGCAAAATGTATAGATGGCTCATTCTCCATTACGTGGGCTTCTCAGATTTAGCTCCTACATGAGGTTCTCATGAGAAGTATGTTTGGCCATCCCAATGCATTCAAAATGTTTGCATTTAAGGACCTTTAGGTGTACATGTACACTCCCATAAATTCCAGGCATCCTAGTCTCTATTGTTTGGACCATAAAGACATCTGGGTTTTGCTTCCACTGAGTTTTAAATAAATACAGTGCTTGAAAGTTGACAGAAGCAAACAGACTAAGAAAACAAAAATAAAGGTCAGAATAGTTTTACTTTTGGCCAAGAAGGTCAAAAGTAGCTTTTTAAAAAGGCTGAAAAGCAGTAACTACAGTAGACAAGGACAGCATTTTCCCCATAAATATGGACATTGCAGTGTCTTGTCAGGAAATAATGGTGATAATGTTCACTGTTAATATTATTTTGGGTTATAAATTTCAATGTGTACATGCATGATAGTAATAAAATAAAAGTAATGCTAACAGTCATTGCCATCATTGACTATATAAATTTGCTTAAACATCATCTCACTTAATCCTAACATGCAGTCAGGGTTAGATAGTAATATCCCCACTTTATAGAAAAAAAGGAAATTCATTTAGCAAGGTGAAGTGACTTGCCCAGGGTCACACAGCTGGTCGGTAGAGGAGCCTGGCTTCACACCCATCAGGCATGACTGGTCTTGGGCTATGTGGACATTTTGTGCCTCCAGTAGGGAAAGAAGCAGCCTCTAATTGGGTGACCTATTCAAGCCCTTGATTTTGCCCTTAGCTTGGTATATTTAGTGTGCTTTCATCATGTCCATTTCTGTGACTGTTAAGTGAAGAGGTTGGACCATATAGTTCTTAAGATTCTTCTTGTTTTAATATCCCATTATTTTAAGTGATAATTTTTGTTGTTTGCTGTTTATCTCATGAAATGAAATGCTTCATGGAACAAAGAGACTTCTATGTGTTTTGGCTTAATGCCAAACAGCAGATTAGATTTCCCACACCCAGACTCAATCACAAAACCATTTATCCAGTGAAAAGAAAGAGGAATGTGGTGAAGCAATGACTAGTGTGGAGTCAGGAGACTCCGGTTTCTAGGCCCAACTCTGCAACTGCTTCTGCCACTCTGACAAAGCTGCTGCCCCTGTCTGAGCCTCTGTTTTGTCGTCTAGCAAATGGGAATCTCACATTACCAACTTGACACACAGGATTTGGAGATGGAAGTGTTTGTGTAACTGGGGGAAGAGGAGCATTGGGGGCATTTGGGAGAGTGGGGGAGGATTACACAGCAAGAAACCTGGCTTTGGCTCCTGGTTCTATAACTAATTAGCCAAGGTGTCATGTGGGTGTCAGTTTCTTCATTTGAAAACTAGAAGCGTTAGTCTAGGTCAGCATTTCTAAAATATATGTCAAGAATGAACATCCCTCAAAAATGTCTGAGGGACACGCATTTGGAAAGCACAGCCTAACATTAACTGGGTGATAATGTTCATTGTTAATATTACAATATGCTTCATTATATTCTACGATGCTCTGCAATCAAGAAACGTTCGTCTTAGCTCATTTGCCAAATTAATTTATCCATGGAACCATTTTGTTTCTGGAATACTTGTTAATATCCCAAGAAACACAATTGAGAAATTTAGGAGTAGATGGTGTGGTTCTTTGAGAAATTATGAAGAGAGATTGTGATTTATCTGTTCCAATGCCATGTCTGTTTTATATCTAGACGCTTTGGGGATCATTTTCTTTATTCTCGTTTGTTCTTTTCCCTGTTTCTCTCATAAAGTTAATTTTGCCCTTTTAGTTTGTGGCCCAGCAGATATGTATATATCTGTGTGTATTTTATCAGCAACTATTTTAAACAACAGTGTTACTAGGATGGAGGTAGATTCCATGGACAATGGAAGAATATAAAATATAGTTACATAACCTCCATCATGGTCTTTAATCTCTATGAAAATCCTAATGCCTCATGATTTTCTGATAATTTTATTTCATCCAGTTCTGTGGCACTAAATGCTACAGAAGGGGGGATCATCATGGCCTGAGGTGGTTAGAGAAAGCTTTATAGAATAAATTAAATTTTGTCTAGTTCTGAAAAATGTGTGAAATGTGTTGTCAGGCAGGAATAATACAGCATAGACAGGAAGGAAGCCTGGGTTTGAAAGGCAGGGAAAGTATATTGACTCGTTACAGGGGATCCTACCCGTCGTCATAAGTTACTGAGCAAAGAAATAGCAGAGTGAAAATGAGTTTTAGTGCTGAGAGAGCTGGGAGGTAAGATCAGTAGGAGATCCTCAAAATAATCCCAGGAAAAGTGACAGGATACAGTAAGACATTGTCATGCAGGAAAAAAAAAATTCATTAGATTTCAAATAAGAAAAAATGTATTTTTGACCTGTATAAATACTTTATAAAAATTTTAATTATGTATTTCAAAATAATTGTATTAGTTTTGGGCACCCCTTTGCCTCAACTACCCATTTCTTCTACACAGAAGCCATTGTAATTATGAGTGTCTTGTGTATTCTTCCACAACAAGTTTTTCAACCTTAGCAATATTGACATTTGGGCCCAGATAAGTTGTAGTTATGGGAGCCGTCCTGGGAATTATGAGATGTTTAGCAGCATCTCTGACCTCTACCACTAGATGTCTGTAGCAACCCCCTCCCTAGTTGTGACAATCAAAAATGGCTCCAGCTGTCTCAGCCTTAGCGCCATCTTGCTAGAAACCTCCATGCCGTGAGAGCCAAGGGGAAGAAGAAGCAAGTGCACAGGCTGAAGCGTACAGGAAGAAAGATGAGGCAGAGGTCCAAGTAAACTGTTAGCATGTGCACCCGTGAAGACGAGGGGAGCAAGAATATGGAATGCCAGAGGCCCTGGACGCTGGTACAAGTTATTAATTGCATGCTACTGTCTAGAACGCCTCACAATGCATTTGGAATGGGGGTGTTTAACCTTTTTTGTTCTATGGACCCCTTTGCCAGTCAGGTGAAAACAACGGACCCCTTACTAAGTCCACAATATACCATGTATTATTTAATAAATATATCACTACCCGCACTAACACGTCCCCACAAGAATAATATTTTTTTGAATTTCATTTCAAGCTCACAGACCCCTTGTTAAGAACCCCTGCTCTAGAACTTGCAATGTTGTCAAACTTGCGTGAATAGCTCTGAAAGAACCACCTGGCTCACACCAAAGAAGTCCCTTTGGGTCCTTTGCCCTGGGCCTGTGACATTCTAGACTAGTTCTGTTTTCAGTTGTGGCTGAGTGTTAACACGTATAAAATAAATCATCTCTTCTGTCTTAGCTGAAGAATAATTTTAAAAAAATATCACCAGACACTGCTAAATGTTCCCTGGGGTCAGAATCACCCCTGGTTGTGAACCACTGTTCATGAGGTGTTATGAAAAGAGTAACTCACTCTGGCAAAATATGGTGGCAATATTGATATTATTTTTGCATAATAAAAGACTGGGAAGTTTGACAATTGTCTTCAAGAGCTCAGGCCTATGTAACTGGAAGAAGAATGGAATCTATATCAGTTATAATGCTGTGGGTTCAGGTATCAAATCTACAAACTTAAACTGGCTTGAACAAGAAGGAAATGTATTATCTCTTAACAGGTGACCTTGAGGCAAGTCACACTCCAGGTTGTGTTGATTCAGTAGCTCTCAGTTTCATCATGGACACAGATTCTTCCTGGACCTCTAACTTGTTACCCGTGGTATTGGGCTGTTTCCCTTGAAGGTTGTAAGATGGCTACCAAAGGCAACTGTGTCTAACTGCTTCCTTTTCAATGCCCGGTGGTAGATGGATAGCATAACTTATAAAGATTAAGAATGCTTCTTTCCCAGAAACCATTAGAAAACCTCTCTTCATGTATTACTGGCCCAAATTGACTTAGCTGTGGCCTGCCCCCATCCACCAGTGGATGGTTCATGGACAACCTTCGAGGGAACCAGCCCAATGCTATAGGTGACAAGTTAGAGGTCCAGGAAGAATCTGGGTCCGTGATGAAACTGAAAACTAGAAGGGCTGGTCATTTATTAAGTATCTGTTCTTCTCCAGTAAATTAGTTAGAAATGCCTGCTGTATAAAAATACATGTTGTTTTATCTAGTTCACATAGCACCTTGTGGTGCTAGGACATGTTCACTGTGTCTGCTATTCATTTGTGGCACCCGTTTTTCTTTGGTAACATGGTTCTCAGGCACTTTGTTCAAATGCTGACCATTTATTCATAGCCTCTCTGATGCTCAGCTTCCTATGCCAGTGCTTGAATTCACAAGGCTAACAGGTGGTTGAACTGAAATTCTAAGTCATGTCTCTCTGGCCACAGTGCACAAACCCTTGCCACTAAATAACAGTGCTTCAGACATAGACAAGAGGCAAGAAGAAGCCACTGCCACCAAGGAATTTCCTATCTCATAGGAGAGTTAAAACTGATCATGAATAATCATGGTCATCATCATAAAAATAATAACTGGCAGTATTGAACCCTTACCATTCCAAATGTTACCTGCAGTAACTCATTCCATCTTCACAATAACCCCTGTGACATTTCTACCATTATTATACCAATTTTACAGATGGGAGAAACTGAGGCAGAGCAAGCTTAACTAAAAATTGAGGCACAGAGAATTAGAAAGAGGGGGATACAGGATTTTAAACCAAGCAGTGCTACTTCTTATAAACATATCACAAGTTTATGAATGATAAGGATCCTAAGAGAAGTATAGATGAAATGTATTTCTTATCCACCTTGAAGGAGTAAGTGGGATTCAATCACAGGGAGCATTTGGCTTTGCAAAGGTGAGGAAATGGGCATTCCAGGTTAGTCATTCTAGCTGTGAGCGAAAGAGGAAGAGACGCTGGTGCCTATGTGGAGTAACTGTTTCACAACCTATGTTATGTGATAAAGTATAGGACAGCTTTGCTCTACCTTTGGCCCCAGCTGCCCTGCAGCCATCCATGCTGTGTAGCCTGAGCCTGAGACACATCTTCCCTGGTGCAGCCCCATAAGAGCTGACTTTATGTCCATTGATTTATCCTCAGATCCTTTGGTCCTCAGATACATCACCAAGCATTCCTACTCCCAGAGCCAGTGAAGGGAGGTTTATGACCCAATTTTATTTGTTTGCTTGTGCAAACAAGTGGCTTCAATTGTGGAGGAGTATTTGAAATAAAACATCATTATTAGATTCCCTCTCTCTGACCGCCCCCCTCTCTTGGTCCACAGTTACCTTGGAGATAAAGCTTAACCCATGACCTACTTGAGAACGTTCCCCCTGCGGACTAAAGAAAGCTACTTGTTAGCAAATAGAAATGTATGATTTGGGGGCATAATGCTTTTTAAATGTGCTATCAAAGAATTCAGGAATACACATGCAGAGAGAAGATGGTATATGAGTTTTCACTTTGTTTTTCTGCCTTAGTAGGTCTTCTTTGCTTTTATGAAGTAAATGGCTATGGGACAAAAAAAGACATCTCGCTCAGCACACGTGTGCCATCATGACTTCACTGTCTTACCCACCAGTAGTGTCACCTACACTCACAGTTACACTCGTTCCTCCAATTTGATTCTGTCACCAGGTCTTTCCTGACTTCACCCCCCACTCTCAGTCCTTTAGTTGCAGCCCCTGAAACCACAGAAGAATCTCCCACCTCAGGGTCCTTGCCCTTATGCCTTAGAAATTTTTTTATCAGCCTATTTCTTCCCTCACTTCATGTAGGTCTCTGCCCAAACTGTCGCTATTGCAGACTGCCTTCCTAGGAAAAAAACATGCCATCTCCAATACTTGCCCTCTTTTAGTTCTCATCTTAGCACTTACCACCACTGGACATATTATATATTTATTTGGTTTTTATCTATCTCACCACATGTGCACACGTGCACGCACACACACACACACACACACACACCAGGTCCTCAACTCTGACCTTCCAGACTCCTCTATCACAAGGTCCACAGTCAAGTCTGTCCTTCCCTGAGCCTCCCCTCAAATGCATCTGTCCATGTGCAAGAGGGTAGGGATTTTTCTGTTTTTGGTTTTATAGGAAATTTTGAAATCAGGAAGTGTGAGTCCCGCAACTTGGTTCTTCTTTTTCAAGATTATCTTGGCTATTCATTTCCTTATGAATTTTAAGATAAGCCTGCCAATTTATGAAAAACCGACAATTGCACTTTTTTATAGGGGGTGCATTAAATCTGTAGATCCATTTGGGGAACATTATCATCTTAACAATATTGTTTTCAAATCTGTGAAATAAATGAATGTCTTTACATTTATTTAGATCTCCTTTAATTTCTTTCAACACTGTTTTGTGGTTTTCAGTGCAAAAGTCTTACATTTCCTTGGCTAAATTAATTCCTATGTATTTTATTAGTTTTGATGCTAGTGTAAATGGAATTGTTTTCCTATTCTTTCAAGCCTTAAATATTTTTCCCTTGGAAAATTCATCTTTTATGCCTGAAAATTCTCATCCCTTATATCAGTCAATGCACTTAACTTGCTTGTTTAACAATAGCTCATTTAACAGTAATTGAACACCAAATAACTAAGAAAATGCTTCAGTTATAGATAATGAAAAGAAGCAGATGCCAGGGACTGGCCCAGAGACGGGCTCCATAAACATATTTACCTCCCTCCAAATAAGCTAAGACCAATCAGATCTTACAGTGTTCCCTCACAGAGCAGAGAAATCCTTAAGAAGATTAAATTACCCACAGTAATTTGTCACGTCAAAGTTTCCTTATCATTTTTTATCCTCTCCTTTACAGGATCCTTTTCCAGAATCTATTCCCTCTTCATAATCTCACTCTCTTCAGGTCCAACCTGGATCTGCTCTTCCTTTTCCTTCGCTCCTACTGCCATGCTGCAGGGTTTTCCTTCCTTCACCATATCCCGTGTCACTGCTTAGCCTTTCTATCTTTCCTTCCCTCTGTATACTACAGATAGCTATCGCTAATAAAAAAAAAATTTTTTTTAAGAAATTATCCATCATGTGCAATGTCTGAAAATCACTTCTAGCTAATGCTAAGGTGCTCATGGTTTGTAACTTGGATTGGTTCGTTTTTACATCCCTACAGCTCCTCTGTTTTGCTGGAGTATGATAAATATTTGTGAAATGGGCAAGATAACAGTCGTCTTTCTAGGTCCAAGCCAGTTTAAGTTAGGGTAAGAACTGATATGAAGTCGAGTAATATGTATTTTACTCTTAGGTTAGCTGAGGAATACCTTAGCCCCTTCCTAAACTTTTTTTTTTTTTGATGGATGGCTGTATATATCAAGACATAATATGAGGATTTTTACAGGCGTAGAGGAAATATCTGCTTTTCTCTAACTGTGGGCATGAGTTACACTAGTCATATCTACAAATGGAAAGTCTTATGTTTTGCCATATAAGTAATTTCTGTTGTTTAGATAACAATTTTCACAGGGTCTGGAATTAAGAGGACACTGAGTATACATCTTGGTTTGTCTACTCTTAATTGCTTGTGCTTTCCTTGGTTTTAGTGATTTCCTAGCTGTTAAAGACTAGTGCCTTTGATTTCTCTGTTTTTCTAATGGGTACTTTCTCTTGATTTGAGAAAATCCACTATGGCTCTGAATTTTCCATCTGCAGAATATTTCTATCTTTTAAATATTTTCCTGGGAAGCCATCACTTGGTTGATCATTTTCTGCCTGCAACCTGCATAGATACATCTGCAGCTGAGGAGGATGTTGAAGACTCCATAGCAACACCATCTGTTGTTCGCAGAATGTTTTCTCCCAGATAAAGATGGGAGGTGTTAGTCATAATTAGGCAAGTTGCGTGCTGGGATCAGAAGCTGCTTTGATTTCCCAGAATTTCTACACCAATAAGTTGCCGGCCATGTGTATATCTATGAATTTGGGGAAGGTGAAACTAACACAACTATCATGAGTTCTAGTTTTTCATACTAGAACAGGGATTGATAACTACAGCCCATGGGCCAAATCTATCCTCCAGCCTATTTTTATAAATAAAATTTTATTGGAACACAGCCATGCCCATTCATTAACATAATATCTATGATTTCTTTCAATACATAGCAGGGTTGAATAGTTGTTACTAAGACTGAAGAGCCTAAATTATTAACTATCTGACCTTTTACAGAAAAACTGTGCTGACTTCTGTACTAGAAGTTTGTTAGAAGATTTTGTACTTTAACTATATCCATATAACTTTCATATGAAGCACATGTCTATTTTAGATTTGAAAATGTTAACTTACACTAAAGCATTCCCACCTCCAGAAAGTCTTCCATGATAGCCTCCCCATCAAGCTAAGTGTAGCGCTCTTTTCTTGTCTTCTAATACTGTGGGCAGGTCTCAATCAATGCATGTATCTTATGATCTTTAATTATATGTTTCCTCTAAGTCTGTGAAAATTCTCACATTGTGTCCTTATTAGAGAATTGTACATCAAAAAGAAAAGAAATATTATCATTCTTGAGGGAATGTCTCCATATTATTATTATTATTATTATTATTATTATTATTATTATTATTATTA
>JAKSZT010054011.1:1910137-2034038 GCA_026826555.1 Tolypeutes matacus
TATTATTATTATTATTATTATTATTATTATTATTATTATTATTATTATTGTATTTCTAGTGCCTAAATTATACACAGGGCAAAGAATACATTCAAAAATGCTGAATGAATGAATCAATGGACTGAAAGACTTATTTAAAAAGGAAACAGAAAATATTATTTGAGTCTTTTAAAGGCAGTTTTGGATCATGTTTAAGTATGTGGTCCCTGGACTTCAATTCCATAAACTGAAACCCTGTTTCTACCACTCTGGGACTTAAGTTTTTTCATCTTCTCCCACTTCAGCTCCCTCATCTGTAAGATGAGAACAACAGTAGTACCTCCCTCCTGTTTGATTATCGAATACAATATATAATCCATGTGAAGATTTTAGCACGGTACCTGATATATACTAAGTATCAACATATGGTAGCCATTACCAGTGACTCTTAATATTTATTTTAAACTAAAATTATCTTCCTATCCTGCCATTGTTACTTTAAAAAAAAAAAAAAAAAAAAAAAAACAGTAATAAGAGTTTTTTAAGAAACAAGGAAAGAGATAGTACAAACCCAAGACGTGGGTGCAAGTGTGCTGCAGGGTGAGACTTGTGCATGGGGTCCTGGGGTAAGCCTTTTTAAGGCCTTTTCTCCTCCCCTTTCCCCATATTAAGCAGAGATCTCAGCTATTTGCTGTCCTGATTTGCTAGTCCCTGCCTGATGGGGTGTGACTCTCTCTGGCTATTCTATTGAGGTGGAGGGAAGGCAGGTCTGGCACCATGGTAGGAACTGGATGAAATCCCTGCATGACTAATACCTTGATCTGGAATTGGTTGATTTTGGAAGAAGTAAACTTAGAATTTTGAAGATACATTTTCCTACTAAAAGGATAAAGAAGATGGTATAAGCAGCCCCAAAAAGGGGACCAGCCATGACATACTGGACCAAGATATCACTCTCATGTATACATGAATGTGTCATTCATGCAAACACCCATCTTTATTTGGCTCCTACTCTGTGTCAATCACTGGGGACAGAAAGATGAATCATAGTCATCAGGGTCCTTGAGTATTTCATAATATAGTAGCCTGGGCCAAAATCTGCCAGTTGGGAAAGGATATATACCTCAGTCACAAAAAATGGTCAAAAGGTGAAAATCACTGAGAATTATTGTCCCTCTTAGTGCATTTTTATGATAAGAGGGCAAAACCCTATGCTCAATTTCAGACACCAGCCAAGGAGCCAGGTATTGTGGGCAGAGGAGCCTCCTGATATCCAAGGCACATGGAGACACTGCCTCTGCTTGCTCTTGCACATGGCCCCAGGTGAAGACATACCCTGAGAAGAGGTTACACATTTACTGGTCTTTGATTGCACTATGTGGCATCAGTCACCTGGAAGGCAAAATCAGGCATTAGGTGGATGGATTATCAGGGCCATTTGCTATGCCAAGGATAGTGTTAAGAATTCCTGCTCTAGCAGCAGACAGACAACAGTTGAATCCCACCTCCACTATTCATTAACTAAGAGACTACAGGCACTTAATTTTCTTATCTATAAAATATGGGTAGTAATAGTATCAGTGTCATTGCTGGATGTGTGATTAAACGGGATAGAATGTATAAAGTGTTTAACAGCATCTGATATATAGTAAGAACTCAATAAACATTATCTTTATGGCAGTGGAAGTTAGATATATGGAAAGCAAAGGCCATCTAGATGTGTGTTGGTTATCCAGAGTAGGAGGGTATTACGGTCACTTCTTTCTGGGAGAAGGAAGGGGAGGGTTGGTCTTGGATTTAGCCTCCAGCCTTAGGAATGCTGGTCTGGTGTTAAAAGCACACATGGTGCATGCATGCAATGAAATATCACTATGAAATATTATTCAGCCATAAAAAGAAAGTTTTGAGATATGCTGCAACATGGAAGAAACTTAAAAACCTTATGTTGAGTAAAATAATCCAGGCACAAAAGGATAAATATTGTATGAATCCAAACATTTGTGAAGTATCTAAAATAAGCAAAATTCATAGGGATGGAAAGAAGATGAGAAGCTACCAGAGGGTGGGAGGGAGGAGGGTTGGAGAGTTATTGCTTAATGGGTACAGAGTTTCTGTTTGGGGTAATGAAAACTTTTGGCAAGGGATGGTGATGTTGATAGCACAGCATTGTGAATGTACTGAATTGCACACATAAAAATGGTTAAAATGGGATATTTTGCACTATATATATATATATATATATATATATATATCCACAATAAAAACATTTTTTTCTAATTTCACAAAGTAAGCACACTGAACCTCGGACCAGAAGGTTTTCTGTCATGATGCCAGCTGAGCTGAGACTCACCATCTGCCAGCCTCTCCTTCCCTGGGTTCCATCTCTAAGTGCCGCCTTTTTCAGGCTGTGACCACACCAATGTGGAAAGAGTATATTTTGGTCAAACAAAAATGTCTCATTTGTACTATTAAGTTTGCAAAGTGGAACTTGAGTTTAATGCATTTTAGAACATTAGAAGAAAGTCTGCTGTCTAGAAAGATATCAAGTCCACATCTGCATAAAATATCTATCATGACCAAAAAGATAGTATTAGATAATATTAATTAATAGATAATGTTAATTAATAACAGTTAATATTAATTATAGATAACATTATTTAATTCACTGAATTAAATAAAAGAATTAAATGCAGACTGGAGAAGAAGTTTCAAATTTGCCTCTTTCTAGCATATGACCTTGAACAAAGTTCCTAACTTCTCAGTTGCCCTATCTGTAAAGTGGGAATAATGATGCTACTTCCCTGGGTTACTGTGAGAATTCAAGAGTTTTGGCATAGTTCTCAGTAACAGTGGCTTTTAGATAAGGTAGTGAATTCCTGGCTCACCATCAGAAACACAGCCTTCCCTATCCTTTTGCCTGTTAGACCTATACCTGTTTGTCTTCCCAAAGACTTCTCAAGAGCATTTCAGATATAGAGTCGGAGTATACTGAGAACACTGCATTTTTTGTAAAGCAGTGTCAGTTTCTATTTAGTGATATTTATTGACCCTGGGGAGTGAAAATTATGGGTCTTTATATTTGTTGCCTCCAATAGGAGGGGGAAAATGTCAATATCAGAATTTTCCATAACAAGCCTCCAGTGGTGATAGAGGTCAGAGGTAAGAAATATAAATATGTGTTGCCATGGTAATGGAGTTAGATTTCTGTTAAGAGCTTGTTGTATTTATGGCTAGTTATTTCAGTTTTCTTTTGTCCCCTTTGATCTTCTCAAATTACAAAACAAAGATTATGGCAAGGAATCTGAGCAAAATGTAACTGTTCCCTCTTGTATCTCTTAATATAAGCAAATACGCCCAATGTAATTTTGTTTCTCTCCCCTGAATTCTCAGCTGCAGAGCAGTAATACAGTTCCATGGAAGTGGAAAAGCCCTTATTCTCACTGGAATATAATTAAATTTAAAGAACGTTGCATCAGCCAGTTGAAAAGGGAAATCTGGAAAGAAATTCTCCAGTTTCTGAAACTTACTCCAGGCTACACCCAGAGAAACTGCTAAGTGCTGACATAAGATCTCCACATGATGGTGGCAGTAATGAAAGGACAGGCTTTAATTTATGCCAGGAGCAGGAGCCTTATGGAATCCCATAATGGTGAAAGGCTTTATTATATGAAACAAAGTTTAAAATTCAGAGAATGTAATTTACAACCCATTAGTAAGCTAATACTGGATATTCCTTAGAGTTTAGGATAATATTTCTTATTTCCCCTCACTCTCTGTGTTTCAGGCAAATAACATTAACTGAAAAGAATTTCCATATAGTGCAGTAAAGTGATTATGAGCAATGCTTTTGGGTTAGACAAACAGCTGCCCAATTCAAATATACATTCTGCCTGTGGTTCTCTAGGTAGACTTGGGTGAGTCAGCTGACCTTGTTGAGCTTTAATTTTCTCATCAGAAAAAAGATGGGAGATTATAATGTCCCTAACTGATAAGGCAATTATTAGGTTGAAATGATCCAATACATGTAAATCTGGCCTATAGTAAATAATAATAATGACTGTTATTACAACTAATAGGTATAAAAGTTCCATCACAACTACAATAATTAGAATCCACTTCAGGGGGAAGAGAGAAACACATAGGTAAAACCAGTCTTAATGGAGGATAAGAATTAAGAAAATGTAGAGAAACATACCATTCTATTAACTCCCACCTGCAAAAAGGAACTTGAAGTCCTTCCGTTGCCAGGATCTGATCCTTCTTTGTATACATTGTAGGTCTTTGGAAGTTATTTCCCAACTCTGGTCCTCAAGTTTTCCCATCTGTCAGTTAATAAGTCCAACTAGAGGGCCTCTGAGGGCATTTCCACATCTGTCTTTTTATCTTCCCAGGATTGTTCCATGCCTTTAATTGAAGCCATTGATAGAAATAATCATCCTTGCCTGAGTATAGAAAAATAATGAATGCCATTCTTCATCTGAAAGGAGTTTACCAGTAAGACAGTAGCGAGAGACCTACAGGGACTAAAATTTATCCAATCTTACATTAATCCTATGAAATAAGCAGGGAAACTCATAGGATGGTGTTCCTGATGCTTCAGGCTCAGATAACTTGGTTTTGATGAGTTAGAAACATAAACCAAGCCATTCCTGTTAGGGCAGGGTCGGTGTCCCCTGCATATGTGAGTGGAGAAACAATCAACCAAATGGTATTGAATGGACATAAGTGGTTTTCCAGTGTCTGAACAGGTTACTCGGGTCACTCCTTCTAACAGGAGTACAATCTGCAAATGGAGCAATGTTTGCTTTTTATCATTGGCATATTAAGATGTGGTCTCAGGAAAGTACACTAAATTTAGAATCAAGAGCTTGGGTTTAACTCCCAGCTCCAATGTCCATGACCTTGAATAAGTTACTTAGCTTCTTTCATTCCTTCTTAGCTGCCTTACCTCTGAAAACAGGGATAACATTACTTACATTGAAGAATGGGCATGAGGAATAAATAACTCAAGGAAAACCAAAGCATGTGTGTTATATATGGCAGGCACTAAATAAATGACCATATGTACTAGTCAGCCAAAGGGGTGCTGATGCAAAGTACCAGAAATCTGTTGGCTTTTATAAAGGGTATTTATTTGGGATAAAAGCTTACAGTTATAAGGCCCTAAAGAGTCCAACTCAAGACTGCTTTCTCACCAAAGTCAGCTGCCACATGTTAAAGGAGATGGCTGGCGATCTCTGCCTGATCTGTCCTTCCTCCTCCTTAAGGCTCTGTGGGCCCAGCTTCTTCCTATCTCAGCTATAGGCTGGCATAGGGCTAGTCTCTCAGGGCTTCCTATATCAGTCTGCATAGGGCTCATTTCTTTCCAGGCCTTATTAGCTGCTCAGCTGCTCTGTTCTCTTCAGCTGCAAACTATCAGGCTAATGGCTTCTCTCTCCCTGGGGCCCTAGGATCAAACATAACAGAGCTATCTTCTCTTCCTTCTGTCTTCTTGAGTGAGAGTGTCCCTTATATCAGTTCACCAAGGAGGCAGGAACTCAGAGTCATGTCCTACTGATGTGGTTGAATCAAAGCCCTAATCTTAACAGGTAATTTAATCAAGACATGTCAGCTGAATCTAATGTATTCAAAGGGTATCTTACCCAGAGAAACAGATTAGTTTAAAAACATAATCTGTCTTTTTGGGATTCATAAATAATCTCAAACTACCACACCATACAAACCAATAAGTAAATAAATGACTATTGATGCATTTGTTCTTTTATTCAACAAATATCTATTAAGCATTTACTATGTTTCAAGTAATGTTTTATATACTTGGGAAACATTAAACATCAAAACAGACCAAGATTCTGTACTTCTGGAGCTTATTTCCTATTGGGGAGAAACAGCCAATAAACAATAAATATAAGAATGTAAGTAATATATACTAGTGAGAAGAAGAAAAAGAAAAGAAAAATTGGTATGCAGTACATTTATAAAGCCAAGGTGAGTTGAGGAGAGGTGTGAGGAAGATTGTAGCACTAAATAAGGTGATCAAAGTAGGCTTCCTGAGAAGTTGATATTTGATCAATGATGTTTTGGAGATGAGGGAATTAGCCAGGAGGCTTTTTGTTGGAAAATGGTTGCTGGCTGAGGAGCCAAGCAGTGCAAAGGCCCTGAGGCAAAAGCATGCTTGCCATGTTGAAGAACAGCAAGGGTGCCTGTGTGGCTGGAACAGAGTTATCAAGGAGGCCAGTGGTAGTAGATGAGATCAGAGAGGTGAAGTGGGCCTGATCCATGTGGGGCCTTGCAGGCCAATGTAAGAGCTTTACCTCTGACTCTGAGGGGAATGGGGAGCTGCTGAAAGATTTGAGCAGAAGAAAGACATGATCTGACTTACATTTTTAGAAGGACCACTCAGGTTGTTATTTTAGAAAAACCATGGGTGGGAAGAAGGAATGAGGGTTGAGGGTATAAGAGAGACCAGTTAGAGGCTATTGTATAATTCCAGGTGACAGCTGATGGTGGGCTGAGTCATATAATATTTGGATTCTGAGTGTAATTGAAAGGCCCCTCTTCCCAATTTACCTTTAATTTTTGGATTTTAAAAAAAAATCTTTGTTGTCATTATTGTTTTATTTTTAGGAGGTACCTGGGATTGAACCCAAGACCTCATATGTGGGAGGCGGGTGCTCAACCACTGAGCTACATCCACTCCCAGTTTTTTGGATTTTAAAAACAATATGTACCTAATCAACTTCAGAGAGCTATTAACAGGAGGAAGATGATGATATATAATTATTGCCTAATTACTCTTAAGCAGGCACTGTGCTAAGTACCCATCAACCCCATGAAATAATTATTAACCGTTTTGACAGATAATGAATCTGAGACCCGGAGAGATCAACTAATGTATAGAAGGTCACATACTTCTTAAGTGATAGAATTAGAATTTAAGCCTAGTCAGTCAAACTCCAGAGCTGTGTTAGGAGAACGGTAGTTTATATAGTGGGAAAAGCTCTTGCTGCTCTTCTCCCTAAAGGCAGTCTGCCCTGCCTTTTTCAGACTAAATCACGGAGAGATTTGCCAAACTCAGTCTCTTTCCAGTCCAAAATAATCACCAAAGAATGAGGAAGTTAACTGAGATGCTTAATGATAAAATAAATTTGTCTTTTAAGTTTGGCTAGTAAGTTAGTTGGTGAATTGGGTTACTGGAGAAACAAAAAAAAAATAAGGAACAAGCAGTTGAATACATCATTAGCACGCTGACTTAACTGCTTCAATGTTAGAAGTCTCATCGCTCTTTATGCAAGTAGAGACTCAAAAGTAGACAATCTCTTCCTTGCTCCCAGCCCGTAAAAAGGGGAGCTCGAAAGGATGAGAGGCTCAGCAACTGATTTGTCTAAATTAACAGGACAGCTCAAAGTTCATGGAACAGAAATTTCTGTTGAATTTTCTTTTATTGAATCATAAATGCAGAGCATTTCTTCCTATACATTTTCATCTCATTTATAATATTTCATTTGTCCTAAATAAAGCTAATCATTTTGTTTGCACAACAATTTGCTTTTTGAGTTGTATGTAGGTCTTGTAAAAATTTTACTTTCCACAGTAATAGATTTATTAAAATATTAACCTTGGGGAAATGTGATTTGACAGTTCTTCAAAGAAGGTATAAAACTAATTATAAGTGAAAGTCATTTCAATTAAAAAAAAAATCCTGCAGGCCCTGAATTATTCTTTTTCAACTCATATCATAGACTCGTCCATCATTCTAGCTGGACACATAATGGTTGACAAAATTACATGAATCAAAGCAGTGAACACTTAATTTTCGGCATTTTATTCATACTTTATTTTAAAAGTAAAATTTGCATAAACTCAATTTTAAAAGACTAGTAGATATCTACCAAAATAGAAACAGATATTTCCATTTAAAGATATTTGCAGTGTTTGTTTAGTTATAAAAGTTTATGTGGCTCATTTTTACCTCTTTTAGATAGCATGCTATTTTATTATTGGAATAAGATCATGCCAGTTTTAAAGGGACCAACCTATTACAGAATCATCAAAACTCAGGGTTGGAAGAAACATTAAAGTTCACCTGAGTTGAATCCACTTGGTGGTCTGTGGCTCTCCAGCCTTTGCTTGAACTCCATCTCATCTGTGTTACCCCAACTTTAGTTATCTGTGTACCTGTAGTATGATATGCCCTTTTTACTAGAATTTACCTAGAGCTTTCCTTTTAATGAATTCACTTTTAAATACTTATATTTAAAAGAGTAATATAACACTGAATGAAAAAAACATCATGATTTCCCATAAATAGAAGGTGGCATAAGAATAACTTTAAATAGTGAGATATTAAGCCTGAGACCAATCTGTCTTTGAAAAAAAATGAAGATGTGGAAGTCTTACAGAGGTGTTTATGTCATAATAGGCCCCAAGTTAGACATTCTCTTAAACATTATTAAATATATTAAAAGAGAATGGAAGTGGAAATGACCGTCTTATACGTAATATGCTCTGTGACACAATCACCTTGCACACCACGACTCCCAAACTTGGGAATCACTGCCTCTGAGGATTAGGTCCTCAGAACAGCTTGGCTGTGAGAGAGTTCTTCTCTCATTAACTTAACATCTGTCTGTCTCCCTATGGTGCCCACCAATTAACCTACTCTTCAGAGACACCCAAACAAGTTCAATCTCCCTTTTCCATGACAACGCTTTGGATATTTAAAGACAGCTCTTACATCCGAGGAGCCTTTTCTTCTCGACTGGGCTCCCTCAGCTCTTTCCATCTTTCCTTGTATGTGATAATTATGCAGTAGTACTCACCCATTTGCTGCCTTTCACTATTTTTTACCACCATTGGTAGCATTATGCCTCAAGTATCATGACTGTCAATGTGAGCTCAGAGTTGTAATTAATTTGTCCAAGGTATGGTGTAGAGCTTATTGGAATTGGTAGACCCATGCACATGACTAATTAGATATTAGATTGTGACCAGTCAGTGATGGGTGCTGGATGTTGATAATGATATCAGGCTTATTATTATTAGCCATGTCGACAACAATAGCTAACATGCATTAAGAGTGTGGTATCTGCTAAACACAGCTCTTATTGCTTTTCTGAGTTTATCTAATCCTCACAAATATCCTGTAAAGTAGATTCTACTATTATTTCTAGTGTATAGATGCAGAACCTGAACATTAGAGGAATTAAGTAATGTATCCAGGTTTCTATAGAGCTTCCAAGACAAAGATATAGGATTCAATCTCAGGGAGTCTGATTCCAGGATCTATGTAGTAACTACTCTATGCCTCTCTCTTCCCCATGGAACCGTTGTGTTCTATATGTCACTAGTTGCTTGAGATTCTTTTGTAAACTAGCACACATCAATTTTTACAAATGCTCTAATGTATTTGGAAATAATATAGATCCTCAATTTGTTGGGTGCAAAGTTCTATGTAGTCATTAGTTCAGCCTAGTTGAATATTGTTCAGATCATGCACATCCTTGCTATTATTTTAATTTGGTAGTCAGAGTCTATCATTTTCTAATAGATTTTTTTTTTTAGTATTTATTTTTATTTATTTATTTTTATTTTTTTAGGTACCTGGGGATTGAACCCAGGACCTTATATGTAGTATGCCGGCACTCAATCACTTGAGCTACACTGGCTCGCAGATTTATTTTTAAATAAAACTCAAGGTGCTGGATTGAAGGTGACCCTGTGTCTGGAACCTCTTTACAGCTTCAGAAAGCATGCCAACATAGTTGATGTTCCAGTTTAAGATAATATTCTGAAGACAAGCTGATATTTAGCAATGCTATATTCTGTAGACAAGAACCTGCTAAGTAAGATCCTAGATCTATGCAGCTGGATTAGATTGGGTTTCATCTCCAACACCCTTAGATCCTTCCCACAGATATTCACCTGTGAATAAGGTATTTAAATGCTACTTTTGAAATAATTCTACATTTAACAGGTCAGTTCTAATAGATTTGTGTTAAAATCTCCAATCAGGGTTTGGCATGTTTGCCTCACAGTCCTGACAATTTTTAATTAATATGTTTTTAAGCTACAGTGGTAAGCATGTACCTGGTTATGATTTATATAGCTTCTTGGTGGATAATTTTTTATTTTAAATGCAGTCTCTACTTTATACATTAATGCTTTTTGCCTTAAATATTCGTTTGTATATTAATATGAATACACTTAGTGAGTATTTTCCTGGGATATCTTTATGCCATGTCTTTATTTTCAGTGTTCCCATTTCATTTTGTCTTAAGTGTATCTTTTAGAAATAGCATTTATTTGGATTATATGTAAATATATAATGGACATTTTGTACTTCTCCCATTTCATGTTTGGTTTCTTCTCTACTATTAAATTTATTTGCCTCTTCCTTTTATTTTCTTAATTTTTTTTTTTTTTTTTTTGTCTTTCCTTCTGTTGGGTAATATTTTTTTTCTATTCCTCTCTTTCTCCTCTATTGTTTGTAGGATCACAGATTGCATTTCTGTTAGGTTAGTGATCAGTTTAATTTTTAACTTGTATAATTATTAAGCAACTATATCCTCTCCCCTAAGTATGACATAGATATCAGTCCACTTGAACTATCCACCAACCTTCCTAGTACCTCCTCCTCCCTCCCCCTCAACATAGAAGCCCACCTTCTCCCCTGCCCTACCTCCAGCACCACAGGCTTTCAATAGTGAACTTGGCTCTGCTCTCCCAACTCAGGGAGAACTGTTAAGTTTTCCTTTACTTTTCTTGAGCTAGGCATGCATTTGCCATGGCCTGCTTCTAGACCCCAATGCCAGTAGCCTCCCATGCCACTTAGTGTTCCTGGTCCATGATGATGGCTATCTTATCTTTATATATATATATATATGTATATATTATTGTAAAATAAACAAAAAGTTTACCATTTTAACCAATTTGAAGTGCAAAATTCCATAGCATATAACATACATTCACAATATTGTGCAACCACAACCACTAGCTAATTCCAGAACATTTTCATCACCCCAAATGGAAACTTTATATCAATTAAGCAGTCACTTCCCATTTCTCCCTTTCCCTCACCTCTGCTTTCTGTCTCTGTGGAGTTACCTATTCTGAATATTTCATATAAATGGAATCATACAATATGTGTTCCTGAGTGGCTGGCTTCCTTTAATTAATACAATGTTGCCAGGGTTCATCCATGGTTTAGCATATAGCAGAACTTCATTCCTTTTTACAGTGGAATAACATTCCATTGCATGGATATACCACAATTTGTTTATTCATCAGTTGATGGAATTTGGATTATTTCCACGTTTTGGTTATCATGAATAATGCTAGTGTGGATATTTGTGTAACTGTTTTTAATTGTTATACAAACACATAATTAGGAATGGAGTTGCTGGGTCATATGGTTATTCTATATTTTACTTATTGAGAAACTCCAAACTGTTCTCCACAGTGCTGCACCATTTTACATTCCTACAGTCAGTGTAGAAGAGTTCCAATTTCTCTACATTCTCACCAACAATTTTTAATTTTTCTCTTTATTATTATTATTGTCCTACTAGTGGGTATGAAGGTTTGTCTGACTATTGAGTGCAACTGTAACATTTTCCCATTATTGATTTTTGGTTTGCTTTTAATCAATTTTTTTAACTTGTCAAAGTTGTTAAAGCTTTAACCAGAAGAAATCAACCAGAAGGCAAAGGTGTAGGGGAAATAATCATCTAACACTTCTCATGTAAATTCAAGCTTCAGAAAGATTCCTTTTGTGGAGTAAAAAAGCTATTTGCTATTTACAAGTCTGTTTCTGAGTTGCAAAGATTATTTCCCCTTCCCCATGTGTTTAGAATTTCCTGTATTCCCCTATTCAATCTTTCTTTAAAATATAGTTTCTTTTATTTTTATTTTTTAAAGATACTTAGATTACATAAATGTTACATGAAAAAGTGTAGGGGATTCCCATATGCCCCACTCCTTACCCCTCCCACACTCTCCCACATTAACAACATCCTTCATTAGTGTGGTACATTTGTTACAATTGATGAACACATATTGGACCATTGCCACTAAGTGTGAATCATAGCCTATTCAATCTTGAATGCCACAAAGAGACAGACAGAAAGCAGAAGGACATTTTTTTCTTGCATCTGTTGTGGAAACCTTAGCAGCAGAGATTATCTGCTCCAGGTCTTTCAGAGATGCATTTGTTCTTGGTTTTATACCCTAACATTGTAGGTTTGGAGTAGAGGGCTACATCGAAGCATAGCCAGTCTCTCCACCTCAATTAGAATCTCCAAGTCCTTTATAAATCCTGACAATGGACAACTGAGTTAAGCATTTAAAGGGCAAAGTACCAGACCACATAATATTGTTACTTTTCTACAGAATGAAGAAGATATCTTTGTGAGGTGATGTGAGCCTACTTCAATTTAATCAAAGCTTACTTCAGCTGATTTCCTCCTTTGGCATCTCCCCTTTTTAATCAAACGAATATAATGCAGATATTATGCTATTTAAGTGAGGGAAGTAGAGAACACATATGCTTTTTCTACAAAAATTGAATTTTCTTTTCTTTTCAAAGTATCAGGGACAGCTACAAAATCATCCCTCTTCCCTCCATTTCAACTTACACAAGAAATTAGAAATTTTGACCTGCCAAGAAAGAAGAAATTAAAAGCACACAAAACTAATTAAGAAACTCATGTATTGCCTGAGTTTCTCAATACTTCCCTGCTTAACAATATTTCACGTCCTTTTATGAATATATATTTATATTTTATATTCATGATTATGAATATATTGGATATTCATGATATTTATGATCATAAAAGTAATACATTCTCATTTCTTCTTTTTTAATAAGAAAATTAAAAGCACTTATCTTCTAAAACTTTGCAATAGCTATAAGGTCTCAAAAGGTTCATGATAGAGGGTCACATCACTGGATTTGGAAGTATAAGCCTAGGTTCCAGATGAGATTCTGGGTGACCTGGGACTTATCACTTAATCTTGTGATAAATCTGACACTTACATGAAAACAAAACTGCAAACACTTCTTCAAGTGATGAAATACTTTGCTTGAATCTTCCCTTTTCTTTCCTGCCTGCCCTCCATGAATTTCCCACCCAGGGGCAGCGTTTCAGGTCCCCACTCTGACTGCACAGTTCTGGAGTCTGTCTCCATTCTCCATAAACCTGGTTCTCCCTGGCCGCTGGTGAAGTGCATTCTTCCTCTTTGATAGGAAGGCTTAAATAGAGGGAACAGGCTCTGCTATGGAACCTTGAGACACTGTTAATGATCAAGATGCCTTTTCACACCTCCTCAAACACATCAGAGAACCACTTATTCTACCTAGATACAAATTCTATGTAGGACATACTTCTTCAATAATAGTAGTTACAATTCCCATATGTTGAGCCCTTACTCTTTGCTAGGCACTGTACTTTAGGTCTTCTACATATTATCTTACTGAATTCTCACAGCAACCTACAAAGTAGTACAATTTCCCCTGCTACATTATAGATAAAGAGACTGAGACACAGAGAAGTTACGTTACCCATGTGTGTTCATTACAGCAAGTGTATGGGGGAGCCAGGTCCATGCCCAGCCCATCTTCCTAAAATCCATGCTCTTAATCTCCATGTACAATAGCAGAAACAGGTCACATCCTGATGTCTCTTTGAATTTGGTGGGACATCCAGAATTTATAAGCCATCAGCATCAATAATCTAAAACTCTTTTAAAAATATTTTTTTAGAGGAATTATAGGAATATGGTGGAGTAGGAAGCTCCAGGTCTCAGTCCCTCCACCAGAGCAACTATTAGACAGGCAGGAACTGTCTGAACCAACTACTTTGAAACTCAGCAGGACAGCAGAACACTATACATCATTCAGCGAGAGCCAGAGGAAAGGCTGGTAAATTACAGTAAATATCAATAAACAGCTCTCTCCATGCAGTAGCCACCATCACCCATCTTCAATCCCATGGTAGGCAGCAGTGGGGACCAGCCGCTAGAGTAGCTTGCTGGTGACAGAGAGGGACATAAAAATCCAGTTCCCCAAGATCTACAATGGGGGGCAAGGGGACAGCCCTATTGTGGATCACTGCTTTTGATTAGTGAATTTGGGTTGCTTGGGGACCAGCTTTGAGGGTAGACATTATTCCCAGCCACCTCAAACCAAGGTAGAAGAGAAGACTTAAAGACAGCACACTTGTGTACTCAGAGCTGTGGAAGAGAGTTGAAGGGCTGCCTTTGCAGGGCAGTTGTCAAGGTAAGGAAGCACAGTTTGGGGAGCCGTGGAAGAAGCTCCTGCCCTTCCTGCCCCTCCCACATCCCTCCTCAGGGCAGTTTGGAGCCAGCCAGCATTCCCTTTGTCTGTCTCTAGCCTTGTTCTGACTGGGAAAAGTGACTTGGGAAACTCCTCTCTACCCTCTTCCAAGAATTTGCTGGCAGGCATAGCAGTTTGAGAAAAGCAGTTTGAGAAAAGCAGTGTAAGAAACAATTGAGGCAGATGGCCTGGGGCAAAGCATTACCTGCTTTAAAACCTGCAGGAGAGAGAAAAGCTCTGTTTTCTGGGAAAAAGAGGGAGCATCCAAATTCTTAGGGGAAATCCTGAGGCCTCTAGTAAGCACAAGTCCAGGATAAGACACAGGCCCAGAAAAGAAAGGGAAGACCCTGCACTTTTCATTCACCTTGGACTGACCTTCCTGAGAAAAAGAGCTGAACTGTGATGGAGAGTACCAGCCAACACAAAGCCAATTTGAAAAGATGGCAAAAGGTGTCTTTTGCTTTGGTTTGCTTGGCTTTGTTAGCTCCTGACACTCAAGAAAATCTGGCATGTCACTGCTGGATACAGTGCCTCAGTAAATAAATCCCAGAATTAGCATTTTAAAATATTAAAATATACATTGTGAAACAAAACATTACAAGACAAACAAATGGGAAATAATGGCCCATCCCAACAAAGAGGATAAAAATCCAGAAAACATTAGCAAAGAATACCAGGTGGTAGACACACCAGACAAAGACTTTTAAAAAATGACCTTCAGTGTGCTAAAGGATATGAGGGATAATACAGAGAAAGAACTAAAGGATATCAGGAAAACAGTCAGTATGCTCAAGGAGATGGGTAAATACATAGAATGAACTATGGAATATTAGGAAAATAATGAATGAACAATATAAGAATCTCAATAAAAAACAGAAATTTTTAAAGGGAACCAAATTGAACTCCTGGAGTTGAGGACCACAATAACTGAAATGAAAAACTCCCAGGAGGTTTTCAACAGCAGATTGGAGCTCGCAGAAGAATGAATCAATGAACTTGAAGATGAGACTACTAAAATGAGTCAGGCTAAGGAGGAGAATAAAAAAAGAATTATAGAAAGTGAGAATAGCCTGAGACCTCTGGGACACCATTAAGTGTACCTAATATATGTGTTATGGGAGTTCCCAAAGGAGAAGAAGGAAAGGGCAAAAGAATATTCGAACAAATACAGAAAACGTCTCAAATTTAGCAAAAGACATGAACATGCACATCCAAGAAGTCCACAGAACCTCAATAGGATAAACTTGAAGAAAAATACACCCAATCACATACTGATCAAAGTATCATATATAAAGATGAGGAAAGAGTTCTGAAAGCTGCAACGAAAAGCAACATGAATACAAGGGAATCCCAATTAGATTAAGTGTTAATTTCTCATCAGAATCCATGGTGTAAAGAAGGCAGTGTGTTGAAACATTTAAAGTACTGAGAGAAAACATGCTAACCACAAATTTTATAACCAGTGAGCCTTTTTTTTTAAAAAAAAGGAGGGAAAAGCTAAAGCATTCCTAGAGGAATAAAAGCTGAAGAAGTTCACTATCAATAGACCTGCCCTATAAGTAATTCTAAAGAGTTATTCAAACTGAAAGTAAAGGACGATAAACAGTATTTCAAAGCAGAATAAAGAAATAAGACCCCTGTTAAAGGTAACCATCTGGCTAAATATAAATCACAGTAGTACTGTATTGTATTCTTTGGTATATAAGTCCATTTGTTACTTCCTACAACTTCTAACATGAAAATGCATAAAAATAATAAATCTATGGTTTTGGATACATAATGCACAAAGATATAGTTTCTAACAAAAACAAAAAAGGTAGGAGAATGGAGGCTGTAGGAATAAGGTATGTGTATGCTATTGAAGTCAGTTTGGTAGAAAAATCAAATATGACTGCTATTATTTCAGATATTAAATTTTAACCCGATGGTAACCACAAGGAAAATATGGGAAAAATATATACAGATAAAAATGAGACAGGAGTCAATATGGTATAGTAAAAAAATCAAATAAATATGAAAGTAGGCTTTACCAGAGGAAATGAGGAACAAAAAAGTATAAGAATTACAAAGACTAACTAGCAAAATGGCAGAAGAAAGTCCTGCATTATCAGTAGTGACTTTAAATATAAATGGATTAAACTCTCCAGTTAAGACAGTGGTTGGCACAATAGATAAAAAAGCATAACCCAACCATATGCCATTTACAAGAGACTCATATTAAATTCAAAGACAAAGGCTAAAAGTGAGTGGATGGAAAAATACACATCACACAAATAGTAAACAAAAGAGAGCTAGGTAACTATATTAATATCAGATAAAATAGACTTTAAGTCAAAAATAGTTTTGAGGGAAAAATACAGTTATATATTGAAAAGGGGATTAATTCAACAAGAAGACATAACAATTATAAATATATATGCACCTAACAGCAGAGTCCCAAAATATATGAATCAAATACTGACAGATATGAGGGAGATATCTATGGTTCTGCATTAATTAAAGATTTTAATACCTCACTGTCAATAATAGATAGAACATCTGGACAGAAGATCAATAAGAAAAAAGATGACTTGAATGATATTCTATAAAAACTAGACCCAACAAATGTATGGAGAGCATCTCACCCAACAACAGAATCCATTCTCTAGGATAGACCATCTCTTAGGTAACAAAAGAAGTTTCAATAAAGTAAAAAATATTGAAATTTTACAATGTATCTTCTTCAACCACAGTGGAATAATGCTAGAAATCAATAACAGGGGAGAAATGGAAAATTCAGCATTGTGGAAATTAAACAGTGTGCTCTTAACCAATGATTTAAAGAGGAAATCACAAAGGAAATAACGAACTATGGAGGCAAATAAAAATTAAAATACAAAACTTATGGGATACAGCAAAGGCAGTGCTGGGAGGGAAATTTATGTTTCTAAATATCTTAAAAAAAAAAAGAAGGATTTCAAATCAGAAACCTAACCCAAAACTGGAAGAACTGAAAAAGAAGAGCAAACTCAACCCAAAATAAGAGAAAGGAAATAATGATTAAAGAGGAGATAAATGAAATAGAGAATAATAAATGAATAGAATTTAAAAAAAACCAAAGTTGGTTCTTTGAAAAGATGAATGAAATTGACAAACTTTTTGCTAGACTGACTAAGAAAAAAAGAGAGAAGGCACAAAAAAATTAAAATCAGAAATGAAGAAGATGGGGGCACTAATACCCCACTGAAATACAGGTGGATGCTATAAACAATGGTATGCCAACAAATTAGATAACCTAGATGAAAGGTTCAGATTCCTAGAAACACACACAGAAGCAGTAATCAAAAACCTCCCAACAAAGAAAAGCCCAGGACCAGATGTCTTCACAATGGGAATTTTACCAAACATTCCAAGAAGAATTAACACCAAAACTGCTCAAACTCTTCCCAAAAAAATTGAAGAGGAAGGAACACTCCCTAATACATTCTATGAGGCCAACATCACTTCATATCAAAGCCAGATAAAGATACCAGAATGAAAGAAAATTACAGGTCAATATCTCTTATGAATAACAATCCATAAATCCTCAACAAAAATTGTATCCAACAGCACATTAAAAGAATTCTATACAATGACCAAATGGTATTTCTCTCTGGTATGCAAGAGTGATTCAACATAAGGAATTCAGTTAATGTAATTCATGAACAGAATGAAGGAGAAAAATAATACATAGTTATCTCTATTGATGCATAAAATGCATTTGATAAAGCCCAGAATGCCTACGTAATAAAAATACTTGGATAACTAGGGATAGCAGAAAACTTCCTCAACATGATAAAGAGCATATAAGAAAACCCCACAGCTACCATCCTATTTAATGTTAAAAGGCTGAAATCTTTTTCTTTAAGATCAGGAATAAGACAAGGATGCCCACTGTCACCACTGTTATTCAACACTGTATTGGAAATTTTGGCCTGGGCAAGTAGGCAAGAGAAATAAAGAAAAGGCATCCAAATTGGAAAGGAAGAAGGAAAACTTTCACTATTTGCAAATGACATGATCCTATATACAGAAAACCCTGAAAATTCTATAATAAAACTCTTAAAGCTAATAAATGACTTGAGTAAAATGATGGAGTACAAGATCAATATACACAAATCAGCAGTGTTTCTATACACAAGCTATGAACAGTTGGAACAGGAAACAGGAAAAACTTCCATTTACAATAGCAACTAAAAGAATCAAATATCTTGGAATAAATATAACCAAGGGTGTAAAAAATTGTACACAGAACAATATAAAGTATTGCTAAAAGAAATCAAAGAAGACCTAAATAAATGGAAGGACATTCTATATCCATGGATTGGAAGACTAATTATTGTAAAGATGCCAATTCTATCCCAAATGATTTACAGATTCAGTGGAATCCTCATCAAAATGTCAACAGTATTCTTTGTGGAATTGGAAAAGCCAATCATCAAATTTATATATAAGCATAAGGGACCTCGAATAGCCAATGCTATCTTGAAAAAGTTGGAGGACTCACGTTTCTCCATCTTAAAATTTATTACAAAGTCACAGTAATTAAGACATCCTGGTCCTGGCAAGGACAGACTTACAGACAAATGGAATTGAAATGAGAGCTCAGAAATCAACCTTCACGTTTATGGCCAACTGATTTTTGACAAGGGGGCAAAAAGGGCAAAGACCACTCTATTGGGAAAGAATAGTCTCTTGAACAAATGGTGCAGAAAACAATGGATCTCCATTTGCAAAAGATTGAAGGTGTACCCCTTCCTTATACCATTTATAAAAGTCAACTCAAAATGAATCAAAGACCTAAATGTAAGAGTCAGAACTATAAAACTTCTAGAAGAAAATGTAGGGAAGCATCTTCAGGTCCTTGTGTTAGACAATGGTTTCTTAGACCTAAAACACAAACAGACAAAGAAAAAATAGATAAATGGGATGTTATCAAAATTAAAAATTTTTGTGCCTCAAATGACATCATGAAAGTAAAGCAACAACCTACACTATGGGAGAAAATATTTGGAAACCACATATCCAATAGGGGTTTACTATCTAGAATATGTAAAGAAATAATCCAACTCAACAATAGAAAGACAACCCAATTTTTAAAAATGGGTGAATGAAGAAAACAGGGCAGATGCTGTGGACGACAGTTTGGCAATTCCTCAGAAAGTGAAGTATAGAATTACCATATGACTCAGCAATCCCACTTCTAAGTATATACCAATAGAATTGAAAGCAGGGACTTGAACAGATAATTGCACACCAATGTTCATAGCAGCATTGGTCACAATTGTTAAAAGAAGCAACCAAGTGTCTGTCAACTGATGAATTAAACAAAATGGGGCACATACACCCAATGGAATATTATTCAGTCATGAAAATGAATGAAGTTCTGATACAGGCAACAAGACTGATGAAACTTGAAGATATCATATTGAGTGAAAAAATCCAGACAGAAAAGGACACATATTGTATGATTTCCCTGTTAGGACATAGTTACAATAAGCAAACTCACAGAGTTAGAATCTAGAATATAGTTTACCGGGGGATAGGTTGAAGCTAAGAAATAGGGAGTTAAGGCTTAAAATGTATAGGATTTCTACTTGGGACCATGGACAAGCTTTGGTAATAGATGGGATGATTCTAACACATTGTGAACATAAATATCAACACTGAAGTATAGATTTAAATGTGGTTAATAGGGAAAATTTTAGGTCTTATATATATATTACTAAAATAAAAATTTTTTAAAAATCTATGGAACTGCACAACACAGTGAACCATAAGTTAAACCATGAACTATAGTTATTAGTATAATTATAAAAACGGGCTTCCATCAATTATAACAAAACTGCCATACCAAAGCAAGGTGTTAATGGGGTGGTATGTGGGAACCCTTTATTTTCTGCATAATTTTTCTGTAAACACGCAACTTTTCATACACACACACACACACACACCCGTAAAGGGACAAAGTATGTTGCTAATATTCCTTACACAGGCTGTTTTATTTAAACTTTCTGGCTCTGTAAGGGAGGTACAGTTATCAACCTCAATGTAAATATTATCTTCCAATTTTCCAGTTGAGGAAACTGAGATCGTGTAGTGTAAGTTACGAGCTGTGCAATGGCAAAGCTGGGATCTGAACTCAGGACTATGTGCCTCAAAGTCTGCTTAACCCGACATCATACCACAAAGAGTCAAATTACCCCAGCATTAGTAGTTTTGGATTAGTTTGGTTTTTTCTCTATGTCCCTCCAAATAAATTTTTAAGAGGCAAAGCCTCCATCAAGTCAGATACCATTAGGCTAGACATATTTCTCTAAAACAAACTTATGCTCCCATGATATAAGCCAAACCCTGTGCAGCACTTTTTTCCCTTTGTGTTAGTAACTCCAACCTCAGCCTGCAGTCATTTCTGTGTGAGAGACTGACATCATCTTTACCCAAAATTTTTCTGAGATGCTTTTGAATTCCCTGGATGCCATGCACCATTATGTGGAAGGTCAAGATCCAAAGAGAGAAGAATAGGTATAACATGGGGTACTTTGGGGACATTGAAATTGTCCCACATGACATTGCAATGATCAGGATACAGGCCATTGCACATTTTGTCAAAACCTATAAAATTGTGCAGTGCAAAGTGTAAACCATAATGTAAACTATTTTCCATGATTAGTAGCAATGCTTCAATATGTGCCCATCAACTGTAGCAAATGTATCACGCTAATGAAAGATGTTGTTAATGGGGGAAAGCGTGGAAGGGGGGGGGTATATCGGAATCCCCTATATTTTTTATGTAACATTTATATAATCTAAAGCCTCTTTAAAAGTAAGAAATAAAAAAAAAAAAATTCAAAGCAAAACACCCTGGTGGATAGAGAGAAGAAACATGTACAAATAGAGCTGAGAAATGTGTGGGGGCCAGATACTGAACCCAGCAATATGCGCTCAAATCTGGGGGGTGTTCTCTGGCCATAGCAAAGCTGAGGACCTCTTGCTTGGAAAAGCTTTGTTTGCAAACATGGCCAAAAAGCTGGAGGAGTTTAGCCTATGAAGTTTCTGCAACAAAGAAAGGAGGTGGAACCATTTTTGCCTGTGCTGCTTTCTGTGTTATGAAAAATGACCTTCCATGCGAAAATCATTTATTAATCTTATCTGTTGAGTTTTTTTGTTTTTTTTTTTCACCAAGAAGTCCCAGGGATCGAACCCGGGTCCCTCCATATGGGAGACAGACACCCAATCATTTGAGCTACATCTGTTCCCCCGTCGAGTTTTAATGGTTTAGTATGGGAAGCAGCTTGACCTCAAGGTTGAAAAACTGAGCTGCCTTCTTGCACTACATGGACTCTCTGCTCTTTGGCTTTCTTAGAAACCCTGGCTAAGCCGCTCTCCCCTCCAGGGCTTCCCTAATTATCCCAGTGCCAAAGAAGTCTTTTCTTCATCATGGCTATATACTTAAAGCTTATTGTACAAGTTCCACAGCAATAGAATAGGAGGAAAAGTTCAAACCCTTAAAATGCCCTATCACAGCAAAGGGGGCAGACAGACATACCAGATATTTAGACATAACACAAAACTGCAGAAATAAAAACAATGTGGCCTTGGTGCACAAACAGATGGGTAGACAATGGAAGAGACTTAGATGGCTCTGGGACAGACTCATGCATATTTGGGAATTAATATCTATATGATAACAGTGGTACCACATGTCAGTGGGAAAATGGATGATTGCTTGGTAGATGGTCTTAAGGAAACTGCCTCCATTTGGATTTCTTTCTAATCTATATACAGAAGCAGACTTAAGGTGGAATGAAGGCTTAAATGTGAAGAATAAAACTTACAAGTTAATAGAAGAGAATATAAAGATTGAATTATGTCAGGAAAAGACTTCATGGAACCCTCAGACACCATCCATAAAGGAGAAACAATTGAGTGTTCTGACATCAAAATTACACATTTCTGTCCATCGGAGGACAACATTGGCTTTGGTCACAAAGCTGATGGCACAGAAGAAATCTCACTCTCACCCTGATCACTATGCTCCAACCACACCCACCTTTCTCTCTCTTCCTTAAACATACAAAACTCCTTCCTGCTTCAGGTTGGTACACATGTCCATTGCTGTGTCTGAAAAGTTCTTTCTCCTCTGGTTCAGCTAATTTTCACTATTCCCTGTGATCTCAGCTGCGTGTTCTTTCCTCACAAGACCTCCCCTAACCTCCCAGATTAAATGTGGTCTCCCTGCATGTGCTCTCATCCCACCTTCTACTTTGCATTCATTGCACATATCACAATTACAATTATATAATCATTTCTGGAACCCTTAGTTTAATGTTTGTTTCCCCTGCCAGGTTGTATGCTCCAGGAGAGCAGGCAGTCACATCCACAGCAGTTTATGTTTAGAAGGCATTTAAAAAATATTAGTGGAGTGAATTGACTGTGGGGCAATTGAAAGATAGTACATTTGACACCATGTGCCAGATGGGTGCTACATGCCCAGGGAAGATTCCAGGTATCATATAACTTTTATGCCAGCAAGAACTTGGGGTAATGATTCGTGCCACTGTTAAGTCTAGAAACTTAACATCTCAAGTCTCATTTGTATGGCCTATAGTGCTTTGCATTGCATTAGGTGGTAAACACATATTTGTTGATTACATATCTGTACAGCATCCTCCCACCACATTCAATTTTCCATGTGTTGACATACGCATCACCCATGCTTAATGGCTAGCCTTTTGAAAACTCCCTTTGACAGTTAATGTCAACCTTTATTTAATTACCCCTTTTGTTCACAACTCTGTCTCTGTTGACTCTTAATTTGATCTGAGCATTCAGTTGTTCAACAAATATTGATTGAAAGCCTGATGGGTGCCAGGGATGTCCCAGTCACTAGAAAAGCTGACAGTCCCCTTGCGGTGTTGACAGTTAACACGGCACCCCCAAGGAATTATTGAGCCAGAAGAGCTCAGCTTAGTTAAGTGTAGAGAGATACCTAAATGCACCCAAATTTGGGCACAGGGCAGAGAGTAGCTGAATAGGAATGTTATAATGGGGAAACTGGATCATTTCCCAGTTTATTTTGGGTAAGTGCTCTACAATGTAGCTTCATTATTCATGACTGGAAAAGTTCTTTAAAACAATAGAAGTGCACCCATGCCTATTTCTGAGGAGATATTCCTATGTAAAATAGAAATAGCCATATTATAGTATTGTTTTCAAAATATTTGTCATGCTTTCAAAGTGCCGATTAAGAGACAACTAAAGCATTTATTAGAAATAATAAGTTTGACACTTGCTGAAAATAAACCTCCAAACTATCCAATGGCATAATTTTAACAAAGCATCTATATTCATGTCAGATATTTTCCAGGAAATATGAAGAATCAATATTATTTTAGTAAACACTAATCACTGCCGCCAGTGCTGTGATACCTACTACAAAGAGGCCGGTAACTTCTTCTTATATACCCTGTTGTCTATGGGCTGAACAGTAATATATGATAATATCCATAGAGATCCCTGAGTGGAGACCAGCCGTGGGAGAACCATATGCTTTTGTTCAATATGCCTAAAGGCAAAACTCTCATAGAAATAGATTTTGTCATCACATAAGAATTTCCTAGTAATTCAATCAATCCCAAAGCAGAATCAGAGGTCACGGTGTAGTAAGTTCTCTGCCTAAGCAGAGATGAGTTGCATTTCTAACATGTCTTCCTAAAGTTTAGAATCTTAGAATTTTGCAGCCTAAAATAGTCTGAGGTTTTAATGTTTTATTTTAGAATAGTTTTATATTTTCGGAAAAGTTGTAAAGATAGCACTGAGAGCTCTCATATATTCTACACTCAGTTTTTCACAATTATTAACATTTAACTTTACCGTGGTACATTTGCCACAATTAATGAACCAATATTGATACATAAAATTACTAAGTAAAGTCAATACTTCATTCAGAGTTCCTTTTACCTAATATCCTTTTTCTGTCCAAGGAATTGCATTTAGTTGTCACACTCTTCTTAGCTGTGACAGCTTCTTAGACTTTCCTTGCTTTTGATGACCCTGACGGTTTTCATGAGAACGAGACAGGTATTTTGTAGAATGACCTTGGATTGAGATTTTTCTGGTGTTTTGGTTTTTTTGTTTGTTTGGATTTGTTTTTGTTTTTGTTTTTGTTTTTCATGATTAGACTGGAGTCATGGGTTTTGGGGAAGAAAGCCTCAGAGGTAAAATTCTCAGCACATTACATCAAGGATGCATGCTGTCCACATGACTTATCCCTGTTCACCCTGATCACCTGCTTGGGGTATCTTCACTGTGAACTTACTCCTTCATGCCCCTTCTGTACTATACTTCTTGGAAGGAAGTTACTGTGAATGGTCCGCCTTTAAGGAATGGGGTGCTATGCTCTATCTCCTGAGAGGGAATACCTATGTATATTCTTTGGAATTCTTTTTCATGAGAGGTTTGTCTATTCTCCCCCACATATGCACTTATTTATATCCGTGTGGATTCATGGATATTTATTTTGTACTTTGGACCATAATCCAAAACCGCATTATTTACTATGTTGCTCAAATTATTCCAACTTTGACCTTGAGAGTTCTTTCAATTATCTCCTGTGTCCCTTTGACATGCCTGTATCATTTTGGCTGTTTGGGTTTGGTTTGGTTTGGTTTGGTTTTGAGCACTTCCTTCTTTTCTGGCACTACAAGGTGCTCTAGGCTCATATTTTATAAGAAATTTCTTGTCCTGGTTTTAGAATAAACTATTTCTCCAAGTAGCCCTCCTAATGCAGTTTTGTGTGTTTCTTTCCTTATTTTTTGTTTATAAAGCATTTTTGTAGGCACTCTGTTGGGCTTTTGCACATATTTTCTTCCTTAATCTTTACCCTCATATCAACACAATGATGTAGACTTTTACTTCATTTTACAAATGCAGGAACTGAGGCTCAAAGAATGTAAATGGCCAAAGACTGGAAAGGCTACATAGTTAATAAAAAAAAAAAAAAAAGTAGAGTTGTGATTCAAGCCCCAATCTGTCTGACTCCAAAACTCATACTTTGAACCTTTACTCTACAAGGCCAGGATCCTGTGTTATCTAAATTAACGCTGGATGGAAATAATGATAATATGACCTACCCTGTCTTTTGCTTAGGAAGAGAAGTCCAAGCCAGCCAAGCTTTGTTCTGGGAAGACCAAGCTCTCTGGCTCCCAGTCACACTGATCCCTTCTTTCTCAGAACTTCATTCACACTGAGAGGTGGAATCCCCATGGCTGTATCCTACAGCAAGGTTCACACTTCCAGAAACACAGAGCTTCCTATCAACTGTTTTATGCTCCCCAAATATAAAGAGACAACCAAGGAGTACCAGCCATTTGAGGAAAGCCTCTAGTCTGAGAGACAAATGTAGGAACAAACAAAAAACTTAAAAAGAACTCAGAAGGAAGAGAAAATGCTTATGTAGCAGGGAAAAAACAGAACAACGAAAATACCTGTAACACTTTCAGAGTGTAAGAGAGGAAGGTGCATCCATCAAAGGGATAAAATAAAAAGGAATATCCAAAGAATAAAAAATATTTAAAAACCTGGAAATTAAATGTATGATAGTATAAATTGTTTCAAAAATCAACAGAAAGATTGGAACTTAAAGTTGAAGATATTTCCCAGAAAGTAGAGCCAAAAGAAAAAGAATTGAACAATAGGAGAGTAAGAAAACTAGAAAACAAAGTAAAATTTTTTTATACAAAGCATTTATTCACTCCAGGGTTGGGAGTGGGAGAGGGTGATTGTGCAAGAAAGAAAAATGAAATGGAGCCAAAGTATACTTCTTGGCTCAGCTGCAAGCAATATATACATAATCATAATAATGCAAATTCTGAATATTGATTTAACTGTAAAGTGTGAAGAGTATGGAGGTGTGCGAATGTGTTTATGTGCATGTGTAAGAAAGAGATCTAAATCCCTGGCTTCCATTGAAAAAAATCAGTGCATGGTATCTGAAGTTGATAAATCAAGTGATTTCATAGAACCATATCCTGGGCCATATGGAGAAAAATACCTAAAGGAGCATCCAGACATTTGAAAGCTCTTACAATGATGAGAAGTGTACATTATTGCTCTTCATTCTAAGCCTTGTAGAATTTGACTTTGACATGCTCTGTTATGATATAATGTTACATAATACATTTTTGAAAATCAGATGCAATAATTTTTAAATATTAGCATGATGGAGCCATTGAGAGTTCAAATAGCCACGTGCATACAGTAGACCCTTGAGGGCACAGTGGAATAAATAATGTTCATTTCCAAGTCACCGGGAAAAAAGTTTGAGTCTGTTCTTCATATTCTACTTTAATGAAACAGATGTGAAGAGGGATACTTCTCCATCAAAATGGTTGTGTCAAGAATTTCAGCAAAAAATGCCGTGGACTTTAGTTATTTGTGGGAAGTACTAATGTGGGCCATCCTTCTTTCCCAGTGTGGGAGAAATGTGTGTTGCCTCCATTCTGTAATTCCGTCCCCTCCACCCCCGTGTCCACAAGAATTGTGGGCTAATTGGCTGCAGGCTGACCTGATCCATTCCAGAGCTGTCTTCATCATCACTCAGGGATGAAGGAAACGCCTTTCTACTCACCACGGCTGTACCCTGCAAACTCCTTGGCCTGGGAGGGCTGCCTGGAGGTTGGTTAGTGAAAGTAGGACAGAAACTAACCTCCCAGACCCAGAAGCTATGGTGGTGAGTGGAAGGGAGAAACGGGGAAATAGAGGGCAGAATTTAGCTTTTCATCAGACACGAGAGATACCCTACTTCTTCTAATACTGTAGAGACCCCAGGGATGCTTTGCTGGGCTGGTATTTTCCTGTTTTAGTCTCAGCAGGAAGAGTCAGAGGGCAAAACAAAAGGCACATTGACCCAGCTGCTGGGCGAGGCTCCTTCCATTTGCTAGTGCTAGTTCATGCATTTTTCCTGGCAATCTTTCTGAATCAGCTACATGGGAGGACTACAGCAATAGATTTCAGGCTAAAATGAAGACCCTTTGTTTAAACCAAGATATAGCAAAGATTCTGTTTCCCAAGGTGTTCACATATTAGAACAATTAATGCTAAACTATAATATTTTGACATGGTAATAAAAAGTAATGGGTGGTTTTATTATTTCTCTTGCTGTAAATCTTGAGTAAAGCTGTTATGAGATTCTCCTGCGATACAATTATTTGAATAATAAGGGTAGCAGTCAGGTAGCATTTGAAGATACGGGGATTTGAAAGACAATGACAAGCCAACTGCATATAAAGACTTCTGAAATAAGGGAACATAAGATGTTGAAACTGGGTTGTGAGGATTAGAAGAAGGTCATCTTCTTCATTTCCCTCCATTTCCAACTCCCCCCTCTCCCTCTTCTTCTCCTTCTTCCTTCTGCCATTTTTCCCCCTTCCTTTTCCCCCTCCTCCCCTTACCCTAACTACTGAGAACTTACTATATGCCCAGCACTGTGCTATGTGTATTTTATTAATTGCATGTATAATTTAATAATTTAAGAATAATATATGTATTTTAAAATTTTTAAATAATATCTATACCATCATAAATAAGCTGAGGCTTGAAACAATTAAGTGTCTTCAAATCACACAACTAGCAAGTGGTAGAGTTGGAAACTAGGCATTCTGACTCCAGGGCTCTTCCTGTGTATTTGCACCTAGGGCATGCTCAATTGTGTTCTTGATGAGGTTGATGATGATATTGATGTTGATGATGGATAAGAAGGAAGGTACGAATCATTGAATGCAGAACAGATAAGTGGCTCTGTCAAGGTCACACACTAGGCATTGGCAATGGAATGTATCCAATTGTCGGATTCCAGATCACTTATCTCTGTTCAGTGCCAGGTTGCTGGATTTACGAACAGAAAAGTTAGTTCATTAACTTCTAACAATATATAACCTCCTGTCCAGGTTCCAAGTTCTGAATTCTCACATTACCTGAATTATTTTGAAGTTTTAAATAGACAATACTGCTAAGCACTGCCAAAACAATGCAGAAGAGAATACTTTAAGCCAATATTTATTTCCTAATGGATAGATAAATATAGAAACCCATGACAATATTAAATTAAATGTTTCTCCTTCCCTGACCCATAATGAAAGCATAGTTTTTCCATCAGGCGAAATTTTAATCTTAAACCATTGTGGGGGATGACACTGATGCAGCAGTTACCCTGATGTGTCGTAGGCCAGACTGTAGCTTACGCCCAAGGTTAACTGCTTATTCAGGACCTGAATGGATCTTGGGTTTTGGTCATCTATTTTAGCAATTACCCTTGGGTGAGACAGACTGTGACTCCAGACTGTCAGTCTTCAGTAAATGTCTTGGTGGCTGCCTCCCCATGCCTTCCTTCCACTTGCGGAAGTTCGCTCGGGTCTTAGTACTGCCCAGCAGCACACACCCCAGCCTCTGGCCCATATGCAGGTACTAGCTTGTGGTCGCTAAGCCAGTCCTCAACCCCACCCATTTTAGAAGGGAAGTCTTTGGGCCCTCCATTCACAATCGTTCTACCTCTGTGGCCCTTTTTCATTTCAGTCTGGTAAAATCTTACCTATCTGCTTTTCACGGCTCAGTTAAAGGTTACCTCTTCTAGGAAATCTCCTTTGCTTCCTTCCACACAGCCTCAAGCTGGAAATAAGCTCATCCTTCGGAAAGTCCCCCAAAGTCTTTGTCTATAGGTCCCTAATAACCCTTATTGTTTTCTTCCTAATATATCTGTGCCCATCTAACCATCCCCATTAGATCATAAGAATTTGAAAGTAAAGACCTAGACTTTCTGAACTTCAGTTTTCTCACAACTTGTAGGACAAGGATTTTATGTCTTGGGACTCTATGCATAGTGGTGCTATTGAATTTTCAGAGAGGTATATGCCATGTGCTAACAAAGGTTTGAAATGACTACTCAGATTCCTTTTTTCCAATAACAACAACCTGATAACTGGTATGTTCTGTAAGGGATTCATACATTAGTTTATGGCTTTATTTCCTTCTCAAATGCACATACCCCAGGAATGGGAGACCTAATTCAGTGATTGGCAAACCACAGTGTGTGGCCTAAATCCAGCCTGCTGCCTATTTCTGAATCTTCTGCAAACTGAGAATGGTTTTCCCATTTTTGAATGATAGAAAAAACAAAAACAAAGGAAGAATAATATTTCACAACACATGGGAATTGTATGACATTCAAATTTGTGTCTATGAAAAACGTTTTATTGGAACACAGCCATGCATATCTATCTACGTATTATCTATGGCTATTTCCATGCCTTAAGCAGAGTTGAATGATTGTAATGGAGACTGTACGTCCACAAAGCCTAAAATATTGACTATCAGGTGCTTTACAAAGAAAGGGTGCTGACCCCTGTTCTGAGTCATTCTCAAAAATGTATACCACAGTGTGAAAGAGGGGCTGGGGTGCCTGATAAACAGGAGAGTATCCGAAGGCACGGAGTGCCTGGAGTAAAAGAAATCTAGAGACAAGAGGAAGAAAAGGGCAGCATACCTACTTGGAGATACCAGATTTCCTGGTTGCAAACCATCTCTGTGTTGCAAACATCCCCACAAAGAGAAAATTTCAATGTTCCTAAGGACCGCCTTGGGTTCTCACAGCTGGTAGTCTTGCCTGAGGGGCAGACCTTGAATATTTTAGAAGAGTTTTCCGCTCCTGAATAAGGACTCCACACTTTCTTTCAAATTGTAAACTAGAAAGGGTGAGTTTAAGTGATATCAGTCATTCCTGATCATTCCATGTACCAAGCTAAGTAATATATGCAATCAAATCTACAGGGCTTCATTTTCCAGTTGTCTCTGATTCAGCTATAATAATGTGTGTACATCCGTGTAGGCACATGTATGTGTTTTAGGGAGATCAATATTAAGTGTGTGTGTTGGTCTGTCTCTTTGGGGAGAATATATATTAGATAAAAATCTGTTAATTATCATGTATGTGGAAATCATTAAACATTTGGAGTTTCTAAGTAAAGACAAATCAAATGGAACTTGGCTGAGACCAGTTCAGCCCCCTGGAGAGTTGGGATTACAGTTTTTGGTTTAGAAATCTGCTGTCATTTTCACATTTCTCTTGTTTTCTTATTGTAGGGTAATGCCCTGTACTTCAAATCTGCCAGAAATGTTACAGTGAACATTCTCAATGACCAGACAAAAGTGCTAACTCAGCTGATAACAGGTAAGGAAAGAAAGAATTTAGCACAGTGTCTGGTCCATGAAAGGCCCTCAGAAAATGTAGAATTGATGGTTGAATGAAAACCAGGTGAACAAAATAAAGAGATATGTTCACTGTGTTGGGAAAGAGAATGTAGCATGCATCCTGTGATTCTACTAAAGGGTATATTTCCATCTTATACACAAATTTATCTTGTGCAAATCCAACTGTACTTATTTAGAGGGGAAAAAAAGTGTTTTTCATATTACATGGTCCCTAAACATAAGCCAGCTGCTTCATCAGGTGGTCAGCCAAAGACAAGTTCTCTGCCCCAATGCTGAAGGAAAAACTGACATTGTTGGATTGATTGAGAAAGAGCACAGTATACACAAAATCATGCACGCCATACTTTATGGGTTATGAAAGGGATTCTCAATGGTTATTTGAGTCCAGGCCATATTTACCATGTGTGCTGAGTTTGAACCGAACTCAGTGGTGAGATGCCAATACATTACCATGAATATGTTCACATGGTTCCTTTTAGTAGAGCAGAGCTGTGGAAAGCACCCACTGGGTTTTCAGCTGTGTATTTCTGAAATTTAACCAAGGCCTTTGTTAGTCATATGATTATCATCATAATGATGATAATGATAAACAGGGGCCTTGTGGTTGTGGTAATGTGTTGACTGGTATGAAGGATGCCCCTTGGTCTTTGATCAGCAGCAGTAAGCTGAGGCATTATGCGCCCTCACAGTGGGAGGAAAAAGGGATGTGTGCCTGGATGGCATTGTTATTCTTCCAGACAGAAAATACCATTTGTTTGGCTTTGGGGCTGAGAGAAAAGTGTACAGATGGACATTTTGAGAAGCCAGTTGCCCAAATACCCTGAAACATTACCGTGACTAAAACATCTGGAGCCCCACTAATAAACAAGCCACTGGGAAACAGGTGGCTTTGTGCCCAGGGTCTTTTCTGCTGAGGAGAGAAGCCCCGCTCTCTGCCCCCAGGAGTGCCGCATATGGATGTCTAGAGATTCACAGCCGGTGGGTGAGTTGGAACATCCCCCAACAGAAGAGCTGAGAGATTAAAGGAACGGCTGCGCAGCGGAGCCCGTAATCCATAAACATGTTGTTCCTGCGTGGGGCTGCATTGCTGGCCTTGCTTCTGTCACATCTGGCCCACAGTCACAACACTAAATAATTAAATAAACAGCTTCAGTGAGCAATGATTTAAGCGGCATGTGTGAAAATTGCTTCCAGGAGGGAAATAAATCCAACCTCCAACTTCCAGATTCCTGTGTTCAAAAGGAACTTATTTAGCCTGTTGATCATTTGCCATTTATTTGCAGTGGGAGATTTGGTTTACTTGAGAGATTTTGTTTTGATAAAGCTGGAACTGCCCAAATGACTGTTACTCAGCAAAAGATTCAATCTCTCCCCTTCACTCCCCTCTTTTCTTTCCCCTCTCATCACTCTCTCCTCCTCCTTTTTCCCCCTCCACTCTCTCCTCCTTTCTCCCACCTTCCTCTTCCTACTTTCTTTCCCCTCTTCTCCTCCTCCCCCATCTTTTTGCCTTTTCTCTTTCTGCCTTCCTTTCTTCCTCCCCCTTCTCTCTTTCCTTCTTTCCTCTTCTCTTCTCTATCCTTTCCTTCCTCCTTCCCCTCCACTTCTCTTCCCTTCTCTTTCCTTTCCTTTTATTCTCTCTCCTACCTTGTCTCCTACTCTTCCCTCCCTCATTTTCTCCCCCTCCTTTTCTCTCCCAATTCTTCTTCTTCTCTCCCTTCCCACCCCTTTCCCACTTTCTTTTATCCTTTCTTCTCCTTTTCCTTCCCCCACTTCTCTCTTTCTGTCTCCTTTGTTTAAGAAGGACCTGCATGGGAGCTGAAAGACACCTTTCCCTATTCTAAAGTTAATTCACAAGGTAGCTAATATTAAAATGAGATGGGCAGAAAGCCACTCTCAAGCCAGCAAGCAGGGGCCTTTCAAGATGAGTTCTAAAGAGGATAGCAGGTGTGTTCAACATAGAATTCTAAATTCACACTCATACACACAGTCCCGTATACTCTCTCTTTCACGTCTTCCTTTTACACCCCTTTTATGTATACCATGGAAAGAACAGGACACACTCAGCAACCTGTTGCACTCTATTCAGCAGTGAACTTACATGAGAGGAAATTAATCCTGTCTTCCAAGCAGGCCTGTCGCACCCAGGTAATGCTGAGGATTCCAGAATCTTCCTTCTTACCTAATGAATGTCTCAAAAGCCCATTAGAAATTCAAATGTTAGTAGCTCAGGTAATCTTTTTGCAACAAAAATGTTTTATATGATAATTAAGTTCCCAAGCTGGGTCACAAATAAATATTTGTTTCCTAATTCTGCTGCTTTAACATCAGGGAACCCGCTGAACCAACCAGTAAGGAAGAAAGTTGTAGGGGAGCCTTCAACAGCATTACGCAGGAGTGGGGAAGCATCCCAGTGTCAAGAGAGTTGGGGAAAGAAATTAAGGATGGACAACCACCCAGCCTGTCCAGCTCCTGGGGTTTGTGGTGGTGGTTAGACTATGCATCCTGGTGGACTCTGGTTCTCCTTCCAATTTAGGAGATTAATTAAGGAGGTATCTCATAAGTGTGAGAAGGGTTAACTGACAATTAGTTTCAAGTTATGAAACTGATTTTTCTCATCAGAGAGAGTAACAATAGTTTCACTAAGAGCCCTCCTGAGTAGTCCACAGCTCCATTTGCCTTTCCTTCCAGAATTGTTCTTTAAGATTCCAGCCACATCCAGGGAAGTTTGGTAGCCCCAGGTGAAATCAGCAAAAGGACAAGTAGTTGGCACCATTGAGCCAGTAGTTGCTTGTGGGGTTTTGGCTACAGTTACCAGGTACTGAGCTTTATACATGGAAACAGTTCTGGCCCTTGGTTAATTCCATTTTATAGGCTGAGAAGCCCTGAAAAGCAAAATGACTTAATAGTGCTTTGTGTTCTCTCATTGAAGCAGTTTCTTCAGCGTACTCTCCTCATGTCACACAAACCATTCATAAATTCAGAGTAAATGCAGCGTATGCTCTTGAAGATGCCCTCAACTCCTCAGGGACCAAGCCTGATGATATTGCCCAGGTATATAGGGGCAAAGTCCAAACATGTGTCCCCTAATCACAACCCCACTTTGCCATATGGCTGGATCATAGTGGACAAACTGTGGTCACCCTACCCCCTTCCTGAGGTCATCCCCTCACTCATTTGCACTTCATTACCTCTCCATGCCTGCCCTCCCCACTAAACAACCGATAGCATCGACAGGTAATATGGACTTTACGGAAGGTTTTGGTGGTACAACCAAAAAAGACAGCAGCATCTTAGCCCTCACAGGAAAATTTAATCCAAACCCCTCATTATCCATCTCTAGTCTTTCAAGCACTTTCTCTAGTACTTGTCTCCAGGTTTCTTTTTCTCCTTGTCCTCCAAAAGCTCATCTCCTAGCTGCTCCAGGCTTGTTGGCATCAGCTTCCTTCCCCTCCCTCCTTCCTTTTTTTATTCTGTGGAACGGTTTCCAAGCTCAAATCTAGACCCAGATCTGTCATTAGCTCACTTGGTGACCTTGTGAGAGCCTTAACTTTGCTGTCTCTTGTTCTCTTCACCAAAGCATGAGGCAGTCAGACATGATAACATCCAGGTCCCATATCATAAATTCTGTGCTCTCTCTACTATTCCAACCCCTCTTATTAAGGAGTCTTTCCAATGTCCTTTCCTTGTGCCAGTGGATTAGTGCCCATGAATTGGCAAGAGGACAGGTCTGCTAAATTAACAAGCTTATGTTAATGGAGAAAGTGCACTAAGAGGCACTCATCATTAATTCTTTTCAATGTGTGTGACTGTTGCATTAGAAAAACGGTGAGGGTGATGACAACAGTGATGATAATAATCACAAGAGCAGCCCCATACATTGCACAGGATTTTTCAGTCTACAAAGTTCCTTTTGTAAACACAATATTATGTGAACCTTTCTACCTTTCTATGAGATGGATGGAGGGCACTGAAAGTCCAATTTTACAGATGCAAAAACGAAGGGTCAGAAAGATGGACTGATTTGCCCAAAGTCACATTGCCAGAAAATGAGAGACAATGGGGGGGTGGGGCACAATTCTTGTCTCTTGATTCCTAGTCCTATAGCCTTGAGAAAGAGACCAGCAGCCCCTGACATGCAGGAGCTGGCCTGGCACTATTAGCCAGGCCTTGGTGTTCTATTGTTGAGCATAAGCAACTTCACGGGACAACATCAGACAAGGCCTCTGTGGTACAAAAAGACAGCTCAGATCATGTCTGATCACAGACAAAACCATTTGCAAACCACAAAAATGACCAAATATCCCTCTAACCTGGCAAATATAAGTGAATGCTGTTTCTTTATCCATCACAGCTTTGGCATTGCTCTGGGCTTCCCTACTTTTAGGTAAGATTTATTAAGATACTCAATCATAAAATTCATCTGGCTTCCTGAAAGCATCCAGTCCAGACTTCGGTCCTTAAAACGTACCCCAAACCACCTAATATAAGCTCCGATCCTATAATAAACCCTATATAACACCTTCTTCCTGGTTGCCCCATAGCTCCCCATTATGTAACTCTCCCTTTCTGTAACTGGCAATAACCTTACTTGTTCAGCCGCAGATGTGCTCCTTGAGGCTTTAGCTGGAGAGTACTGAGGACCTTTTCATTACAACTTACTATCATTAAGTGACACTGCCTTGAAAAATACCTAGAAGGGAAAAGAAAAAAAAAAAGCTACATTGGAAACTCTGGGGGAATTTTGGCAAAATACAATATTTCTAGAATCTATATTGTGAAGTTTTTCTCTAAGAACATCTAGACCAAAGGATGCATATCCCCTTAGAGCTCAGCCAGGTTCACCGACGATGATTGCTTCCTAGGTTATTCTGCTGCTTTTCTGCAGAGTAGCTTTTGGGAACCAACTGAGCTTCTTGTAAATCTTGTTCAGATAGACAGAAATGTCTCTTCTTTTTAGAACTTTTAACACACTGATTTGTTTTACTTTTTCTATAGTACCTCAAATTCTATGCAGTTTTCAAATGTGTTTAGAAATAAATTTATCAATTTATATCAGTCTGTTTTTGTCACTAGAATATAAGTGCTATAAAATAAATGACTTTGTCTTCCTTATGCACCAAGATAGCGTCACCTTCAAAAACAGCATTTATTTTCACAGGATAAACTCTCTAAATTTTTTATTATTAAATGAAATTCTAGTGTAAAAGATTCAACACCTTTCAAGATAATAAATTACAATATATTATGTAGACTTTTCTGCCAGGAACTGATCTACATACTGAGGAAATGGACTTGTCTGGTGTCAAATGTAGCTAGCATCGGGGGTACAGAATAAGGCAGATTTCAGCTGAATTTTAAGGATCCCTTTCCAACAGAACTGGACCCAGTTATAAAATATACAGATTGCCTCAAGAAGTGGTGAACTTCCCTTGTATTGATATGATCAACCAAAAATCTACAACTGTTTGACAAGAATTTGGTGGTTAGCTGAGAGAAATCTCCTTCCGGCATTCCTCCTCAAGTTTGGAGGAAGGACCTGATCATCTTCACAATAGAAGCTTGAAAGCATTTGATTAAATGTAATGACAAGACATGACTAAAGTCACAAGACTGATTTTCACGGTGGCCTCTGAAAACTAATCCACTTATATTAAAGTCCAAAACAATCCTGTCAGATGTTTATGCTCCATGAAAAGCATTTTGTGATCAAATGCAATGAGACTAACATTTTCCCTCTCTTCCTTCTAGGCCCTAAAGCCATAGAAGCTTATGGCAAAAAGTTTGAGGTAAAAACAGTTTCTGGAAAATTGCTTTTCTCTGCCGATGACAACGAAGTGGTAGTTGGAGCTGAGAGATTACGAGTTTTAGGTAAGGAAAATTCAATCATTTAATTGGTTTGCTGTATTATGTATGTTTTACATGAAAAATGAAATGGTGTTTAAAAAAAACAAAAGTGTGTGTGATTTAGGCTGGTTACCTGGATTCTTTTAAAGCAAGGCAGTGGAGTAACCTGGAGCCTTGATCTCCTGGCAAACGTTTCTCGAGCTATGAAGTTTTTGTGGCATGTCGAATGACACTGAGCTTTGGGTGGGGATATATGGTTATGCAAAGAAGTATAGTACAGCATATCCTGTCCTCACAGATGGACAGCCTTGCTAATAGTCAAGAGTATACATGATCCAGCGCGCCTAAATCTGGTGCCAGTAAGAATAGCCCACAGAGGGAATGCGGCTATGGACTAGACTTACTATTATACTAGTAATGGAAGAACTTGTATCATTGATATAAGGTCAGTGGCCACCAGGTCCTGATGGGAGGGAGGGGGAAGAATAGGTGTAATATGGGGCATTTTGGGGGCGTTGGAATTGTCCTGCATGACATTGCAATCATGGATACAGCCCATTATACATTTTGTCAAAACCTATAAAATCGTGCAGTGCAAACTGTAAACTATAAACTATAGACCATGGTTAGTAGCAATCCTTCAATATGTGTTCATCAATTGTAACAAATGTACCACACTAGTGAAAGATGTTGTTAATGGGGGAAAGTGGGGGAGGGGGGTTATATGGGAATCCCCCTATATTTTTACGTAACATTTATGTAATCTGAAGCTTCTTTCAGAGTAGAATAGAATAGAAACCCACAGAACTGAAAAGATCCAGCCATGGCTTACTGAATCAGAAACTCTGGTGGAAGCACCAAAGAATTTGTTTTAAAAACATTTACAAGAATGTCCTTGGTCCCACAGTTGGGAATCATTGCATTAGAGCACACAACAAATTAGTCTTCCTTAGCTGTATACTGATGCCTAGCATGATGCTTTTAGGTACTGGTCCTGGAACTGACCTGGCTTAAAATCCCTGCTCTGTCACCTCCTAGCTATGTGACTTAGGGAGAGTTACCCAACATTCCTGAGCTATTTTCCTCTTCTGCTCAACAGGGCCAAGAACACCTACCACTCCAAGTTCAAGATCATGTTTTATATACCTATCACAGGGCCTAGGACAAAACAGTTCTCAGTAAATGGTATTTACTGCTGCTGCGGTTACTACTATTACTACTCAATACAAATACTGTTTTTCTTTTTCTTGCTCCTTAAGGTTCGTTACAGCAAAGTATTTAAAAGCTCTGGCTCTGAAATAAGCCCAGTGTAATTTTAACTCCCTCTATATACTTTACTAGCTGTGTGAACTTAAGCAAATTATCTAACCTCTCTGTGCCTACATTTGCTTATCTATAAAATGGGGGCACTAGAAGTATCTACCTTCAGAGATTGTTGGAAGGATTGAATGAAATAATCCATGCAAAGTAGTTAGTAAGGTAGCTGAAAAACAATAAGTATTCAGTAAGTGCTAGTTGTTATCTTAAATTATTATTAAGTTTTTACTTTAAATTATTTGTTCTCTGTATTATTATTTGCGCTCTCATCTCCTTTCTCTTCCTTGTTGCTGGCCTTTTGGCCACCTCCACTCTTGGTCAATTAGCCTGCCTGGTCTGTTTGTCTCTCTCCCTTATGTATTTAAATTTTGAGTTTAAGTTTCATATATACATATGAATATTTGTACAAATATGTGTATATATATGTATGTATACAAATATGTATATATGTATGTATGTGTGTGTATGTTTGTACACACACCCCTTCCTTTCTAAATTCCTGGCTGGATGACTCCTAGATCTCCACCCCGAGTCCTGGCACTTTCCCTGAGTTCTAGACCTATCTTTTCATCTGGATATTGCATCAGCTTCTCAAACTCAGTGGGTCTTGGCTGCTTAGCATAATCAATCAATCACACAACACACATACACATACACATTGCGTGCCCCCTCCATCCCCTAACCTGTATTTGCACCTGATTCTCCTACACTGACTGGCTCCATTATGCAATCCTTCTACTGGTCTCAAAGCTGTAACATCCTCCTGATCGGCAGGCTTAGCAAAGTCAGGAAATGGAAATGACAAACCACAGGATGCAGAGGCAGGGAGGCAAGGGCAGTATAATCCCTGGTCAGTTCTTACTTGTTGTGTAATCTGGAACAACTCATTTTGTCTATCAGGGCCTTGTTTTTTCCTACCTATGAAATGAGAGTTGTCTAGAGCAGTTCTCAAACTCTTTTTTTTTTTTTTCAGCAACAGAAATTTTAAAAATATAAATTTCATCCAGAACCCAAATCTCTAAAATAGATGAAAAAGCAAGACTGCTCTGGGTTGTGGGTGGCAGAAGAGTGGAGGGAAGGCCATCAGAGGTTTCTTCTTTCCCCATCTCTGTCCTTTGTGGACCCTTTAGGATTTATTTCCAAAAGCACCTAGGTGGATGACTTAAAGAAAATAGAGGCGATTGAGCATTTGCTATGATCCAGCTACAATATTTAATATGTGCTGTTACACTGATACCTCACAAACATCTTGTGAACTGGGCACCTTTTTTATCATCCCCATTTTTCAGATGATGCAACTGAGGCATGGGGAGGGGTGAGTCAGAACAAAGACGAGATCCAGGGCTCTCAGGCAGGCAGTCTCAGTGCAGAATGCTGCACTTTCAAGCACTACGGTTTGCTGCCTCCTCTGATTAGTCCCATTTTCAGATGAGGAAACTGGAGCTTGAAAAGGTGAATAAACTTGCCCAAGATCAAGCAGCCAATAAGTAGTCAGACCAATGTTTAACCCTTGCCCACCGACCCCAGCTTCAGTGCGTTTAACCACAGCATACATATTAGTCCTGAGACCTCTTCCAATTCTCTCCAGTCAGGCTTTTCTCTATTATTTGAAGGAATGACACTTCTGTCTCAGTTCTAGGACAGAGAAAAAGCAAAAGCTTCAGGCCATCCTCTTGTTCAAGAGTACTTTGCTGTACCAGCTTGAAAATAATTGCCCAGGAGAAGAAGTGGTATTCTCTTATGTCAAGGTTCTTTATGCCCAGATGCTATTGGCACTTCCCATTAGTTTCTTGGTGCTTCAAGAGTCACTTCACTGCTTTAAAATCTGGCTTTGTAAAACTACAGAGTAATTTTAGATGCCCAAACACTTTGGATTAATCTTAGCATACAAAACTCTTTGATGGTATCTCTTAAAAGCTCCTGTGCCCTGACAGTTATTTAGTCTAGCAGCTAGAAGATGATTGTAGTTTTCTGCCACTTCTGTGCAGGTGGATATTTTTGTTGTTGTTGGTCAAGGTTGTGGTATTTCATTTAGAGAACAATTTACGATAACACCTGCCTCTCTCAAGGATTAGAAGCATTTTCTTTTTTAAGTAAAAATGAAAAAAAGGAAGCATCATGACAAACATCACCGCTGCCACCCATGCTAAAAAGATTTGGAAACGACCACCCCGCTAATCCCACATCAATCTACTCAGTGAAATGAGCCTAGCGTATGGCAGAAATGAGCTTCCTGTCAGCTGGAATTCAACCATATGGTGCAGAAAGAGAAGTTTAGGCAATTTCATTTTCAGCTTAATGAGAACTTTGTCTTTTTGAGTTGTCTTTTTACAAGCTCTCAGGAGATTTGATTCTGGATGCATATTTTATGGTAGAGTCTAACATACTTAGGTTTGAACTCTTACTCAAACATTTAGGATCTGTGTGACCCTAGTCATTGCTATTTTCTTCTCTAAGCTTTGGTGTCCACATTTTTAAAGCAAAGAGAGGGGAACAAAAGAAAGAATAGAAGGAAAAACACAAGAATAAATATAATAAAAAACATACACAAGTCAGTTATTTTAGATGTCAGTTAAGGAGAAATTAGTAGAAATAAGTAGGACAATAACCTTTTGGGTATGATATCATAACTCATGGGTTCAGAATAATTTTTACAAATTCTTCTCTGGGTAACCACACCCATGCATGAAGTTTCAGGACAATGACAACCTGAATTACACTTAAATGGTCCCGAATAGTATGGCAAAGGGATAAGAATGGTTCATGAAGAGTGGTTTGATTATCTGGAAACTTTTATCCTGGGAAAGATGTGGGGGAATAGATGTAGGCAGACTGTAGTTACTGCAAGTAACCACATATATCCAAGTCTTCCTTGGGGGAAAAGAGAGCAGTTAAAACGCAGCATAGTTGAGTCATGGTGAGCATGGGTTTTATAGTTAACACTAGTCTGTAATCCTTTGCTAGGTCACTTCACCTTTTTAGGCATCCTTTCACTCTTCTGTGATGTGTCGTAAGCTTGGCTCTCATAGTTATTGGGAGAACTGAGTGGTACAATATGTGGAAAGTGGGCAGCACAGGCATGGCGCAAAGGAAGTACTCACTGCATGTGTACCACCATTTTGTTGGTGATGGTTTCTGTGGCTCCTCTTGGGCTTCAGGGGATCCATCAAGTGTGAGATTGGATACAGCACCTGTGTGTTTACAAAAGGAGGTACTGGGAGAGAAATTGAGGTCTTGTAAGGGGCTCATATATCACATAAGGTTGAACAAGTAGATAATCTGGACATGGCCAAGGCCAGAGAACATCTTTACATGCTAGACGGTTCTACACTGCCCATTTCACACATGTGCAGGTAAGGCTGGTCTTACTAGCATATCTGTTCTCAAGTTGCCCTTAGGAAATGGAGGAATTGAAGGCCTAGGTTGACTTCCCAAAATTGTAGGGCCTCTCCCAGGACTCATTAAGACAAGGGATCTCAAAGTATGGTCCTTGGATCAGGAGCATGAGTTAGGATCTACTTGTTAAAAAGGCAAATTCTCAGGTCCTACCCCAGACCTACTGAATCAGAAATTCCAGGGGTGGGACCCAGCAAGGTATGTTTGAACAAGCCTTCCAGATGGTTCGGAAGCACACTAAAGTTTGAGAATCACAGAGCCAAGATAATCACGGCTAAATCATTTTAACACAACTCTGCTAGTAGCTTTCAGGTGAATTCAGGTTCTGTTTTTACTGCTTTGTTCCAGAAAAGCCATAATACACACACGTGCACATACACACATGCCATATATTGAGTGCTTGCTCTGTGCAAGGCATCAAAGTAAGCACTAACCATATATAAATGTATTTGATCCTTCCCGCAGCCCTATGAGTAGGGCACAGGCTTATCGCCTTCCTTTATAGATGAGCACAGTGAGGCACAGGGTGGTATAAGCTGCCCAAGGCTCGAGGGAGCATCAATGGCAGTGCCTGGATCTGAATCCAGGCAGGTTTACCCACCGCACTGTGTCACCGTGATCTTCAGCCTTCCTGAGTTACCATAGCACATTGGCATCACAACAGCCCATCCATTTCATTACCAAACGTGTAAATTAGTGTGCAGGGTAAGGCATGATATACTTTAGCCTTAGTTACAGAACAAAGTTATTAAATATCAGATTAGAACGGCCTTTAAAAAGCACGAAAATAAGCAATGTAAAAGGGCATCTAAGTTAAGGCAACTTCACGGAGACAGCAGGGAAAACATAACTTTGATTTCCATTAATGACCAATTTCATTTAACAATGAATGGGACATTAAAGCATTTATAAACAAAGCATAATCATAAAGTGCAATTCTAATTGTTAATTAAGTCTATTTATACTCCCGATTAGTTTTTTTTCATATGTCCTCTAGATTTACTTGATGCTAATTATCCGAGTTACATTATTATCAATTGAAAAAACATTTTAATTAAATCTAAAGCCATTTAAATTAGCATAAGATTTATAGAAATTTACATGTGGCCTGATGCTGAACTTATTTTTTTTTTAGGATTACATCAGATGAAATATTATTCAGTCTTTTGAATTCGTTTTTGATGAAACTTTCTACTGCGGCAATTGATAATTTGAATACAGGGATTGGGGTATTCTCAGTAGCGTTCATTCATTGCACATATATATGTGCACGTACACATGCACACACACATACACACAAATGGTCCCCAAGTCATTGCTACTGGCACTATGAAGTTGGAGATGAATGCACTCTTCCTATTCTCTTAGGGGGCTCTCATTCTGATCAGGGAGATGAAATGCACACGCAGCTGAGAGGGCAAGCAGGGAATAAGCTCCTAAGAAGGCGAGAAACAAAGTGTCTATAGAATCCTGCTCGGATGGGGTGGGGTAGGAGAGTTTGAAAAGCTTCTTAAATGAAGGGCTGTTGAGTTCGGATCAGGAAAAAAAATAAAAGATGGAGGAAGGTAGAGAGAATGCTTTCCTGGTGAACGGAATAGCACTTGGTATCATCAGGTCTCACTTGGTTGTAAGTGACTTAAACCCCACTGGTGTGTGTAATTACTGGTGGTGTGTGAATTTATGGCCTCATGTAATTGAAAGATCTGGAGTAGCTCGCTTCAGGCTAGTTTCAGGGGCTCAAACAATGCAAACAAAACTCAGTCCCTCTCTCTTACCATCTCTCAGTTCTGTTTTTTAATATTGTATCCTATCTTCAACTTAGCTGGCTGCAGAAAGAATGTTTCACCCTCCTACTATAGAGTAACAGTCAAGGGTTTCACTGTTCTGAAACAGTTCTGACTGTTCTGATTTGGGTCATATGCTCATTCCTGGAACAATATTGTGACCTGGGGGGGGGTATGCTGGATAGCAAGGACTGGGCCTTCCACCCACTGCTAGAGCTAGGGGTGGGGATGACTGCCAGTGAGATAGGTGGGGCAGTTCTCCAAAAGAAAATTGGTGTGTCATCAGGGGAGGAAATGGATACAGGGCAAGAAAAGATAAAATTCACTGTAATAATCAAGGGTTGTGGAAAATCATGACTTGGGGTATATATGAGGCATTGTGAAGTGTATTAGTGGAAAATACTTTGTAAATTCTCTTTCCCAACACACTAGCCTCCTCCCGAACAAGTTTCCACCTCTGGGCATTTGTACTTAATGCCCCCCCTGCCTAGAATCCTCTTTTCCAGGATGTGCTCACAGGTCTCTTCCTTTTATACTGCATGTCACTCATCAGAGAGGTATTCCCTGACCACCTTATAAAAGCAGCATGTTCCCATTATCACCCTCTTTACTAAGAACTGGTTAACTATAACCCACAGGCAAAATAAGACTTACCACCTGATTTTTGTTAATAATGTTTTATCGGAAGAAGGCCATGCTTAGTTCATTAAGTTTTCTCTATGGTTGCTTTTGCACTACAAGGGCGTTGTTGAATAGCTCTGACAGAGATCAGAGTCCACAAAGCCTAAAAAATTTACTCTCTGGCCCTTTACAGAAGTTTGCTGAAACCTTGTCTATACCTTTACTCTGCATTATTCTTCTTCATAGCAGTTATCATAACATGAAATATATATATTTATTTTCTTCCTATTTGTCCTCATTAGAATATACTCTTTGTCCTAGCAGCAACTATTGTTTCATAGAGCCTAGAACAGTACCAGCACACAGTAAATACCGTGTAGTTGCAGCATGAATGGATTGATGGGTTTTAAACTCTGGAATGTCTTATAAACAATTTGACAGCAGTATGTGTAGTCAAATGGACGGAGGGAGAACTTGCACCTAAGTTGAGAGAATATTGCAATAGCTTGTTTGAAGACTCAAAATGGCCTAAAAGAGGATAGAAAGACAAGGGAGAACAAATGGGAAAGATCACGTTGAGGTATTACTGATGAAACTTGGCATTTAATTGGATGTGGTAGGTCCAGAAAGAGAAAAGTCAGGGAAGACTCTGGTGCTTGGTTCTGGGCAGTCAGACAACTGTGGTGTCATTAGCAGAAATTTATAGGAGCAACAGCAGGTTTGGAATTGGAGGTGAAAATTTCAGCTTTAGATGCATTGGAGCTTGAAGATGTGTGTACAGAAGTGGGAAATCCCAGAATAGAGCCCTCAAGAGAGGCCAGGCTAGCAGAGGGGTCCAAGAAGTATCCACAAAGATGGAAATGAAGGACTCAGAGAAGATGGCCTGGGGGTAAGTATTGAGGCATTCACTAATGCAGCTTCACAAACAGGCCTCAGTTATCCAGCCCATTTCTTTCTGTGAAGGAAGCTCCAAGGCTGGTTTCCTGAGGCATCCTCAGAAGTGTAGAGCCACATCCCATGTTCTTAAGTCTTTCCTAATACACACTGCCTTTCACCATGGCCTTGTGAAGAAACTCAAGGGCTTTAGAATGTGACAAAATTGGGTTCTGCTACACTTACCAGCTTAATGACCATGGCCACTTATTCAAATCACTTCCTAGTGTCTCTAGGTTCTAAACAAAGAGCTGCCCTCCCTTTCCTTTTTCTTTGCTCCATCTTTTTCTCTTCTATCTCTTCCTTTCCGAAGTATCTCATCAGTGAACATAAGGAAGCATGAGAGAAGCTGAAGGATTATAGTAAAGAATGGAACATGGTTCCTTTAAGTGGTGATAAAACCAGATAATTCAGACATTGACCCTTGGAAGATGGGCATCTACCTCTGTAATAGTAACATTTGAGTAATAATTGAGAGGAATCTGAAACTTGCCAGGGTCCTCCTCTGAGCTCTCTGTTATCATTAGCAGAGAAAATTTGCTGGCCATTCAACTCTTTAAAAAAGAATTGCCAGTTGCATATTTCTCCTCTGGCAACTCATTCCAATGTTGGTTTATTATTTACAGGAATACAGGGATAATGTATTAGATCATAAAGATATGCTTCCCATAAATAATGCAGTGAGAAAGCCAAATACAAAAGAGTCTCAGATGAACAACCCCAACCTAATAAATCAGAGATACTTAATGAGAAAAGAATAATTCTACAATTGAGAAATAATCATAGGGAGTACAATGCTCATAATTCTCCAAAAAATTTAAAAGAGCCAGTCCAAAATGGTTCTAAGTCTTTGAAACATTGTTTGGAGGAGAGCTGCCTGGCCACTATCTCTGTAATAGTTTGGACTGTTACAGGAATAAGAAATAAATTTACATTATGTATAGCCAAAAAAATAAATAAATAAACCAAAAACAAGAGCTTGCCACAGTTCAGCTTTTCCCCTCAACCTTTAGGGATTAATTCCTGAAGCTGGAGGGAAAGGCATTTGCTGGGCCTCACACCCTTTTCCCTTTGGCAAGAGGGAGGTGTGACTTAATAAGAGGTGATGGGTTCCTATTCTGTCCCCACAGCATTGCCTTAGCAGATCTTAGGCTCAGCCTTTGTCTCTCTAGGGGTGCAGGGGTTGGGGGAGGAAAAAAGGCAGTTGGGAGCATTTGTTGGGTTTGTAGTTCAGTGAAAGGCTGGATGAGGTTCACGATTTGGCTGTTTTGCAGGGAATCAATTCCAGCACTTGCCAAAGGAGGGAGATGTTTCATTTTTTGTTTGTTTGTTTTTAGAACTGACAGGGATTTGATTTCTCTGTGAAGTCACAGTTAATGTGCTTTCAGGCATCTGTTGGTTTGTTTTTATCATCAAAGTTTTATTCTTACCATTTAATGCCAAGAACGGAGTTTTTTTCAGATGAGGCAATAAACTTCTGCCCTGTCATCTACAATGTCAGAAGGATTTCCATACAGCTAGCTACATTGTCTCCTTTGTCATTAATTATATTGACTGCCACAGAATATTCTTATGTAACCCAAAGTCACTTGAGTTGGATTTTTTTTTTCTTTCTTTCCAGCAGAGGCCAAGGGGAATGTTGGTATTCCACAGTGACACGAGGAATTAATGAGATGACAATGTGAGTAAGAAAATCTCAGGGCTCAGAAGAGGGAAGAAAATTAACTTTATTCTCCTTTATTAGAGGCACTTAAATTTCATTCTGCTTATTTGAGTGGGAGAAAAAGAACTGAAAATACTCCCTTTGCCTCCTAACACCTTCCCTCCTACCTAGCACCACACTTTTGCCATGTATTGCTCTTCTAATCTTAACCCCTTTTGCACCCTGACTTCTCTAAGGATAGAGAGTAAGGTGGCAAGAGTGAACCTGAACAAACAAAGGAAAAAGGGAGAGAGATAGGGGAAAACATCCAGACCCTTCAGGGAACAGAGTAGAAGCAATCCCCGACATCTCTCCCCTTAGAGCCTTAGTATTTAGCAGAATGGTTAAAAGTGTGGGGTTTAGACACAGACTGCCTGGGTTCCTCTCCTGGCCCTAGTGGTGCCTCTTTGGGCAAGTTTCTAAATCTCTTACAGCCTCCAGTAGCTCATCTGTAAAATGGAGATAATAGGAGTATTCACATAATGTAAAGTGTGTGGCACAGTGCCAAAACAATTAGTGTTCAGTGTAATGATGCCTAATATTCCAGTGCTGGCTACAAATTTTTTTTGAGCACCATTTGTAAAAACTGAAGCAGGCTAGTAAAATAGGAAATCAATAGATGGATCTGGAACCTGGCAAGAAGTCCACGTGGATATCAATACCCCCAAGATGGCTGCTGGAAACCTCTCACGAGAAATCCCATTCAGAATGAGATTTCCTCAAGAATCCAGAAGAAGCCCCAGATATTCTCCAAGGACCTTATCACTGGGCCTTCCTGGGAGATTGATGGGTGGGGTAATCAATCAAAACAGCAAACAGCTGGGACTCCTCCCATGTCATTAACAAAGGGGTGAAATAATTAATGGTTTAAAAAGCAAGTACAAAGGCTGAATAGTCTCTCTCGTGCGCTCTCGCTCTCGCTCTCAACTTTGGACCCCTGTTCTGCCCTTCTTCACCCCCACCTGGATAAATATGCAAGTAAAACCTGGGCATTTCCCATAATGGGAAATAGTATTCTATAAAAACCTGGGCATTTCCCATAATAGGAAATGGTATTCTATAAATCAGCCCTCTTTATCACTCTTCAGCCCCTTCCTCTCTACCTGGGACCTATGATCTGTTATTTTCCCCCATTTCTCTTCCCTCCCTACCTTAATAAATTACTGGCCTAACCGATGTGCTGTTGAAATTCATTTCCTGTAGCTTAGTCAAGAACCAAGACAAAATCTGGTAACAAAACTGTTACTACCCTGAATTCAATGCAAGGGATGTAAGGGCACAAGAATAAAAGTTCCTTAATCTCAAGTAGGTGTTAGTCTTAGTAGGGGTGTCCAAGCACATCCCCAAGTGGAATATTAAATAGCAGTACAAATGTTTTTTGTTGTTGTTGTTGTTTTTTCTCAGAAGTCTAGAGCCCCATCTGCAAAAATATAAGCTAGAACTTGGCCGCAGTAGGTTCCAAGAGAACTAGCCGGCAGATACCAAGGCCAGCAGAGGTGATCAGGAGAAAATTCTTGGAGGAGCGATTGAGGGAAAGAATAAGGGATGGTGGGAGGACTTGTACGAGAATAAGCAACAGCCTTCCAGGGAGCAGGATGAGCAGAAGCACGTGTGGGACAGAGCGGGTGGGGGAGTTATCAGCATGTGGTAAACAGGAATTGCTTCCTTCCCAAATGTCTGAGTTAAGGAGATGTCTCAGAGTTTTGCTAGAGCCCCGGGGGGACTTGCCCTCTTACAAGTGTGATGTGCAGGATGTGGCTGAAAGTTCTTCGGCTTTTGTGATACTATTTTAGTTCTGTGAGCAAAAGAGAGAAGTCAGGTATAGTAAGACCCTTACAGGTTATTTACAATGCAGGAACATTCTTTCATGGTTCAAAAAAGAAAGGAGTGATGTCAACAGGAAGCTTCTTAGCATTATTTGAGGCATACTATAGGTGGTGCTCATTTAAAAGGAAATTCAGTTGCATTCAATAAATACTGAGGAGCACTTACTCTGACCCCGTGGACACCTGGGCCCCTGCCTTTCTGGAATTCACTACCAAGCAAGACGGACAGATATTAAACATTTACGTCAGAAGAATATCTCATCACAAGGGAAGTAGAAGATGCTATAAGAACAAAATTAGGAGATTTTAACCTAATTTTGCAAGTAAGGGAAGACTTCCTAAAGGAAATGGTTATTTGAGTGAGACTTGAAGGATTGAGGAACTGGAGGTAGACAGGAAAAGGGAGGTGGAGGTGCTGAAGGGGGGCTGCCTTTTCAGGCCTGTGGGTAGCTGTAGGGAAGCTTTGAAGTCCAATACAGCCAGGGGTAGGGGTCAAGGGGCAGAGTGCCAGATGTGAAAGGGGAGAGGTCACAATTGTATTTGTTAACATTTATTAATACCGACTTTACAAGATCCTGTTCTCATCCCTTTACGTGTGTTAACTCACATATTCTCACAACAGCCCTTTGACAGAGGCTTTGTTATTATACACACTTTACAGATGACAAAACGGGGCCAGAGAGTTAAGTTCTCCAAAGTTGTGCACATGAAATGGCAGAAGTGAGATGCAAACACAGGTAACCAAACTCTAGAGCCTACATTTTCTTTGTTTTTTATAACATCTCTATTGAGGCATAATTTGCATACCATACAGATCAGCCATTCAAAGTGCACAATTCAATGGTTTTTAGTATAAAGAGCCTATGCTTCTAACAAATATCACAGAAAGATTAAAATAAATATACAGGGAAGCGGCTGTGGCTCAATCAGTAGGGCTCCCATTTACCATATGGGAGGCCCCGGGTTCGGTTCCCTGGGCCTCCTGGTGAAGGCAAGCCCGCCCGCACGGCGTGGTTAGCTGACCCAGCGAGCACAAGCAGCAAGGGGGGGATAAATGAATAAATAAATAAAATCTTAAAAAATAAATAAATAAATAAATAAATATACATATGTTTTGTATGTGTATATAGAACATATGTATTTGTTTTTATGTAATTTGATATACATGAACATTATATATGTTATCTAAATATAGACATATAAATGTTATGTGTGACTTTCTTATAGAAATACATGTGTTTGTGTGTATATATATAAACCTATATAACCACAGTATTATGGTGTGTATATATAGAGATACACACGTTTGTGTGTGTGTGTATATATATATACACATATATATTATATAACCACAATATTATAGTGTGCACTATGTGTCATATTAAGGTGTTTAGACATTGTCTTATTGGTAATGAGGAGACACTGAAGGGTTTCAAACTGGGGAGTGACAAGATCCAATTTGTGTTTTAGAAAGAATACTCAGGCTACTGTGAGGAGGATCAGTCATCGAGTTAGTTCAAAAAGGCATTTTAAAAATGAAAGTTTGCAAGCTGCTCTGTAAGATTTGTCATGCTCACAGACAGCTCACAGTGCTCCCCCCCCCCCCGCCCCCACTCTCAGCCCAAAGGAAGCTGGCTGAGTTTACGATGAAGGGAAGGAAAGTCGCGGTTAGAAAGAACATAGGCATGGCAGATGAGTTCTGAACACACTGCATTCTTCTTTCTACTAAGTTGCTTGATGTGAGCTGCTCAGAGGTCAAAGCACATTTAAAGTACTTGTATTGTACCATGGACCTGTGGAAGAGATTGCATTTAACCAAACAAAGGGGAGAGGCGATATGAAATCAATATGCAGGATGCCTATGAGCTGTAGATGAAGGCAGTGAGCTTTTTTTCTTTGGCTGTTAAATGCATCTCAGCTGCCAGGGGAAATGACTTTTCCCTTTCAAGTCCCTTCTGTCTCCCTGACTGGTTATTGGGGAGTGAGAAGGCTCTAGTGGTTCCGCTGTTTGTTTAATGAGGACGTTCTTGCATGAGTGCCTCTGCAAGTTCTTCTGCCCTCTTTCTTCCTCCCAGGGCTGTGAAAATATGTCTCTCCTTAGCAAAGTCCAAGCAAAGACTTCTGGGGGAGCAAGGAAGGTGCCAGGGCCCTGGATTTCTAAGGCATGGTCTCTTTCTACCTCTGGGAACTTATGCTCAGGTATGGGATGTGAGAAATACATGAGAGACTCACGTGTAAGGCCATGTGCCCTAAAAGTGGCCCAGAGAATTGGGGCCTTAGAAATTCCAAACAGAAGGTTTCACAGATTTGAGTTAGCCCTTAAAGGAACTATTTTTATTGGGAAAAAAAAAATATGTGCAGCCACTCTTACCCTTGTGTCTCAACTTTGTAACTGAATTTTAGTTTAAAAATTGCTTTAGTTCTGTCACCTGAACAATTGAGGAATGACAAATGAAATACAGGATAAGATTTAAAGTGACTGGTTTTTAACATGATCGCTTCTCTCTTTCTCTCCCCATCTTCTGCCCACCCTCCTTTTCTTCTTACCTTCTGTATTAGTCAGTCAAAGGGGTACTGATGCAAAGACCAGAAATCTGCTGGCTTTTATAAAGGGTATTTATTGGGGGTAGAAGTTTACAGTCACAAGGCCCTAAAGAGTACAACTCAAGGTACCATAAGAGGTACTTGCTCACCCAAAGTCATTTGCCACGTGTTAAAGCAAGATGGCAGGCGATGTCTACAAGGGTTCAGCCTTCCTTCTTCCTCTTAAGGCTCTGTGGTCCCAGCTTCTTCTGATCTCAGCTATAGGCTGGCATAAGGCTCATCTCTCTTCTTGGGGCTCATTTCTTTCCAGGTTCAGCTGCTCTATTCTCATCACAAGGTCAGCTATAGACTATCAGGTTGGGGCCCCTGCCATGTCTAATGAGCTGTCTCTCTTCCTCTGTGTATCTGCTTCCATGTGAGAGTCTGTTTTATCAGCCCACCAAGGTGCTGGGACTCACTGTTGAGTTACATTCTAACAGTGTGGATGAATCAAAGCCCTAATCTTGATTGAATAAAGTAAAAGTGAAACCTCTGAATTTAATACAATCAAAGGGTATTAAATTAAAAGGTGCCCAGAGGAACTGATAAGTTTATAAATATAATCTTTATCTCTTTTTGGAATTCATAAATAATATCAAACTGCCATACCTTCCATGATTCCCAGACAGAAAAGTTATACATGTGTGAGAAGCCAGTTATGGGCAACATCTGTGCTGCCACAAATCATGAGTGGGTTCATACACAAGCTGGAATGAGATCCTAGAGAACTGAATATATATCATCATTTGCATTTTAGTTCAATGAGAATATTTGCATATTTTTTGTTATTATCTTATGTGATTCTCAAAACCATTCTAAAAGGTACTCAGGATTGAAAAAAAGAGAGCTGCATTTTAGAGATTAAAAGTTAGAAGCCTGCAAAAGCAAAATACTGTGCTAAGGGCCCATACCTCAAGTGTATTTGTGCCTAAACCTCATACTCAGGCTCTGGCTAGAGAGTTCACTAGAATCTAAAAGTCATAGTAGTTAGGCTCCTTCTGGGGATGATGCAAGGAATTCTAAGAGATGCACTATTATCCATGAACACTGACCTGATGTTCATGTTATGTGTTCATTTTAAAGCAGGGGGCCTTCAGCTTTTTTTCTGCCATGGACTCTTTCATCTGTTGAAGCCTATGTGTCCCCTCTCAGAATTATCCTTTTAACTGCATTAAACGAAATACCTGAGATTACCAAAGAAAATCAATTATAATGAAATACAGTCATCAACATGTCAGAAAACAATTTCGGGTTATAATAATACATGTCATTCTTTGGTAAAAACATTTTAAAAGATCCAGGTGTAGGTCTAATAACTACTATCATTCCAAAGTTGTGATGAGCATAAGCAATATTTTGAGATATACACCACAACTTTACAGTGATATGAAATATCTGATTTCTATTAGTGACAGAGGCACAGTTATGAGTAGTTATTTCAGCCAGTTACCTGCATTCACAATTGAAGGACATGCTAAGATGTTAAATAGATATTAGTGGAAATAATGATGTAAAATTTATCCCTTTCAGGTTCACAGACCTACTGAGTCCTACCCATGAATCCTGGCATTTTTTTGTCCTCAGGTAAAGCCCTCCTGTTCTAATCTAAGAGCTTAGTAAGCACTTATTACAGGTAATCATTATTATAGGGTGGGGATTTGGTTAAAATATAGCAATGCATAGGACGTGACACCAAGCCCTGAAGTATGTCTGTGTCATTTCATGTTCATTTTCATGGACCAGACCAAAGGGCTTCCTGTTCAGTGTGGAGCTTTATCATTAAATTCTGAGGAGCAGTTAACTTGGAGCTGGCAGAAGGGGAGGGTGTTACAGCACACTAGTACCAGGCAAAGGTTCGCAAATGGGGTGATTTTGCCCCTAAGATATTTGACGATATCTAGAGACATTTTTGGTTTTCACAAGTTGGGAAGATGCTACTGGCATCTAGTAGGTAGAGGCCAGGGATGGTGCTCAACATCCTACAATACAGAACAGCGACCTCTCCACTACCATCACCACCATCCACACACAAACCAAGAATTATTCAGCCCCAAATGTCAATAGTGCCAAGGCTGACAATCCCTGGAGCAGAGGAAACAAGTAGAGAACCCTCAGTGAAGTGCCACTGTAAGTAAACCTATGCAACCCCCTGGTTCTGTGTCCTCCATCCCCCTTGCATGATTGTGTGTCCTTCTTTCTGATTTTTCACAGAATCTGTTAAAGATCACAGATTACATTTGTTCCTCTTGGCCTCCCCCTCCATAGTCCCTGGTGTCAGGATGTACACACAGTAGGTGTACAATTAAGGTTATACACTGGTAAAGATGACCCTGCTGTCCCTTCAGCCTAAGCCTTGGACCCAAAGCCTTGGACCCAAAGCAGAGTAAGGAACTCAAGATGCAGGTTCTGCAGCAGATAGCTCTTTGGAGTACAGCAGAGAAAACAGAAGCTACAGGAAAGGGGATTGAATCTCATCCTCCCATTCAGGGCAGTGTGAGCCCAATGGCCTTCTTTTGTCTATGAAGCAAAGAATGTAACATCCTGGGCAACAGATTCCTAATGGGAAGTCTCATTTCTTCTTTATACAGCATTAAGGATGCCTATCATAAAGGATGGATATCCTGTCCTCTTATATATATCCTCTTAAAGTTGAAACATAAGTTAGGAGGCATTTATAATAATACTGGCATTACTTGAGCTCCTAATATGTGCTTGGTATGCTTTATACCCTTTATATTCATGACTTCACTCAACCCCATGACATAGGGCTTTCTTTTGATACTTCTCCCACATCCCTTTCCGTTAAGGACCAGATTCATTTACTCAGTTACAAATACCTTCTCTTATAGGGGCAAAGGATAGGACAGGCTGGGTCTATCATCCCAGGCATTTAAAATGGCAAATGCTGAGTTGTATGGTGTGTGAAAAATCCCTTGTAGCCTACTACAATGACACAGGTGTGATCTCACAGTTGGATCTGATTCTTTACAATTCTGAGTTTTGTCAAAATCTTTGATAATTCCTTCTCTTCCTATAAGGCTGATTTGGCCAAATCCTGAATTGATTCTTCAAGTTATAATCAATTGCTCTATGGGCAGATGATTTCTGTGAGACCCTGGATCTCTGAAAGTCCCTGTGCTTTAGTGGATTAGGGGGAATGTCAGCTTCATCCAATTAGTGAGCCTTCTCCTTGAGTTGTTTCCATTTGTCATGAAGGAGTTTTTGCATTTCCTGAGTAAGAAGGTTTAGAAAATGGGCCTAGTCTTATTGAATTGTTAGTGTCCAGTGTCTCTAAAATTGGTCCTTGGGGTAGGATTTTTTGAGAGGTTTAAAAACATTTATAGATTGCTTTTAACAGTCTTAGATGGAAGTCTTGCCTTTAGACTTAAATTAATCATAGTTAGCTTTCTCTTATGACTTAAAGGGGGTCTACTCATAAAGTGGACAGTCTTTAAAGATCAAAAGAGTCTAGCTGATCCAGGGAGAAGTCCCTGAGTGGTGCCATTTATCACTAACATTTGTAGTTTATTGTGTAATTGGAAAAGCTTATTCACCTCTAATTTGGTCTTCACAATAAATTTGAGCCATAGGCCAGGCAGTGGATTATGCACAATATAAAGATGCAGAAATTAATCCTTGAACAGTTAAAATACTTAGAATCAACTAGTAGGCTTTTTGCTGAAATCAAAGAGAGTCCCAATATTCCAATATATTAACAACTAGGCTACAACGTTAATTGAATGAAACAAAACCATGAGTTAGAAGACCCACGTTCTAGGATCAACACTCTTGTAAGTTAAATCTATACCACTGCTGAGTTTATAGATAAAAATTTGCAATTTTGAAAGACTATATTTTCTTCTTTTTAAAAACAAGATTAGCATATTTATTTTCCTTCTGTTACATGTACTGTAAACTTTTCTCATTTTCATGAGTTCTTTTTTTTTCCTTTCTTTTAGAGAAGTTATAGGTTTACAGAAGCATCATGCATAACAGAGACAGATCCCTTATATTTTCTATCATCCACAAAAATGAAGTGGCATGAGCCAAGAGTGGCTTTGCTCAGCTATCAAATGATAGAATATGAAATCCCTTGGGAATTTAGGGTAGAAAGGGATATCTCTTGGAATTGTCTTTGATCAAATTCTGTGATTCATTGGTAACTGTGGTGGTTTGGAATTGTATGTACACCATAAAATCATGTTCTTAAAGTTAATCAATCATTGTGGGTATACCTATTGTAAGTAGGACCTTTTGAATAGGTTACTTTAGTTAAGGCGTGGCCCAGGGTGGGTCTTAATCATCTGACTAGAGTCTTTTATAAAGGGGATGAATGGATAGAAAGAGAGAGAGACAAAGACAGTGTGCCACAGAAGCAAGAAGCTGAAAGCAACAAAACCCCAGAAGAGAAGGGAGAGACAAGTAGATGCTGCCATGTGCTTTGCTGTGTGACAGAGGAGTTCAGGATCACCTGCAGCCAGTCTTTGGGAAGAAAGTATCACCTGATGATGCCTTGATTTGGACATTTTTCTCAGCCTGAAAATTGTGAGCTTGTAAGCTAATAAATTCCTATTGTTGAAGCCAATGTATCATAGTATCTGCTTTGAGCAGCTTAGCAAACTAAAACTGTAACTTTTCATTTAGGACATACATTTCTTTATATACAGGAGTCCCAATTGGAACTCAGAGTGGGACTCATTTTTAAAATAAGAGGCAGTAAAGAAATAATTGGGATCAGGCATCCTTGAGAGCTTAAAGCTTATTCACATTTAAGCAGAAGCCATCATCATACCAATTTTTGTCTGTTCCTTCTACCATTCTAATCACCAAATCACAGAAAGGAAATAATAAAAATATTTTAATTTATTTAAATTGAATTGAATTGAATTGAATTGAATAATGAGGAAACAGCATACAGACCCCACATTTGATTCAATGTGGAGGAAAAGGGAGGAGACATGTATTTTTGTGAGTGTGTCCTTGTAAATGAATCTCAGGTTAGACTTGAACCAAGCGTCCTAAGCACACACCTTCCTGACCTTAATCAGATTTTAATATCAAGTCCTGGTACTCCCACTCACTAGTAGTAGAATCATATACAAGTCAGTAACCTCTCTGTCCTTCAAGTGTACAATGGAGGTGTCAATACTGTGTTCCTAGTTGGTCACTATGGGAATTAAGAAACTTATATAAGCTTACCATAGTTCCTCACGTATGCTAAATTCTCAATAAATGTAACAGCTTTTCTTATCAATTTAAAAATTAAATTAGATTGTGGGATGATGGTGATGGACTATAAGGCAGAGCTCAGTGCTCTCACAAAAACAACAGAGAAAGAGCTAAAAGCTGTCCGAGGGACCTGCTTTGAGAGTTGGCAGAACAAGACAGTGCTACACAATTCCCAGGATGGTGAGGGACTGGGAGATGAAGAAACTGAAACTACAAAAGTGAGTTACCAAGCCCCTGCAGTGGCTGGGAAGGGTTCCCCTCCCCCACTCCCAAAATATTAAGCTGGCATAAAATTTTGGCTCACTGCAGCCAACTGAGAGGGGAACAGACATCTTCCTCCCTGTAAGCTGTTTCAAGGGAAAAGGGAAGTGGAGTTGGGGTGTTTTTCTTCAGTGAATTTAGCCAGCAGAGCCCTCTTTGAATCTCCACTCTGGAGATTGAACACAGGAACACAGGAAAGCCTAGACTAAAACACATCCATGGAAAGGTGCGTGGGTGAGCGCCATCTGCTGGCTAGTCTGGAAATTGCAGGGACAAAAATTGTTCTCAGTGCTCTCTGTATCCTACCCCTGGGAGAAAATCTGCACCCCACTAGTGAGTCCCTGGCCCGATTTTGATAACTGAAGCCAGAAAATTTTAAAGACTTAGAATAAGTTGAACCAAATATTAAAGAAGAGCTGTGGGAAAAAAAAACAATAGGCAAGAGAGAGAAATTGGTGATCAGAGTAAATGCATCAACATATTCAGATGCTTAAACATCAGCAGAAAACTACAAGTCATACTAGGAAACGGGAAGAGATGGTCCAGCCCAAAAAGCTAACCAAATATCCTGAAGAAATATCGATTAATCAGTGATAATCAAACAATTCTCCTAAACCACTTCAAAGAATTTAAAGAAAATATGACTAAAGAAATAAAGGATATTAAGAAGACAATAGGTGAGCATAAAGAACAATTGGAAAGCCTGCAAAGAGAAGTAACAGATTTTAAGGGGATGAAAGATACAATGGATAAGATTAAAAATACATTAGAGTCACACAAGAGCAGATTTGAATTGCTTGAAGACAGAATTAGTGATTTCAAAGATAGAACATCTGAACTGGAAAAGACAGGCGAACAGAAAGTGAAGAGAATGGAAGAAATGGAACAAAGTCTCAGAGAATTGAATGACAGTGCAAAATGCACAAACATCATTATTGGTGTCCCAGAAGGAGAAGAGAATGGAAAAGGGGCAGAAAGAATAACTGAGGAAATAATGACCAAAACTTCCCAACCCTTATGAAAGACATAAATATCAATATCCAAGAAGGAAAACACACCTCAAGCAGAATAAATCTGAATAGACCTACCCTGAGACAACTACTAGTCAGAATAACAAATATCAGAGATGAAGAGAGGATTCTGAAAGCAGCAAGAGAAAAGCAAAACATCACATACAAGGAAACTCGATACAATTAAGTGCCAACCTCTCATCAGAAACCATGGAGACAAGAAGAAAGTGGTAAGATGTGTTTAAGGTACTTAAAGAAAAAAACTGCCAGCCAAGAATTCTGTATCCAGCAAAACTGTCCTTCAGAAATGAGGGTGAGTTCAAAGTCTTCACAAATAAACAAAAACTGATAGAATATGTTATCAAAAGACCAGAATTAAAAGATATACTAAAAGAAATGCTGCAGCCTGAAAGAAAAAAATAAGGGTGAGATATTTGGAGAAGAATTTAGAAATGAAGATTATTAGGAAGGGTAAACTAAAGGATAAGCAGACAGACAATAGAATGATATAACAATAGAGAGCAGAAGGACAAAATGGATGAAGTAAGTAATGCCTTTATGGTTATAACATTGAATGTTAGTGAATTGAACTCCCCAATCAAAAGACATAGACTGATAGAATGTATTTTTTTTAAAAAAGCGATTTATATGTTGTCTGCAAGAGACCCACCTCAGACGTAAGGACACAACCAGGTTAAAAGGGAAAGGTTGGAAAAAGGTATTCCACAAAAATAGTAACCAAAAAAAGAGCTGGAGTAGCGATACTAATAACAAACGAAATAGATTTCAAATGCAAAACCATTATAAGGGATGAAGAAGGTCATTATATATTAACAAAAGGGGCAATTCACCAAGAAGAAGTAACTATACTTAATAGTTGTGCACCTAACCTGAGTGCCCCAAGATACATGAGGCAAATGCTGGCAAAACTGAAGAGAGAAATAGATGTCTCTACAATAATAATTGAAGACTTCAACACACCACTCTCGGTATCTGATAGAACATCTGGACAGAGGATAAATAAAGAAACAGAGAACTTGAATAATATGATAAATGAATAAGAATTAACAGACATCTATAGAGCATTGCACCCCAAAACAGCAGAATACACTTTCTTTTCAAGTGCTCCTGGATCCTTCTCTAAGATAGACCATATGTTGGGTCACAAGACAATCTCAGTAAATTTAAAAAGATTGAAATTATGCAAAATACTTTCTCTGATAATAACATAATAAAGCTATAAATCAATAATTGAGGGAAAAAGGGAAAATTCATGGAGATTAATCAATGGTCTTAAGTAATCAGTGGGTCAAAGAAGAAATTGCAAGAGAATTCAGCAAATATCTTGAGACAAATGAAAATGAGAACACAGTATATTAAAATCTATGGGACACTGCAAAGGCAGGGCTGAGTGGAAAATTTATAGCCCTTAATGCTTACATTAAAAAGAAGAAAGAGCTAAAATTGAAGATCTAATGTACACTTGGAGGAACTCGGGGGGAAAAAAAGCAGCAAACGAATCCCAAACAAAACTGAAGGAAAGAAGTAGTAAAGATCAGAGCAGAAATAAATGATTGAGAAAAACACAATAGAGAGAATAAAAAAAAAAAAAAGTTGGTTCTTTGAGAAGATCAACAAAATCGAGCGACAAAGGAAAAAATAGAAAAGATGCAAATAAATAAAATCAGAAATGAGAGGAGGGACATTACCACTGACCCTGCAGAAATAAGAGAGATCATAAGAGGATACTATGAACAACTGTATGCCAAAACCTAGACAATGTAGAGGAGATGGAAAAATTCCTAGAAACACACAAACCACCAACACTGACCCCAGAAGAAATAGAAGACCTCAACAAACCAGTCACAAGTGAGGAGACTGAAACAGTCATCAAAAACCTCCCAAAGATGAAAAGCCCAGGACCAGATGGCTTCACAGGTGAATTTTACCAGTCATTTAAAGATGATCTAATACCAGTCTTGCTCATGCTCTTCCAAAACATTGAACAGGAAAGAACACTACCAAACTCATTCTATGACGCCAACATCACCCTAATACCAAAACCAGATAAAGATACTACAAAAAAAGAATTATAGACCAATATCTCTAATGAATATAGATGCAAAAATTCTCAACAAAATACTTGCAAACAGAATCCAAAAGCACATTAAAAGAATTAGATACCATGATCAAGTGGGTTTTATCCCAGGTATGCAAAGGTGGTTCAACACAAGAAAATCAATTAGTGTAATAAACCACATTGATAAATTGAAGAGGGAAAAATCACATGATCCTCTCAATTGATGCAGAAAAGGCATTTGACAAAATCCAGCATCAGTTCTCGATAAAAACATTCCAAAAGATAGGAATAGAAGGACGCTTTCTCAATATGGTAAAGTGCATATATGAAAAACCTACAGCTGGCATTGTACTCAGTGGTGAAGGACAAAGCTTTCCTGCTGAGATCAGGAACAAGACAAGGATGCCCACTGTCACAATTGTTATTCAATATTGTGCTATAAGTTCTAGCTAGAGCAATTAGGCTAGACAAAGAAATAAAAGGCACCCAAATAGGAAAGGTAGAAGTAAAACTTTCACTGTTTGCTGATGATATGATGCTATATCTAGAATCTCCTGAAAAATCCACAACAAACCTATTAGAACTAATAGACTAGTTCATCAAAATGGTGGGATACAAGATAAATATGCAAAAATCAATAGTGTTTCTATACACTACTGATGTGCAATCTGAGGAGGAAATCAGAAAAAAAAAAATCTATGTATAATAGCAACTAAAACAATCAGATATTTAGGAATAAACTTAGGCAAGTACATAAAGGACCTGTATTCAGAAAACTACAAAACATTGCTTAAAAAAACTGAAGACTTAAATAAATGGAAGGACATTCTGTGCTCATGGATTGGAAAACTAAATATTGTTAAGATGCCAATTCTATCCAAACTGATTCACGCAATCCCCATAAAAATCCCAACAACCTTTTTTGCAGAAGTGGAAAACCAATTATCAAATTTATTTGGAAGGGTCAGTGGCCAAAAAGATCTTCAAAAAGAAGAAGGAAGTTGGAGAACTCTCACTTCCAGACTTTAAAACATATTACCTAGCGACAGTGGTAAAAACAGCATGATACTGGCATAAAGACAGACATATTGACCAATGGAATCTAATTGAGAACTCAGAAATAGACCTTTAAATCTATAGTCAAGTGAATTTTGACAAGGCAGTCAAGCCCTCCCAACTGGGCCAGAACAATCTATTCAAATGATGCTGGGAGAACTGGATATCCATATCCAAAAGAAAGAAAGAAGACCCCTGTCTCACATCTTGTACAAAATTTAACTCAAAATGGATCAAGGACCTACATATAAAAGCTAAAACCATAAAACTCTTAGAAGAAAATGTAGGGAAACATCTTCAAGATCTTGTGATAGGCAGTATTTTCTTAAATCTTACACCCAAAGCACACGCAACAAAAGAAAAAATAGATAAATGAGACCTCCTCAAAGGTAAACACTTTTGCACCTCAAAGGACTTTGTCAAAATGGTGAAAAGGCAGCCAACTCAATGGGAGAAAATATTTGGCAATCACATATCCTATAAGGGTTTAATATCTATCATATACAAAGAGATCATACAACTTCACAATAAAAAGACAAACTACTTGATTAAAAAATGGGCAAAAGACTTGAAAAGACAGTTCAAAGAAGAAATAAAAATGGCAAAGAAACACATGAAAAAATGTTCAACATCACTAGCGATTACAGAAATGCAAATCAAAACTACAATGCAATATAATTTCACACCTATTAGACTGGCCGCTATTAAAAAGTCAGAAAACTGTAAATGTTTAAAAGGGTGTGGAGAGATAGGAATGCTTATTCACTGTTGGTGGTAATGTAGAATGGTACAGCCACTGTGGAGGACTATTGGGCAGTTCCTAAGGAAGTTGAATATAGACTTGCCATGTGACCTGGCAATGCCATTATTAGGTATATACCCAGAAGAACTGAGAGCAGAGACACGAACAGACATCTGCACACTGATGTTCATAGCGGCATTATTCACCATTACCAAAAGTTGGAAACAACCCAGGTGTCCATAAACTGATGAATGTATAAGCAAATTGTGGTGTATACACATGATGGAATATTATGCAGCAGTAAGAAGAAATGAAGTTGTGACTCATATGACAACGTGGATGAAGCTGGAGGACATTACACTGAGTGAAGCAATCTAGACACAAAAGGACAAATACTGTATGATTGTGCTATTATGAACTAAATATACTGTGTAAACTCGTGGAGTTAATAATTAGAATATAGGTAACCAGAAAATAGAAGGAGGGTAGAGAATGGAAAGCTGAGGATTAATCGGTGCAGAATTATTTTAAAAAGGTTGTTTATAAATCTATGAAAATGAATAGACATGGTTAAAGCATATCATGGTGTTTGTAACTAGCAGTGCTATTGTATAGGTATGACAGTGGTTGAAAAGGAAAATCTAAAGTCATGTATATCACTTCTAAGAAAGCTAAAAAATGTAACATGGGATTGTATATGATGATAAAACCTCATGTAAAATACAAATATGGGTGATATTGCATATATAAGACTGTTTTTACAAAATATGAATACAAACATTCTAGAGAGAAGGAAAAGAATAGCAATTATGTACAGCAGGCAAGGCATAGAGAGAGATTGAGAGGTGATGAGTTTTGCTGTTTTTTGTTTATTATTATTATTGGAATAATGGAAGTGCTCTGACAGTGTTTGGGGTGATGAATGCACAAACATGTGATTACACCGAATAGCATTGATTGTACTCTTTGGATGGACTTAAGCTTTATTAATATGTATCAATAAAATTGAAAAAAATGTTTAAAAAGTTAAATTAACTCTCTAAAAACCTATTTCCTAGGGAGCAGGTGTACTCAGTGATTGAGCACCTGCTTTGCACGTACAAAGTTCTGGGTTCAATCCCAGGTACCTCCTAAAATCAAGCAAACAAACAAACAAAACAAACAAAAAACCTATTTTACTCATATGCAAATAGAAATGATATAGTGGCTAACTCCTGGGTTGTTATATTGATTGAGTTGCAAGATATATATGTAAAATGCCTGGCATGGAATAAGAATCTATCATTATTTGTTGTTGTTTAGAATCTTGAATCTTGTCTGTGAGTTAACAACTAAAAAATGAATCCTTAAAACATATGATGACATACACACGCAAAATAATAATGATAATAATAATGAAAACATCTAATTTCCCAATAACATTAATTTTTAAAATGCTAAGTAACACAGATTGAAAAGAATTCTAGCAAGAAAACACAGGAATGGTGTCCTCTGTCCAGTGAGTCACATAATGGGGAAAAATTGAGCTGAGCATGAGATCATAAGGGAGCCAGGGATTGCTGAGAACATTTGGGATATAATAAGGAGAAAATAAATAAGAACAGAGCAGCAGGGCCATAGAAGAGTGAGTAAACGCTTGAGTAGAATGTTTCCACACAGTCACCCAGCCTTCTGTGGAATACAGTAGAAAGAATTGCCCTAGGAAAATCAGCAGTGTAAAATCATAAAGTGCTTTTCTGCATTTAAGGTGTGTCGTCAGATATAAACAAGCTGATTGGTTCATGCAGACAAGCCATCACTTTTCAGTTACTTCAGTACTAAGGGAGGATAAAGTGGAAAAGCTAAGGGAACACAAGGATGTCATAATCCAGGCCAGGGATGGGCAAACTTTTTCTGGAATGTGCCAGACAGTAAATATTTTAGGCTTGTGGACAATAGGATTTCTTTTGCAATTCATCAACTCTGCCATCTGTAGTAGGAAAGCAGCCATAGACAATATATAAACAAATGAGTGGCTGTGTTCCAATAAAACTTATATTTACAAAAAACAGGTGGCAGGACAGATTTGGCTCACGGGCTATAGTTTGCCACTATGGTCCCATTACCTTTTCACCATTCAGTGTGTTGAAGATGATTCCAAATACAGGGTGCTAGACTATAATCCTCCCCTATGTTGAACCTTCAGCATCTTTCATAGTACTTGATAGGTACTCAAAAAATATTTGTTGGACAGATGGACAAGCTGACAGAGTGTTGTGGGACAAGAACATCATCAACACAGTTAACACTTACTGCCTTCTTACTGTGTGTCAGGCACTGTTCTGAGTACTTTACATGCATTACCTGATTCAAAATTCATAACAACCTAGGAAGTAGATACTATTATAGTTCATCAGGTATTAGAAGCAAGGTATAGTCCTGGCACTTGTGAGCTGTTCTAACTCAAAGGAGTCCCTGAAGCTCATTTTCTCTGCTCCCTTCAGATATATATGAGAATTACGAAAATCCTCATAAACTGTGAAGTGATATTCAAAGATTAATTTTTGTATCAGCCCACCTTCAGAGAACATAATTAGACTGAGATGATCCACAATAGGAAGATTTGACCCTTGGTATGTATTGGCCCAATGTGGAAAAATTGGGAAATTTTAGGGCAAATAATTATAATTATTGTTTACCATTATATCCCCAGTGCCCAGGATACTGCTTAACCCATAGCAGACATTAAATAAATATTGGCTGAAGGAAGAAATGAAGAAAGAAACAAACAAGTGAACAAATTTATCTACCTCAGTCCTGGAAGGGCAGGGCAATATGGCTAGAAATAGTCTGAGTGTTAGCTTAATAGGTCCCCTGAGAGACTGGGATCCAGATCACAGTATAAAATAATGGGAGATGCCTGATCTACTGACTGCTGCCTTGAAAGCTGAAACGTTTCCGTAATGGATCAGAAAGGCATTTTTCAGGATAACTTGGTAATTCATCTTTATTTCCTTGTATACATAGTACAATACCATTTAAAAGAGACAACAATGGGCAATGGCCGTCCCAGGGAATGGAGAGGGCCTGCATCTGCAGGCAGGATCATCCCACCCACCATATCCATGGGATATAAGCCCTCTCTCACTTGGAGTTGGAGTGGACATCACCATCCCAGTCCCCTCAGGATTGGGGGAAGAACTATGGACTAGAGTGGACTTGATGGTGTTCTCTTGTTCACATATGGTGATTCTAGCAATGCAAGAAATTATAACAATGAGGTGGAGCCAGTGGCCACTTGACACTTTTGGGGCAGGGAGGGGACGAGCAGTTGAAATACAGTGGCTTCTTTGGGAAAAAAAAAAAAAAAGAGAGATGCTAATGCATTTGGGTTAAAGTATATGGATTTACAGCCTGGGATGAAATATATTCGTAGATGGTATACGTTAATCCCATTTAGGGAAAGGGAAGAATCAACTTGAATCAGATTAGTATTGATTAATCGTCACTTGGATTGACAAAGCAGCAAATGATACACTTAGGAAATGCACAAATCGAGCTAAGCAGCACAGTGGATTTGGGTTTTGGCACTTGATTTTACTTTTTTCCCTTTAAAAGATAATCAATTCAACATCTAAGAATGTACTGTATGGCACTGAATAAGTCAGACCTCCTAGACACCATTTTTTTCTTTCTCTGTGACATCGGTGTTGTTCATAGGAACAAAGAAAAACTGTAAAAGCTCACCAGAAGGGTGTGCCTCTGGATTGTTAAACTGAGAGAGATGCTTACACCATTCAGAACAGGAGGAGACTTTTGAGCATACTTGTTTTCATAGCTCTTGTCTGGAATGGTGAAAACTGACAGCTGTTGCCTTGAGGATTTCGATTCATGCTAAGCAGGCATTTGAAGTTGAGTCATACAGGAATAATGCTCACTCTCAAAAAACATACTTGTTTTGGGGCTCCAGAGAAGTGTTTACCCTGCTTTGGTAATGTTAGGGACAGACAGTCAAGACAGAATTTTTCACCCCAGAAGGAAAACAATGCATTAGTCAGGGTGCTTTCAATTGCAAGTGATAGAAAATGAAATTAACCTGGCTCAAGGGACATAAAAAAGATGAGAATTTGCTGATTCACTTTACTGAAAAGTCCAGAGGTGGCAGACTGCTGCTTTTAACACGTGTTAGCCTCTTTATTGGTTCTGTTTTACCCTTATACAGGTTCCTTCAGGCAGCTCTGCTGGAGACATTTTCTTAGGCAGAGACAGACACCGTTGTCCCGGCATCCATAGCAGTCCTTGAAAAGAACTAATTAGCTGAGCTTGGGTCACATGTCCTTGGACCAATCACTATTTCTGGGGTTTTGCATATTCTGACTGGCCAGGCTGGGTCACCTTCTGTGTGGAGGAAGGGGGATAAAGGGTAAGGGGGTAAAAAGTGATTATCATCCCCATTAGTTTTCCCCAGTGCAAATAATTGGTCTAGTACCAAAAGGAAAGTAAGGGGATGTTGAATAGGCAAACACTTTAACTGTTCCACCTTCTTCCTTTGCCTCTTATGAAGATATGGTATCGCCTGAAATTTTTTCTTCAGACTTTGTTTTTTGCTAAGTCTGGAAGAGTTGCAAGGATGAGGGGCATAGGTGAAATGAAACTTCATTTTTTATTCTCTATAGCTATATTCCCTAACCCTGCTTGACTGCTAAACCAGGGTTTGATGCCTGTTATGAAGCATCTGAGGCAAAGGGAACTCGAGACTATTACAGGTGCTTTGGCTTGAGCTTAATGTAGCAAAGTAAAGAATTGGAAAACCTTTATCACATTTCAGAGACCTTAATTCACTGAAAACTAGCTAATGAGTGGTATTTTCTGTTCAAAGAGGCCACACTCAGTTAAGGTTGTTCTGGCACAGGGAGGGGTGTTAGACATGGATGTATGGAGATGAGGGAGGCAAAAAATAAATGAATAAATGACTATGGAGACATGTTTAGAAGGTATCTAAGGACACATTTGTTTTTATAAGAAACAGAACCCACCACCACCACTCCCACCCTACACCCTCCTACCCAAGCTAGGTCAAGGGAAAAGTGAAAGTGTCCATTACAACAAGGTTGCGAGAAGGCAACTCAGGAGCAGTCTATCTACATCCAGTCAAGCATCTTGAGATCTTCAGCTTCTAGAATAAAGGTATTCCCTCTGTCCCTCAGGTGCCATGTGGCCTCTTTTTCTCTGCTCTGCATTGTGACATTTTCTCATTGGGATACTACTACTTGTACAGCTGCCAGTCCCAAATATATATTTAGAGGTTAAAAGTGTGAACTCTGAGACTAGTTTGTCTGAGTTCTAATTCCTGTCTTATTATTAACTAGCTTTATAAACTTACTTATTACCAAACCTACCTAAGCCTCATGTTCCTCAACCACAGAGTTGGAAAGTTGGAAAGGGATGATATCTGTAAAAGCACCTAGCATGATGCCTGACACACAGGAGATACTCAGTACCATATATATGGAATCATTCAGTACATAGTTTTGTGAGTCTGGCTTCTTTTACTTAGAAAAATGTGTTTGAGATTCATGATGGAGAGTTTTTAATAGATCAAAATCAGAAGCTACCTTAAATCAGCAACTATTCCTGCCTTTTATAAAAACCTGACATTAGAGTAGAAGGTTCTGTGTGTCCTGTGGGAGGGGGGAGGAGAGAAACACCTTTACAGGAATCAGAGGAAAGAAGCAGATTGTGTCCCTGTCTTAGAAGAATTTAGAGATCTGGGGTCCTTTAAGGAGCAGAGCCCAGTTGTGCAGTTTCCTAGGTCTCCTCTCTAGAAAAGTGGCAAACTCTCAGAGTGGATGACTAGAGGCTGCAGCCTCACCAAAGATTCCAAGGCCATCTCTGTGGCATGAAAATTGAGAGTCAATATACTTTAAATGACCACTCTAGAAAAGGCAAAACTATAGTGGTAGCCAGTGGTTGGGGCTGGGGAAGGGGTTGACTACAAAGGGTAGCACTAGGGGATTTTTGGAGTGATAAAATTGTGCTATATTTGTTTATACTGGTAGATATATGACACTGTGCACTTGTCAAAACTCATAGAACTAGATACCACAAAGAATGTGTTTACTGTTTGGAAACAAACAAACAAACCTCTATCAAGGATATACAAAGGGCCTGGCTACCTGCTTGAAATGGAGGAAAGGGAAATATATGAGGAGAACAAACTCAAAAATTTCAAAAAAGTATCCAGCTACAGACAAACCTAACAGGATGTGTCATGTTAAACAAGTTACCTTGCCATGTTAAAAAGTTTTACTTTGGAGGTAATGTCATCAACATAGCAACATAAGACATCCCCTGGAAAAGTCTCCCTAAGAAACAGCTAATAAAAGGACAAATGCCACTTGCTTGGAATTCTGGAGGATGATATAGACTGGCAAAGGACTCCATAAACCTGAATGGAAGAAAAGGAGAAAAAAAAAAAACACCAAAAAAATGTAGGAGATCTATCACCTGGTCCTGCCAGTCTATACCTCTCTGCCTCACTTAGTCCTGTGCAACTTAAGAGTCACACAGAAGCAACATGGCCCGAGGACCTCCTGCCATAGATGCAGACCATAAAGCCACTCACAGCAGCAAGTTAGAAACCCATGCACATCCAGGCACAGGGACCCAAGTTGCAGAGACCCAGGGAAGAACATAAGTGGCTGAGGAGAGGAGCACGTACATACAAATAGGGCCCCACAAAATAAAAGAGACCATGGCAGAACCATTGGCAAGAGGTGTACATACTTAGCCTAGTTGCTGATTGCTGAATCACCTAAACAAAAAAACTGACCTTTTTGGATTGACCCAAGTTGGCTCCCTGCCAGGATACCCTAATAGGGAAGTAACTGGAGACAGAAAAGCTTCACAGGAAAAAAATTTTTAAGAAGGATAACTGATTTGCTGTATGGCAGGATAGGTCCCAGAACTTGAAAGTATAATAAAAAAGAGGGCACTAAGAGAGAGAGAGAGAGAGAGAAGTTAAACAAATCATAGGATCTGGGGAGAAAATTCTGCAGAAAATCAGAACAGATCAAGATTTCCAGAGAAGTAACAAAGGAAAGGATACTTTCTCCTCGAGGTGAAACAATTGCACATAAAAGGGCAATCTTAAAATCTTATGTAACGCATATCCAAGGTAAAAATCAGGTGCAAAAAGTTGACAAAATTTGAACTGTTAAACACAGGCTACTCTAAAGATCTAGTTAACTTGGACCAAGATTCGAAAAAGAACCTAAATATAAAGTCAATCTAAAATAAAACCTTAGGCAAGAGGGAGAAACTGACCTTAAAGTTAGGAAATTACAATAAATGACCTAGACATTAGCAAAAAATTATATGGCTCAGACAAGGGAAAAAAATTAAAACTTCAAGTCTCCTAAATCAATTCAAAGAGATGAAGGAAAATATGCATAGAAATAAACTAATGGTGGATATAGAACTAAAGGATATTAAGAAGACAATGTGTGGGCAAAAAGAAGAATTAAAAAGTTTAAAAAGAAACATAATAGAAATTGCAGAGAAGAAAGGCACAATAATGGAGATTAAAAATAAACTATAGGCATATTTCCTAATAGTGGATTCAAATAACAGATTTGAATAGGCAGAAGAAAGAATCAGTGAATTAGAAGACAAGATGATTGAAATCATTCAGTCAGAAGAGCAGAGAAAAGAATAAAAGAAATTGGGACACGTCTATGGGACTTGAGTGACATCATGAATTGTACCAACATACATATCATGGAATCCCAGAAGGAGAAGAGAAAAGAAAGGGGGCAGAAAGAATATTTGAGGAAATAATGGCTGAAAATTTCCCAACTCTTATGAAAGACATAAATATATATGTCCAATAAGTACAACACACTCCAAAGAGTAAACCCCATTAGACCTACTCTGAGACACATACTAATCACAATGTCAAATGCCAAAGATAAAGAATTTTGAAAGAAACAAGAGAAATAATATTCCTCACATACAAGGGATCCTCAATAAGACTAAATGCCAATTTCTCATCAGAAGCCATGGAGGTGAGAAGGCAGTGGTATGATATATTTAAGGTACTGAAAGAGGAAAACTGCCAGTCAAAAACATTTTATCCAGTAATACTGTCCTTCAAAAATAATGGAGAGTTTAAAACATTAACAGATAACCAGAAACAGAGAACGTTTGTCAACAAAAGATCAGTTCTACAAGAATTGCTAAAAGGAGCCCTTCAGGTTGAAAGGAAAAGATAGGAGAGAGTGGCATGGAGCAAAATGAAGAAGTGAAGATCTTCAGTAAAAGTAACTAAATGGATAAATGCAAAACTCAATAGTACTTTATCCTCAATATATAAATCTAATCTTTAATTCCTATAAGACTTAGAATGCAAGTGAATAAAAAATAGTCATATTTCCTAATAATGGACACACAAAATATAAACAAGTAATGTGGGACAAAAACAGCATAAAGAGAGGAAACAGAATGATACGGGAGTAGAGAATGTGTATGCTATTGACATTAAGTTGGCATCTGTTCAAATTAATAGGTTATAGATGTAGGTTGTGTAACACAAAGCCAGGCCAACCACAAAGAAAGTATTTTAAGAATATACAGAAATGGAAATGAGAAAGGGATCAGACACTTCACAAAATATCAACTATACAGAGAAGAATCCTGCAATAAAGGAAAAGAGGTAAAAAATGCAAGAAATATGAAAACCAAAGGGCAAAATGGCTGAAGTAAGTACTGCCTTTACAATAATGAGACTGTATTTATTTTTAATGTATTAAACTCTCCAATCAAAAGACACAGATTGGCAGAAAGGATAAAAAAGCATGATCCAACTATATGTTGTTTACAGAGACTCACCCTAGACCCAAAGAAATAAATAGGTTGAAAGTAAAAGGATGGAAAAAGATAATACATGCCAATAGTAACCAAAAATGAGAGCTGGGCCAGCTATGCTAATATCAGACAAAGTAGACTTTAAGTCAAAAGCTGTTACAAAAGACAAAAGAAGGACACAATATATTAATAAAAGGGGCAATCCACCAAGAAGAAATAACAGTCATAAATATTTATGGACCTAACCATGGTGCCCCAAAGTACACTGGCAAAACTTAAGGGAGAAATAGACACCTCTACAATAATAGCTGGAGACTTCAATACACCACTTTCATCATAGATAGAACACCCAGACAGAAGATCAATAAGGAAACAGAGAACTTGAATACTATGTTAATTGAACTAGATCTGGCATATACAGAACATTACACACCAAAACAGCAGGATACACATTCTTCTCAAATGCACCTGGATCATTTCTCCAGGATAAACATGTTGGGTCACAAAATAAATCTCAATAAATTTTAAAAGATTTCAATTATACAAAGCATCTTCTCTGACCACAATGGAATGAAGCTAGAAATCAATAACAGGCAAACAACTGGAAAATACACAAATATATATAAGTTAAATAATACACTCTTAATCAGTGGGTCAAAGAAGAAATCACAAGGACAATCATTAAATATCTTGGAACAAATAAAAAATGAGAATACAGTATATCAAAACTTATACATTGCAGCAAAGATAATGCTCAGAGGGAAATTTATAGCCCTAAATGCTTATATTAAAAAAAGAAGAAAGCACTAACATCAAAGATCTAACTGCACACCTGGAGGAATTAGGAAAAGAACAGCATCTAAACACAAAGCATGCAGAAGGAAAGAAATAACCAAGACTAGAACATAAATGAAATAGAGAATTAAAAAACAATAGAATTCTGATTTTGTGATAATCAGGGTAGGCTAAACATTTGCTATATTAGAAACCATGCATGTGTCCCCAGACCTAGTTTTTCTCCCTAGGTCTGGTTTTTAGAAAGCTGGTGATAAACTAAACCTGATTTATTATATGATCATCCTGTACGGGAAAGGACTGTAACTCCAGGTATCTTTGGTCAACCTTAAGAGATATAGCAGGGGGACAGATATGGCTCAAATGGTTGGGCATCCATCTTCCATATGGAGGGACCTGGATCCGATCCCTGGGACCTCCCGGTAAAAATTAAAAAAAGAAAAATATAGAAGGCACGTGGACCACTAGGCCCCATGTGCAGGTGAGTCCCCCAGACCCTGTGCACAGATGTGCCATCAGGCCCCACGAGCCACACAGAAATATGATGATGTAACAGAAGAGTGACACAAGGGAGAGCCAAGATGAGACAAGCCAAAAAAAAAAAAAAACAGGAACTAAGGTGGTGCAGGTGGTAGGATGCCTCTCTCCCACATTGGAGTTTCCAAGGACCAAATCCCAGTGAAGACAGGAGGAGAAGGATGAGAAGAGAGGGCAGGAAATGGACCCAGAGAGTGGCCCAGCAAATGGACACAAAAAACAGCAAAAATGAGGGGAGGGGTGTAAAAATGGATAAAAGTAAATAAATAGATAAATAAATCCTTTAAAAAAAATTATAGGGGAGTAAGATACAGACTATAGTTAGTAATAATACTTTGAAAATGCTCTTTCATAATTTGTTAACAAATGTTTCACAACAATGCAAAGTATTTGTGGTGGGGTGATGTGTGGGAGCCCCGTATGATGTTATGCATGTTTGTTTTGTAAGTCCACAATGTTTACTGAATACTTAGAGTTTATGTATGTTCGTGTATGGATGATATACTTCAATAAATTGTTAAAAGCAAAAACAAAACCAACAGAATTAACAAAACCAAAAATTGGTTATTTTAAAGATCAATACAATGTGGCAAAACTTTAGCTACCCTAACAAAGAATAAAGAGAGAAGTTGCAAATAAATCAGAAATGAGTGGTGGGACATTACTACTGACCCCACAGAAATAAAAAGAATCATAAATGGATACTATCAACAACAATATGCTAACAAATTAGACAACCTATTTCAAATGGACAAATTCCTAGAAACATACAAACAACCTACTCTAACTCTAGAAGAAATAGAAGATTTCAAGAAACCAATTACAAGTAAAGAGACTGAATCAGTCATCAAAAAACCTCCCAACACAGAAAAGCTGAGGACCAGATGGCTTCACAGGGGAATTCTACCAAATAGTCCAAGAAGAATTAATGCAAATCCTGTTCAAACTCTTCCCAAAAATTGAAGAGGCAGGAACACTACCTAACTCATTCTATGAGGCCAACATCATCCTAATACCAAAGCCAGATAAAGATAATAAGAAAATAAAATTATAAAGAAATTTTAAGTTATATATGTTACTAAAATAAAAATTTTTTTAAACTTAGACTTGTATAACACAAAATTGTGAATGATGGACTATAGTTAATAGTACAATTATAAAACTGTTTTCTCATGAATTGTGAAAAAAATATACCACACTAATACAATCTGTTACTAATAGGGAGGTATACAGGAACTCTGGATTTTATGTATGTTATGCATGACTTTTTTGTAAACCTACAATTTCTCTAATAAAAAAGATGGACTTTCTATTGTAGAAAACAGAAAGTCATCAAAGATTGAAAACCAGGCAAGAGGCCTGTTGTTCTTGGGCTTTGAGTAGTTGCTTTAAATGGAGTAAGTTAAAATAAGAGTGTGCTCTGTGAAACTGCAAGAACAGTTAGGGAGCCCTTCACTGAGACCATATAGCAATAGCCTGAACCATTTACTTTCCTGGCCAACTAATTATATTGCATCATAGTAGATATACTTGATATGGACCTGCTCATACTTCTTCCCTCCAGAAGCTTCTTGTGCCTCCGAAGCTTTTCCTGTCTAAGTGAAATTGAATTCAAAACATCTTGTAAATTCATGCTACTTGTTTAGATAAGCACAAAGATACGCAGGAGGTGGCCCTTGACTTTGAGACACTTACATTGTAGTAAAGGTTAAACATAATCAATGACTGACCCACATAACTAGAGAGAATGCAATAAATGCTTGTTCAAGGTATAAGTTACATATTATGGGAGCACAAAAGAAGGTGGTGGGAAGGGTCCAAAAGGTTTTATTTTGGAGGTGGCATTTGAACTGAGTGTTAAAGGATTTGATGCACTTAAGAAGAAAATAAAGAACATTATGAGCAAAGGCTAGGGAATGGGGAAACTGACCTGCTCAGCAATCAATGAAGAGGTGCTCTAGTATAGTATAAAGGAACAGTAACAGTGATTTTCAACATTTGGTCATTAGGCACAGTTCAGAAAGACTTCAGATGATGAGTATAACCCCTTAAAGGGTTGGTTTCTATCCCTCTCCTTGATGGGTAGGGTAGTATTGAACCTAAGACAGAATTCTCACAAAGATGCTCAAACAAATATAATAAATAGGGACTTCTTTTTCTTCCATAAGTCCAGTGGTAAATAGTTGCTGGTGGCTTAGTCATGTGAGGGTCAACATATCTGAAATCCTCTTGGCTTTTCTTTCATAGCTGGAAGATGACTCTTGCAGTTCCATCTATATTTGTATTCATGTAGGAAAAAGGAAGAAGAATTGGGTCATCTAATTTGCACTCTTCAATTGGGATAGTAAAAGCTTTCCCAGTGCCGCTCAATAGTAGATTTCATCCTATTCCTCATTAGATAAAATTGCATCATATAGCCACCTCTAGCTTAAACAGAGGGTGGGAAGGTGATTATTTAGTTAAGTACTTTCGTTTCATGAATAATACTGGGATTTTATTGACAAGGGAAAGGGGAGAAATGGATGCTGGCCAAACTGGGGTTAAAGTCTATAGATAAGGTAAAAATCATATCAAAACTACCCATGAAATCATATGTAAAGTGTGCCCACTTTGAGGCATTCCTACATAACAAGATTGCATTCAGAAATTAGTTGTTTTAATGTTTTGAAATCTTTAGCACTTTTATTAAGATTTCTGCTTGCTCGCTTTTGCTTTTTCAAGTCATCATCTTCATCTTCTGCAAATGATTTTATAAGTTTCTCCAATTATTTTTCAGACAGTGTTTCTCTGAGGTCCTCAATTAATGTTTCAATTTCCCTCTCCATAGGAAGGCATCACCACCCACTTGCTTGGCCACAGGAACAACGTGTTCTACTTCTTTTTCAAGGACCAGGAAACCCTTAAAATCATGCACGTTTTGTTTTCTTAAGTCTCACCAGCGTCTATTGACTCTCTGAGTCTTAATTGCTCTGAAACTGTGACAGACACTTGAGAACTGAGATCTCCACTGAGGTAACAGTATAGTCTAGTCTCTCATTTTACCCGCACTCCAAGGTCTGACCTTGTGGAGGAGCAGGCAAAGCCAGCGCTCTGTTTAACTTGTTTGCATTGTTCTTATTCATTTGCTGTTGGTCTGATTCTGGCCACCCATCCCACAGAGGCCAGGAAGGGAGCATGGATGGAGCAACACATTCACCTCAATCACTGGACACATAGTGCACCATCTTTGAGAACCCAGGAGTCTGTCTCCCTGGTGCTCTGCTCCCCCCTATCAAGCCACCTTCTCAGCTAACTACTGATGCTCAGTTGTTCATATACTGTCCTAACGTAGAAGCTGCCTTGTTCCAGAGCTTTTCATCAATGTTATACACAATCTGTGGGTTGAAATTACTTGTTTTACTGTGTTTTATTTACTATCAAAAATAATGTAGTCATAAGAAATTTGAAATAAGGTTGCTTGGTGCTTGATTGGTTCCTTTTATTTTATTTTATTTTTCAGTTTTGATTTGATACACCAATTGTGAGTTCTGGTCTGTTGGTTTCTAGAGTAAAGTATGTTTAATTAAACTACCTGCCTCTTCATATCTTGCCAGAATGTTTCTACATGTGAAGCTTAAGTTGCCCTGGGGATTCACCTTCTATGCAAATGCTTAAAATGTGCAATTTGATGGTATGGCCAGTTGAGTTAAGCTGTTAGAGTATGTGAAAGAGAACCTATGTCCATTGTTAACATTCAAATTATTTAAATAATTCTAATTTATCTTTCTGTCCTTATCATCTATCATTATCCATTCTTCTATAATAAATAATATCTACTATTTATAGAGCATTTTGTTGTATTAGGCATATATATTCCTCACAGTAGCTTCATGACAGATGTGTTATTTTCTCCACTCCACAAATGAGGAAATTGAGTCTAGAAGAAGCCAAATAACTTGGCCAATACCATACTTCTCTTCACAATATTCCTGTACAACCTTGAACTTGTTATACTCTCTTTTCAATATACCACTCTTCCAATCTCCCAGGCTACATAAACCCAAATATCCACAGCATGTGTCCCTGCATCCAGGCAGCTGAGGTCATGCTCCTCTACCCAGCCTGTGCCACAGAGTAGACTGGCACCCCTGTAAGTGTAGTTACTAACCATAGCTTAGCTTTCAGTGTCTAATATCCAATATTGATTCTACCCAGCTGCCATACAATATTTCTCTTGTTAAAACTACTCTTGTCTCAACCATTTCTTCACCTCCCACTTACTCCTCTGCCCACAACAGTTGGCCTCCAGCTCTTCAGAAAAATGCTTCTATGATGTTAATGGCCTCCATATTGCTAAAGCCAATGGACATTTTAATTCCTCTGTCTACTTCTCAGTACCATCTAGCACAGATAGTCACTTCTGCCTTCTTGAAATATTTTCTTCTCTTGGCTTCCTGCATTAACCTATTCCTGGTTTTCTCTTTACCTCTCTAGCCATTTCTTTCCAGTTTCTTTTGGTGGCTCATCTTCCTGTACCCAAGCTTTAAAAGTTGGAGTCTCTTAAAATTCTGATCTTCCTCTCTTCTTACATCTCTCATCCTATCCATTCTCTTTGTTTCAATGGTTGCCTATATTCCAGTGACTCTCAAATCTATATACCAGTAATTTAGACTTCTATCCTGAACAGTCTACTTGGTTATTCAGTGGCCTTATATAACATCTTAATCTGGAAGCTCCACAGATACATCTAACTCAGCATATGCAAAATTAAACTTGTAGCTCTCCCACCAAAATCTGACATCTAGCTCCCTTAGCCCTCATATTAATTTTATCATCAAGTTCTTTAAACTCTGCCTCCCAAATAGCTCTCAAATTCACCCTTTCCATTTTTACCACTATAACTACTTCAGTTTAGGTCACCTTTGTATTTCATCTGATAGCCAGTTAGCTGATTTTCTTGCATATTCTCCTGATGCCCTGTAATCCATACTATACCATATAGTCTAGTTCTTGTAAGTACTGGGATTTTATTTGATAGGAGGTAAGAGACCACCCAACACAGTGGCTTAAATATGTCAGTGGGTTATTTTTGTTATGGAATAAGAATTCTGGATCTAGGCTATCCAGGGCTGGGATAGTAGATTAACAATATCCTAAAGGGACCAGTTCATTCAACCTTCTTTCTATCTCATCTTTAGTATGTGGCTTTTATTCTCACAGTCACATTTGGCTGCTAGACCTCAAAATATTGCATCTGTATTCCAAAAGAAAGGGGAAATATAAATAGTAAAAATACTTCCTGTTAGACTTTGCTTTTTTATATATATTTAGGGAAAAAAAATCTCTTCTCAGACTCATCCACCTCCATTTATTACACAAAACTGTGTCATGCACTCACCTATAGCTGCAAGGGAGTCTGAGAATTTGAGTATGTCAGCTTTCCAGCATCTATAGTAACAAAAAGGCTAGGCAGAATGGGTCTGGGCTTAACATTTGGGTAGCTAGTGCATAGTAGCTGCCACAGTAGTCTTTTAAAAACATGTCTGATTATTCTCCTATCTAAAGGAGGTTTCCTCTTCCTTTTAGGATACAATTCTCCAATTCCACTTGGCCTACATTTCGCTACATGATCTTGCCCCTGACCACTTCACCAGTCTCATCTTGTGCTAGCCTTTCTCTTGCTCTTTCCACTCCAGCTACACCAGTCCTCTGTGAATTCCTTAAAAGCAGCATACTACTTCTTGCCTGAGGGCTTTCACACATGCCCTCCTTGCTGGAATGCTCTCCTTATCCCCTTCCATCTCTTTACCTAAGTAAGTCCTCCTCTTCCTCCAGGTCTCAGTTGAATATCACCTCCCCTGAGAAGGCTTCTCAGATCCTTCCATGCCAGGGCAAGCCCCTGCTCAATGTTTCACCAGCTCCTCATACTATTTCATGGCATTTACCACAGTTTCTCAAAACTTTCTCTCAATATCATCCTTCTAAGAACCTTTGTAGACATTGTTTCCCTAATTGCCCCCCATGAATTTTTTTAATCTTTTTTATTTGTTCATTTCTATTTATTTATTTATGTATTTTTACTTTTCCCCCATGAAATTTTTATGCCACAGATATACTGTATATCTGTTATGTACTGTCTGCATATGCTATGTACTTTTGCCCCCTAAGAACAACTTTCGTCCTCTTGGGTATGCCATGGCCTCCATTGAGAATGCATGATTTACAGTAATTGTTATTAGAGAATCAATTTAAATTTATTCTCTATATCTGCCTTTCTTATAATAAAAGTCCATAAGGGCAGAGATCAAATCTTCTTATTGACCTAGCCTTGTGCCTTGCTCACAGTAGATCCTTCTAAAATATTTACAGGTGACTAATGTTACAGTACTTGGAATGGCTCTACCATGCAAGATAGATTTTATATAAATTTTGAACATCTTTATTACTTTGTCAGCCCTTAAATAGGAAAGTCTGAATCTGCTTTCCGCACAAAACCGTTAATGGAATAGGCCCTCCATAAGTTTTGTTGAATGACTTAAGCTTAAGAGACTCTATTCTATTTCCTAAAAATTAAAAAATTAAAAAATTAAAAAATAGTATATGTATCCTAGAAATGACTGTAGTGAATACAAATGTTTTGCATTTTATTAAATGCCACCAGCAGCCTGGGGAGACACAATGGGATTAAATGACCACAAGCAACTTCTTGCATTAAAAGTTACTGTCTGGCATCAGTCTGTTGCTCATGTTTGGGAAAGGTTTCAGAAGCTGACAGCCACTTTCCATGTGCTTAGTCCTGACATTTGTGGAAGCTGTGTACCCTCCTTAATTACTTAGTTTGTTTAAATCCTTGATTAAACATAACCCAACTCACCTTCTTAAAAATAATATTTCACTGCATATGACTTTTAGAAAGCCAAAAATTTGTGTTAGGTATTAAATAATAAGGAAACTGTTTCTGAGGAATTTCCTAGGGCCAATTCAGCCACATCCATCCACTTACAGCTTTCACATATACTATGTAATAGAGGAGTATTGATTTTCAGTAAAAGAGGCCTCAGACATAATATATTTAAATATCAAAATTTAACCACATTCATTAGTCTGGTCTTACAGAGGCATAAATGAAATTTTGTGTACTTTACAAAGATTTTTTTAAAAAACAGGATACATGAAAAAGTTTTTTAGCTAAAACTAGTAATTTTATCATACACAGAGATAATTTTCATTATTTAAGGCATTAGTATATTTTTCATAGTTTTAAATATATATATTGCTTATAAAATACTATGGGGACTTAATTTAATTTTTCTTTGTCATATTGCCTGCTCCTTTAAAGAAAAAATATAGTCAGATTTACTTCAGCTACCTTTATTAAGTAAAGGCAAATTTACTTGTGATTTAAATATCAAATGTCAAAAACTCTGGATTTTATTTAAGAAGTATAAGGTTTCCATGGGTACAGCTGGCTTTGAGCATTAACCAATTGGCTTTGACCATCTATTTCAACTCCTCCTCTGGGCTTTGTCTTGCCTTAGATCCGTGTCCACCAATGACCAGTTTCCACTGGTTTTCCTCTTAAATATCTGCTAAATCCATCCACTCTTCTCTACATCACTCCCAATTCTCTAGTCCAACCCTGGATTATTGGTCTGGCATTTCCTTATTGACTTCTGCCCTCCAAACATCTCTTTTCCATGGCACAGCCACAGTGATCTTTGAAAATACCTGATCTTTTGGAAATATATAATCTAGCCAGATTCCCAGCTTAAAACCTTTACCGTGGTCTGCAGTGTTCACCATTATCAGGTGTGTTAGTCAGGATTCTCCAGAGCAGCAGAACCAACGAGAGAAATACACATTAATGAATGTTTATCAAGAAAGCATTTACCAGAGCAAACTGCAAACTCCATTGTTAGTTTAATTCCTTAATCAATTTTCTAACTAGTACACTTACATCATTTCTGATCAATTTTCATGAAATGATTGTCTTTAAAATCAATTATTTTTCATGTAAAACAAAAGACTTGATTCTTCAAAACTTTTTCTATATCAGATTTTACTGATTATTACTACTAGCATAATAGTTTTCCTTTTGTTTCCAATGTTTCTCCCGAGTCCAATATTCTTGTGTCAAATTCTGCAGATCTAAATATTTCTTTCAGTATTTAAATAGTCCATAGATACCTTTAACATGTACCATTGTAGGAACTTCTATGTTTATTAATTTTTACAATATTAAATTTTTCCTGGTCAATTTTTGGAGTTTTAAAGAGTAACAAATGAGTTTTTTCAGTCTCATTGTTTTTCTTCTTTTAGTTCTTTTCACTTACAATAAATTTTGTCCTCTGCAATAAATTTGTCCTCTGCCATTTTATCTCAAATGAAGTTTATATTCTGGTGATATGCCTACCAGTTAAATGCAGCTTTAATGAGACAAACAAAAGTCTGGTTGCTTTTATTTCTTACTTAAACACTGAAAGAATTTTTAGAAATTTCCTTTCATATTCCAAGTTTGCTCTGTTCTCCTGGTAGGGAAAGTAGGTGGCTAAAGGCAATCATCTGCTTAGATTAGATTATAACTCCTGAAATTTTGGATTTGGGCGAAAAAAAAACCACAGCCTTAGCTATAAAGCATCTTCTTCGGTCCCTCATTTTACAGTTGAGGAAATTGAGGGCCAGGGAGGTTTTTGCCTAAGGTCACAGAGATAGATCTGGATTTCAGGTTTTTGACACCCAGGACACTTTGAAGGGAAAGCATGAACAAACTGACCTGCCTACTTGAGTACGCTTTCCTGACAGGAGAGGCTCCTTTTTTGTTACTACAACAATGGAGTGCATTTGAGATTTTTTTTGACAAGTTTAGCCCCTACCTGTGCTACTAGGGAAAAGAGCCATTGAGCTGATCTTTATGATGATTCAAAACACTTTAGATAGATCCTGTCACATGTTGTATAAGTTCCTGATTGATGATGTAGAATTAAGTTATTGGGCAGAGAACCAACTAATGGAAACACATTGATGAAATCATTTTTGAGGGACATTAAATGGAACTTAAAATAAAGCTGAAATGGCTTTATGGATTTTTCACTCAAACTGTTTATGAACATTTATTGTCAGTAAGTTATATTGTGTCGAAAGAGAGAATCAGTAGGTATGGCTTTAATAGTAACTTTTTTGAAATCATAAAATTGAGAATAATTTATTATATAAGAATGGCTAGAGGATGGGATGGGGGAATGGTTGGCTACTCTGCAGCTTCTGGGAAAGTGAAAAATGGTGCGGAAATCAGAAACCTGATAGGGTGTGAAAAGAAATGGTCTTTTTGAAAAGTTTAATATCTAATTTCATTGTTATTATATATGTGAATTGTTTTTAGAAGAGGGGTCACTTGGGATTTAGCAAGCATTACTCGAGGGTAAAAGTATTGGTGTTTGTTCACATCTCATAAAAAGAGGAGCAAGAAAATAATGACTTTATCTACTGAGGGAGATAGCCTAGAATAGCGGTAAAGGGCATCAGCTCCAGAGCTGAAAGATTAGAGTTCAAATCTCAGCTTCCCCTTTTAGCTGTGTGGCCATAGGAAAGTTCCATGACTGCTCTGAGCCTCAATACCACATCCATGAAACAGATATTCATATCCCCTACCACATAGAGTGCTTTGGAAGATCAGATGAAAAACTGGAGAGTTCAGCACAGTTCCTAGGACATTGTAAGTGCTTTTAATGTTCATTAAATGTTTGTTTGTTTTTAAAGAGTCATGGTGGATTCAGATAAGGAGCAGAAAGATGAAGATTAAGGTACTATCATTCTCCTTTCTTTTCAGAGAAGGAAACTGAGCATCAGAGAGATTGAATTTTTTTGCCTAAGATCACTCAGCTAGTGAATGTGCTTGATATCATCTCCTGAGAAGTCATATCCTTGAGTCCGCCTCCAGTATGTGTATAATATCTAGGCCCCAATGGCCAAAGTCTAGAAAAATGAAGTCACAGCACGTCTTCCTGGAAGGTGGGAGCACGAGTGCCTTGCCATTCACTTCTGTCCTCTTCCATCCAACATCAGGAACCTGTCAATTCATCCACCTCCTCCAGCTGTTAGCACCTAGCTCCTCTTGTGTCTGATGGTTTGCCATCTAACGGGTGGTGCTGAGCAGGAACTAGAAGCCATGTCAGCCTGGCACTGAGAAAATGAGCATTAGGGCACAGCAGCCAAAAGTAGGCTCTAGAGTCAGGTGCCCAGATGTGACTCTCGGCTCTAGCACTCGCAGCCCATGTGAGCCCCAGCCCCACATGTATTTTAAGCTCCAGTCTTCTTATCCTTAGGATAAGCAGATTCTTTGGCATGGGAAAGAGACCATAAGCCTTTTAACTTCATTCTATACCACCACCCCCATTGGCTCCTTCGTCTGTTTGCGCATTGTTTTTGCATTGTCTACACTCATTATCTGCTCATTTTCTGTTTGTTTTCTTTTTAGGAGGCACCAGGAACCAAACCCGGACCTCCCATGTGGGAGGTGGGCACCCAACTGCTTGAGCCACATCCGCCCCCTGCTCGTTTTGTTTTTGTTCATTGTCTGCTCATTGTTTGTTTGTCTTCTTTAGGAGCGCTGGGAACTGAACCCAGGACCTCCCATGTGGGAGGCAGGCACCCAACCGCTTGAGCCACATCCACTCCCCTTCATTCTACTTTTTTTTTTTTTTCTTTTTACCGGGAGGTCCCAGGGATCGAACCTGGGTCCCTCCATATGGGAGACGGATGCCCAACCATTTGAGCCACATCCGTCCCCCGTCATTCTACTTTAAAGAGTGTCATTCTTGTATTAGCATAGCTCTTATTTTAGAGGTGGGATTAAAATAATTTTTGGATTGTTATTTTGGACATCCATTAAAAATATAAAGCAATATATGAGGAATTTTATAACGATAAATTAGTACTCCCACAGAAACGGCAGTACTAAGTAGAAATGAGACCAGTAGAAACCTTAGAAACACAAAGCCAAATCTGGCTATATTCTTTGTGTGACCTTATCTCCCTGACCTCAGAGAGCTAAAGATCTAGTTGAAGAGATGGGATGAATATATGCTAGGCAAACAAAAATCCCAGGAAGTGGGTACTCAGTGTGAAATGAGTGTTGCAGTTATTTTACAAATATTTGTTGATTGCCTGCTCTGTGCCAGACTCTGTGGTAGACAGTGGGGATCCAAAAGAGAATAAGACACACTCCAGGGCCTCAAGGCACCTAGAGCAAGCAAACAGCAAATGTGACTACAGATCGGAGAAGGCTGAGGAGCTGAACCCAGGCATTCGTTCACAGGAGACCACATTCTTTCCACAAACATTCAGTGTGCACCTGTAATGTGCTGAGTGACTTTATCATAACCTTTTTATCCCCCTTGGACTCATTTTGAGAGTCATTATCACTGAGGGCACCAGCTACAGTAGAGGATTTCCTTTATGAGCCTGGATCAGCCAGATGGAAGAAGGAAAGGAGCAGATGAGGTTTCACTGCTATATTTGACAAATTAAGAAACAGGCTCAGGTGGAAGCTGTGGGGAGTGGGGCATATGGGAATCCCTTACATTTTTTTTGTAACATTTTATGTAATATAAGTATCTTTTAGAAAAAATATATATTGAAAAAAAAAAGAAACAGGCTCAGGGGAGCAGATGTAGCTCAGTGGTTGAGTGCCTGCTTCCCGTGTACAAGGTTCCGGGTTCAATCCCTGGTACTTCCTGAAAACAAAACAAAAAAAAAAACAACTTTCATTGGGGAGCAGATGTAGCTCAGTAGTTGAGCACCTGCTTCCCACGTACGAGGTCCTGGGTTCAAACCCCAGTACCTCTGGAAAAAAAAAAAAAAGAAAGAAACAGGCTAGCCCATAGTTTGGAGAGGATAAAGCAGGTTTTTGAGGTTCATTTTACACAGGCAAATATCATTCCTCATTTCTGGATAATTGATCTGAATAAATTTAACATACTCCTACTATATGTAAGTATTTTGCCTAGTCAAAAGTTATGTTCTTTGGCTTCAATGGCCTTATAAAATGATGGTAGGAGAGGACATGACAAATGATGTAAGCTTCACAGTGTTATAACAACAGCTGAAGCAATAAAAGTTGTCCTTGAGCAGTACTAATTGCTATATGGGTAACTCAGGATTATGGCTTTGGTGTTAAAAAGAGGTAATGATCTTTCTATTATAGTTTTCATAGACTTTTTAGTTGAGGAAGAGATGATTTGAGGGGTACTAAAGTGTTTAAACAATGTAAATAAGCAGAAATGTGTACTTCTCCTTCTCAAATATATAATTGTTCCTTTAATCATATTTTTCAAAATAGGGTTCAAATGGCTAAGAACTAAGCTTCTCTAAGAATTTCAAAGGAGAGTCCCTGCTATTTGAAGTAGTGACAACTGGGAGCCATTCAAGATGACACAGAGAATTGGCAAGGTGTGCTCTTGGGTGTCAGAGAGCCTGGGGCCACATTTTAATATATCACTTATATGACTTTAGCCTGTCTAGCTCATCCATTAGGCAACCTCCACAGTGCCTATGGCCTGGGTGCTTCTCAAAAGCCCACAAAACTGATGAAGACATAAAATATATAGTTTATCATATATCAACTGTAATACGTGTTTAACAAAATTTATTATATCAACTGTAATACGTGTTTAACAAAAGCTACATTATGCTCAGTAGTTAACTACAATCCAACACATTTTTATTTAGTTATAGACGGCACAATAAAGTTTGAATCACAAGAGCAAACTAAATGTTATTCATAACAAAACAACTATGAACATTCTTATGAAATTTATATTAACAGTTGTATTTAATGAAAACTATGGGTGCATTTTTATATGTCTTGGAATGATATAGGTTGGTGTGTTGAAAAGTTAGTGTTTGTAGGGGCCAAGAAAGATCTTAAATGCTTAATACCCCTATGCCTTCTGCAGCTGTGGGTTTTATGGGTTGTTGTAGGGACTGAGCTAGTACATATGAATTATATAAAATGCGGTTTAGTATATAGTAATCACTCAAACTATTAACTTTATGATAAGTTATTATTCATGAAGACATTCCTTTAGTGACCGGGTGTTCTTTCTGGATTTTACTTGCAATAGTCTCATTCATATAAAAAAGATTAAATATTTTTATAGTCTGCTACAAAAATAAAGAAACCAGTTCATTTTCTTATAATCATCAGAATGCAAGGATAAATCCAGGTTGGGAATAATTGTGATCAATGAGGGATTTGTAGACATGTTTTCAATGCAAGAGGATTCTGGAAATTCACACATGAATGAAAGATGTCCTATGCGTCCATGCAGCGTCAAAGAAATACACCGATGTATAAAAATAAACATGCTGTTATCCCCAAAATTTCACTGTCTTCTATTAACTGCTTTAGTGAAATCTGCCAGTAACATACTCCTATCAAAAACCCTTATATTTGTTAATACTTTTTAATATAATAATGTATTGCATTTTTCAATTCTGATAACTCTGATAGCAGTAGTAGAATTTTGTAGAAAAAATGTCATATGATAAAGCAGTAATAAAGAATGTGAGCTCTAAAAAAATAAATACTTTTACTTTAAAGTACAGAATACTGCATCAGCTAAGTTCATTTGAAAAACTGATACCTAGAGCAATTGTGTGTGATAAACTGAGGCTTAAATGGTTTGGAAACACTTTGGAGCAGACAAATCAGATAATAACAATCCTTATGGCTGGAAAAATTCAGCTGGTGTTGACAAGTTGTAAAGATAAAACCTTATAACAAAGTCAAGAGCTAATTGTTTAGATTGGGTCCGGGATCAATGTTAATGCTCAAAGTGTAAACGTACTGACCTTCAAATGATTTCCAGGGTGTTCTGTTTTGTTTAACTTTTCAAGATAATAGAGTAGAACTTTATTTAAAACTTTTGCCTAATTATGGTGTTCTTACTACCTATTCCACTGTTTGGATGTTGAATATGTTAGGTGAGTTTTACCCTGCATTACTATGTGAGGGCTTCAGTTGCTTTTCTCACATTTCCAGTTAGGTGACTATTAAGAGTTCATGAGGAGACAAGAATTAGATGGTGCTGTTTCTAGACATCTTTCCTTTTTTTTTTTTAAGATGGAACTTGTGTCATGGCCTCACTCTGATCTCAACAAAGGCACTTTCAAAAGAAGCTCCTTGTTTTCTCAAAGGTGGTTTGCATGAGTCTGTTTGATGTTTTCCTTTCTGGAAGTCCTAAAGCCAGTGGCTGAATATGTGTGTTTTGGGTTGTGAAAAGGATTCACTGCATTTTGCTCCAGCCAGGGTGCTGATTATGGCCACGGGTGACATGTGTTTGCTTTTTTCTTTTGTCCTTACAGGAGCAGAGGGCACAGTGTTCCCTAAATCTATAGAAACACCTAATGTCAGGGCAGATCCCTTCAAGGAACTAAGGTAAAGTTTATAACTTTGGTTTACATTGATTAGTAGCGTTTTCCTTTCTATATGCAACTGACTGATGATTTATTTTAACAAACAATGTAACAATGTCACAGCATGAATATATAGATAGGTCAGGGTGAAAATAAGCTACAACCAAGAGACAATTTTTTTCTGAGAATTTAGGAAGAGATGACAAGCCTTGTAATAGTGAGGTTTGGGATTAATTTGTTTGCATCCTGTAGTAAAACAGGACTAGTCACAATTAGTGCTAATCAGTCCAAAGAAAAGTGCTTTCTAAAAGAGGCTGAATTCTAAATAATATAGAATTTTCTTCTATGGAACCAAGTGTACTATTACCTGGGCGGATGCCATGCTGAACTGCCTCCTGTGGGGAAAGTACACCATGTTCTGGTGTTACTTCTCAGCTCTCCATAAGTGTGCTGCTTCAGCAGAGGACTCTGGGGTGCTGTGTTCTCATCACCAACAACTGTGGAAAACGAAAAAGATCAATGATGATAGATAGATAGATAGATAGATAGATAGATAGATAGATAGATAGATAGATAGATGATAGATAGATAGATATGGCCTGAAAACCATTCCAGCCATCAAGAACCATCCCCCATCCTCCCCAAAATATACATAAAATGATATGTTGATACAAACATAACTGAAATTTTTACTGTATAATTATAGCAGTGAGGAATTCAGTGAATAGTAGCTTTCCTCCTTTCTAGTTCTTTTAAAACCAACTAAACCATAAATCACCAAATGACCATAAATAGCACTATTTCATAATAAGCATCAAACATAGGCAAATATATTTGCATTGCACAAGTTATATCTACTCTTTTATGATGTATCCCAAGATCTATGCTTTGCTAAAACAGCGACAGTCATGTTGGAACTTGTATTACCCTAGACAGAAATGTGTTCTCAGGAGGAGGAGAATATATCACCTCATTACAAATCCCATAGCATTCTTGCAAAACCTGTGAATCTTTATAAACATAGGGAAATAAATTGGGCCAAAGGAAGAGGATAATTGGTAGGAAATGAGAACCTTCTCATAGCAAAATTACACATACAGTGGGCTATATTTTAAGACTATACACCATACTACAAAGTTTCACTTTTTACTAGCATGACTGTTTTCAGTAGGGCTTCCATGTGTCAGAAGTTACCTGGCTGTCCGGCACCTAGACCCTGTGTTTCATAAAAGGAACTGTCTTAGTTTCCTAGGTGCTATGACAAATACCACACAATGGCTTGGCTTAACAAGAATTTACTGGATTGTGTTTTCAGAGGCTAGAAGTCTTGCTGTGTCCCAGGACGAGAAGTGTTTTGGCTGTCCGGGAAACTGTGGGTGTCTTGGCTTTCCCATCCTATGTCCTCTCCTTTCTTTCCTGGTTCTGTTGATTTCCAACTTCCAGCTCCTCTCTGTGGCTTTTTTTCTATAAGGTCTCCAGTGATAGGGTTAAGAACTATCCTGGTTTGTTGGCCACACCTTAACTAAAATAACATCTTCAAAAGGTCCTATTTACCATGAGGTCATGCTCACAGGAATGGATTAAAATCAAGAACCTGTTTTTTCTGGGGTACATGACTCAATCTGCCAAAAGTACTAAAGCTGGAATGTTTTATACCAATCTAGCCAAGGAGCCCTGTATTTTAGGATTCTGCAAGAACTCATGCTCTGAGAGTTCAATGAATCCTCATGTTTGTGATGTCACAGCTCTTGTAAGACAAGTTCATGGGTGGCCTGGTTCCCTTTCTTTTCACAGTCTACCTTAGGAGTAAGTTTTTTCCAGAATGAGTTTATGAGTGCTAATAAATCCAAAGAAAGGAACTGTCTAAAATAAGCTGAACTCTAAATACAGTATGGCTTTTTTCCTAGGGAACAATCTCTCCCTTTCCTGGAAGACTTTAGAAATATAGGAGGAAAGGATTTAGCCTAACGTGGCTTTAATCAGAGAATTTTTCTGTAGTAAAAACAAACAAAAATAAAACCAAACCTCCGTGCATCAGCCCATGTTAAAGATACATACCCTGAAGAACATAAAACAGAGTAGTTGATCATACAGTGCTGTAGACATAGTCATAGTCCTCTGTACACACCTATGGGAAACTCTGGAACGTGCCTTAAAAAAAATTAATCCTCCAAAACTCACCAGTAAATCTCATATTTCTGGTGCAATGAAATAAATAAAGACATCAAATAGTTACTATAGTTTCATCATTTATTCTAACATTATGGGCATATTTCTTTGAGGCTAGTAATAAAATTGTCTTATACAAAGCATCAAAATATTTTAATATGTAATTCAGAAACTATTAATTTGCTTGCCCCTGTTATTCAAATTGTGCTGGTGCTTGATAGCCTGGGCTCTGTGAGGGGCCTAGAATGTGATAATTTAGCCCCTTCATCCTTCTGGATTTTTTAAAGTAGCACTTTGTGGGAGAGACTCTGACTGATTGAAAAGATAATCAAATGTGGTTGATAGATTATCCCAGACCAGTGCCTCTGTGAACGTTCACATGTGTCATTTAATGGTGCCACACTTTTCTCTTGCTGTTGATTGGTATTGACCTTGGATATTGAGTTAATAAGTAATAAACGCGGTGACTTAGTCTCTGGCCATTGCCTTTAGAGTTGGATCAGTTTTTCTTGACCATATTTGTGCTAGTTTGTCTTCCAGTCTTAGCAAAGTAGAGTAATTAAGGGAGATCCCTGGATTTGCACCAGGAGGTGGAGACGAGTGTTCATGTGAAACAGAAGCACTTCACTTCTTGGGGGTAGCATAAGGGAAAGAAAAGAGATCTGTGCTGGGATTCAAGTGCCTATTGCAAACCTGACCTTGAGGTCTTGAGCTAATCCTGCAGTCCTGCTGTTGGTAAAAAGCCAGGTCACTTCTACCTCAAACTTCTAATCCCACTGTATTATTTTTAACTTTTTATTTTGAAATAATTTTAAATTTACAGAAAAGTTGCAATACAGATTGTTGCTGTGAATGCTTTACCCACTTTTCTCTAATATCCTTGGTATTCTTATCAAAACTAAGAAACTAACATTATAGTCCCATATTATTTTACTTTACATAAAATTTGTTTAAAAGTGTGTTTTATAGTTTAAAAAAATAGTTTTAAAAAATCCATTGAACTGCACAACACAAAAAGTGAACCCTAAGTTTTAAACCATGGGCTATAGTTAATAGTACAATTATGAAAATGTGCTTTTATCAATTGTAACAACACCAATGCAAGGTATTAATAATAGGGTGGTATATGGGTATCCTGTATTTTATGCATGATTATTCTGTAGACCCACAACCTCTCTAATTTAAAAACCAATCAAAACAGCATGGTACTGGCATAAAGATAGACACATTGATCAGTGGAATAGAATTGAGAATCCAGAAATATACCCTCACCTATACAATCAACTGGTTTTTGATAAACCTACCAAGCCCAAGCTTATGGGAAAAAACAGTCTCTTCAACAAATGATGTTAGGAGAACTGGATATCTATAACCAAAAGAATGAAAGAGAACCCCTATCTCACCCCCTATAAAAGAATCAACTCAAAATGGATCAAAGATCTAAATATAAAAGCCAGGACCATAAAACTCTTAGAAGAAAATGTAGGGAAACATCTTCAAGACCTTATAGTAGGTGGTGGTTTCTTGGACCTTACACCCAAAGCATGTGCAACAAAAGGAAAAATAGATAAATGGGACCTCCTCAAAATAAACACTTTTGCACCTCACAGGGCTTTGTCAGAAGGGTGAAAAGGCAGCTAACTCAATGGGAAAAAATATTTGGAAATCACATATCTGGTAAGGGTTTAATATCTAGGATATATAAAGAGATGTTACAACTCAACAATAAAAAGACAAATGACCCAATTAAAAAATGGGCAAAAGACTTGAATAGACATTTCTCCAGAGAAGAAATACAAATGGCAAAAAAACACATGAAGAAATGCTCAACATCACTCATGATTAGGGAAATGCAAATCAAAACTACAATGAGATATCATTTCACACCTATCAGAATGGCCACTATTAAAAAGACAGAGAACTACAAGTGTTGGAGAGGATGTGGAGAGATAGGAACACTTCTTCACTGTTGGTGGGAATGCAGGATGGTCCTCCACTATGGAGGACTGTTTGGCAGTTCCTAAAGAAGTTGAATATAGACTTGCCACATGACCCTGCAATATCACTACTGCTCTCAGAAGAACTGAGAGCAGTGACCCAAACAGACATCTGCACACCGATGTTCATAGCCACATTATTCACCATTGCCAAAAGTTGGAAACAACCCAGGTGTCCATCAATAGACGAATGGATAAACAAACTGTGGTCTATTCACACAATGGAATATTATGCAGCGGTAAGAAGAAATGAAGTCATAAAGCATATGACCACATGGATGAACCTGGAGGACATTATGTTGAGTGAAGCAAGCCAGACACAAAAGGACAAATACTGTATGAATGCGTTATAATTAACCAAATACATTGTTTAATATATTGTTTGATTAAAAAAAAATTTATATGTATCCATTACATTTAATTGAGAAATGTATATATTTATTCATCTGTGTTTACTTTTTAGTTTTTAATTGTTTATATTTTCAATTATTAAATGTACAAAATAAAGTAAAAAAAAAAAAAAACAAAAACAACAAACCAATCAACCAAACAAAACATGGTTCAACAGAAAAGATATTTGTTGAGACCTGACTTCTATCTTTAAAACTACAGCGGTTAAGGTAGAATGTTTTGTGTGTGTGTGTATTTTAATGTGCTATACCCAGAATTTTCTGAATCTTATTTGTTATTAGTGGACAGGAAAAGAAAATTGAGTTCTATACAAAAACCACCTTTTAAAAATACACAAGCAAAATTTAAATATCCAAGTCAAATAATCAAAATAGTATCTATATTCAGAGCTTCTCTTTTGGGATAAATTTTGTTTCCTCAAACTTCCATCATTTGTTGTTTTTAGTTTTTTTTTTGTTTTTTTTTTAAATGAGAACAAACTTGAGGCCCCTGGTATTTCCTTTTGGAAAATCCCAGCTAAAGGAGAGGTAACTTCTTGTATCTGCTACAATTTTTGGTTCATTGCTTTTCTTATCAGAGTTACTGTAGTTACTATATTTGTAGTCTTGCTTAAAATGTTTGGAAATAATCCAGGGTTGAACTCAAAATCACCAAAGAGGGTTGCTTCTCTCCAGACAATAATGGAACGTTACAAAGTTCTATGCCAAATCTCCATCTCATGTGGTGATTGTAAACGTTACCCCTCCAGGGTAATTCTGAGATAATGACATGTTGTTCTAGATTCAACACCATACTTAAAAATATGTAAGGCACTATACCCACTCTTTAAAAAGTTAAAATCTAACCTTGAGTAGAAATGGATGTTAATAGATTCACAATCTTAAAAATGTGAATATATGAAGTGTGAACTTTTCACTTTTTTTTTCTCTCTTGGAGTCTATAAAGACAAATGGAAAAATCCCTGATCTGAGGGTCTTCATGATCTGAGACAGGAAATAGGCCATTCAGTTTTGCATATGTATTTTCTGTAAGAACAGAGGATACCTTTGAATGCCTACCTTGCTCCAAGGATTCCTTTCAACTGCAAAGTTTCCTTGTAGGATTCTGGCCCCATAAGAACAGGAAATAGACTGTGAAATCTTATTTTCCTGACTTTTGCCATGGCTAATGTGAAAACATAAAGGTCGTTTTATAGAGCACTATACTCATATAGCCAAATCAACTCCCCTAAATAACACCCAAAGCTTGTAAGAACCACAAAAGAGTAAGAAGCTAAAAGTTTTCTGTAAAAGATTTCTTCACATCCTCACTCAGCAAATGTGCTGATGTGCTCGTACTTTACCTACAGTTATGACCAGGATAGCAACCTGGCTATCCCACTCACAGCAGATCAGGAACTGTTCACCAGGTGCCTATTGGGTACTTAATATAAGGCAAGATATGTGCAAAAAAACACTTGGAATGTGGAGATGAAGACAAATATAACGTGTAATTTATAGGTAAGGGGAACAAGGCAGACATTTAACCAAACATTCAATGCATTGTGATAATGCTAGGATGGAGATATGAGCAAAGCCAGAGAAAACACAGAGAATACAAAAGCTATCTGGAAGAGTTGTGGAAGGTTTTCCAAAGGAAGTACATTTTAGTTGCAAGAAGAGGGAAAAGATAATACCCAATAAATTGGTCTCAGAATTCAAAAAGCATGGTTCTCTGGGGCCATTTAGCACAGGGGCAAATAGCCCAACATATTTAAGTAGCTCCCAAGGATAGACTGGGTTATTTACAAAAAACAGGGATTGTGATGCAATTTTCCTTATGACAGTTGTGGTTTTTTGCTTTTTTTTTTTTTTTCTTCTTAATTTGCATGGAGGCAATTCTGGTATGGTCTCAGAAGACTTTAAAAATTGCTCCAACTTTCAAAACTTAGTGCATAATATAATTCAGGACTAAAAACTTCCCTGATGTACAACCTGTTCTACAGCTATCCCGAAAAAATAAGGTATTACTTTTGTTATTCTTTATTTTCTATCATATAACCAGGATTTTCATGATGAAGCAGAAAAAATTCTAAGATTTGACTATTTCTCCCAATATACATTTGAACTTTCTGTAGATTTGTTTTTAAATGAAAGGCCCTAAATGTGAATTTCTGTTAGGAAATTTAAAGTGTGAAATTTAAAGTATGTGTATATTACAGGGACACAAGGATTAGACAAGGCTCCCATAACTTGACACAAATGAATTTATTTCTTTAATTTTATTTTTAAATGTCTATAGCCAGCAAATATTTATTGCTTCTTAGTGATTTATACATTTAAGCCCTCAGAACTGTCTGTCAGAACCTAAGGGTTCAATTACTGTTAGTCCTGGTCCAGTGAGGCTCGGAGACAGGCCAAAATTCAAGCAGAGAAGTTTATTAGATTACCGGCATGGCGGGGACCTGAAGTGAGACTTCAGCCTGCCCGCCCAGGTTTGGGATGGCTTCTTTTGAGCTGGTGTAACTGGGCAGGTTTACAGAAGGGGCATGTAGATGTGGTGTACAGATATGGGGTGGAAGATTACTGACGTTTGCTCTTTTTGGGGGGGGCCTTGGGGAGGGGGAGATGGACATGTTGGAATGTCAAACAGGATGTTTGATAATCTTGTGATATTCTCACGGGGGGTTTTGAGATTAGTACATCCTGTGCCGGGTAGGGGTTTGGGGCCACCTGTTATCAGGGCAGGGGAGACCTGCCGGCACCAACAGGGGCTGCAGGTGGGCTATTTTGCTAAATGGGGCTAACATTAACTAGAGATTCGGTGATACTCCTTTTTATCCCAATAAAGTCACTATACCAAATATATTAGATGGAGACTCTAGTGTAAAAAATGTGAGTGTCATCTACACACATACACTGTATTTTGAGCTTTTAAGTATGGGTATGTGGTATATGGGGCAATTCCATTGTGGAAGAATTCCTTAAATCATGTTCCCTTTGAACATTTTCCACACTGTTCTGTAATTTTCTTTATCTCACCCTACCCCTCTGCACAAACACACAGTTACTACATGAGTTTTGTTTTGCTTGGTTTTGTCTATATAGGATTCAGAATTATTTGGTCATTTAGCACAAATCACTGGAGTGACTCAAAGGAAAAATGAAAACACAGTGGACCAAATTATAGCAGAATAAAAGTAGCTTGTGATGGTTACCCCAGGGACTTCTAAAATAGAAGAATCATGAACCAATGTCCACCTTGATGGAGAACATTACTTTGAAGGTGTCCTGGGCTGGGTTTGAATCTCACCCCTACACCTATCTGCTTTTTGAGCTTGGGCAAGTCTCGTAAGCTCTCCCAGCCCCAGTACCTAGAACATACAGAAAGCACAGTGAACATTAGTTAAACAAATGGTAGCTGGAGGGATATAATACAGGTCTCTTTAATTAGGGGTCAAGGATTCAGGCAGGAGTTCCCAGAGTTTTAAATTTCATAGAACAGAAAAATCTTTTCATGAATCATGGTGACCAACAATACATTTTCAATTAAGCATAGAAAAGTAATTCTGTTCTATTAACAACATTTTGTAAAAAAGAAAGGATACTTCAACTAACAGAGAAGACATAACCTTAGAACATCATTATCATCATCCAGGTGACTTTTATTTAAAATTAAAATTATATCCTGAAGATTATTTTTAATGTAAGGTTTTAAAATGAGAAAAAAATCATTTTAAAAGTGGGGGGAAGGGTATAAAATTGCACTTTTTTCCATGTTGCCAGGGCAGATATACCATCTTGAAATAAGTGCTAAACTCTGTGCCTTTTGGAGCAGAACAGGCATGCAAGTTTATTTGCCGAAATCCCTGAATAGGGCTTACCTTCTGCTTCAAACAGAGTCCTATGACTTTATTGGTTTTTTAAATCTTGATTAAAATGTCAGTTGCTGCCATTTATTATGTAATGTGTGTGGGGTATAATGTTCTGTTATTCTTGAAAAACACACAATTGCTTTTGCAGCTCCCCTTTTCCCTCTTCAGAAAGATGGCCCTGCTGCATGAATACACAGAAAATCTTGCTTAATTACACTCTTCATGGTCCTGGCTGGAAGCCAGACTTGTTTTATTCCAATTATAACCTTTTCAAAACAAAGAGTAATGGGAGTTTAGAGGAACAAGCTGACATTAATTTTTACCTGAAACTAGTTGAGAACTAGAAGAGAATTTAAAACATACATATATACACACACACACACTTAGATCAATGGATATCTTTTTGCTCCTGATCAAGAATTTTCCATGATTGATTAGAATGTAATATAAACAAGGGTGAGACTATCAGATCTCATAGAGAACTAGATAATTTCTGCTCACGGACTATGCACCAAGTTTGTGACAAATGTCACTCCATGAATTGCTATCCTTCAGTGGCTCTTGCTGACTTGATGATACAGTTTCAAAACAAAAACTCTCTCAAACACAACCTTAACATGGTTAATCATGGTCTATCTTCTCCCAGTTCCCCTCTCCTTCTCTATCAACTTTTTTTTGTCCCTCCACCCTCCACTCTCTCTTCAATTCCTTTTTGAGTTTCTTCTTTATTCTATGATGGTTCTTTTTTATAGCATCCTGTATTAATTTCAAAGATGTGCTATCTTCTCTTATCACTTTGATTATATTTATGATAGTTTCTCTCAGGTCTCCTCCGTTCTCCACATTTGTTTTTTCAATTTAGTTCTCCAGCATTCTTGTTGGAGCTTTTTGAAATGCTGGGTGATTCATGTAAGTCTATTCATTTTAAGGAGAGAAGCGCTAAAAATCTGTCAGAATTTTGCATGCATGGATGGGGTTTTGAGGTAGGGTCAGTCATGCTGGGATTTTTTGCTGGGTGCCTCCAAACGTCAAACTCGAAAGGTCTTTTCTCTTGGGCTGGTCAAGAGAGGAGTCCTAATTCTGTGCGTAGGATAAGTCCAGTTGTTAGTGTGTTCCTAAGTTTTTGTTTGACTGTTTGTCTTCTGGGTTTTGTACATGTGTGTGTGTTTGCTTTGTTTTTGCTATTTAAAGATGAGCTGTATGAAGATATAACAACAAAATTCTCAAATACATAGTTATATCTTCACTAATTGTAACTTGTGGCAAAACTATTGGCTGGCTGATCCATGGTTATTTCCAATCTCCTTTTACTTTTTCACATCCCATTAGGGAGGCTGAAAAGGCTTACAGCTTCATTTCCCCACTTTTCTTGGAACTAGAGGTGGTCACATTACAAACTGGTGGCCATTGGCTGAACAAAAGCCTGCTGTGGATTTCTGGAAACGGTTTTGCTTTTATGAGAAAAGCATCAGATGTGGAAGGCTCTGCCTCCTCTTCCCCTTTCTCCTGTCTTGAATAAAACTGTCCCTGTTCATTCCTCTGTTTTTAGTATAGCACTGCTTCCCTCTGCTGTCCTGGTTGACCCAAGGTCACTGTTTCAAGTTGTCTTCTACAATAAGCTGGATGGTATGACTTGTATGGCAGTGGTAACAGTCTAGAGGACTGACAGCTTCCCATACAGACCCCAACCAGTCCTCCTGATTCAGCTCTGCCTGACACTCCCAACTACAGAAGTGCAGGTAGCTGTGGAGAGGATTCTGTGTCTTGAATCAACTCACAGCTTATTCGTCACCAAATCCATAGGCTCTTAGCATACAGTTTCCTGTAATCTTGCTAATTTATTTACTATTTGTTGTTTGTTTCCCAACTTCCAACGCTTTGTTGATATCTTTTCTCTGCTCTTTTCTCCTTTTCTTCATCCTTGTGGGTTTGTGCCTTTTTAAAGGTCCATTTACGTTCATTGCATTAGTGTTTCAGGAAGGAGCGGGTGAAATGTGTGTTCACTTTGCCGTTTAATCAGAAGTCCTTTCTCTACAATCTGAATGCTTTGGCCTTTCTGTATTTCCTGTAGAGTGCAACATTCTTCCATCCTTGCTTTCTGGATAATCCTACTCGTTTTTGAGCTCTTTCACCCCTACGGAAAGCCTTTTTGGCATGCTCTTAGTCTCAGCTTAGTCCCCTTTTGCAAGCACACATAGTCCTTCAAACTTGTCCTTCATTTTTTGATTCACTAGCTGAGATGTCCACCACCTTTGCCATTGCCAAAAAGGGGACTCAGGTTAGATGGATCATTACAAATCCATTCAGCAAAAAGATCGTTTTTTGGTGAAGAAGAACTATTAAGTCTTCCTGGGATATCTGTTTTTGTCCGAGCATGCAATATCCCATGCCCTTCTTTCTTCTATCCTTCATGAGGAGTCATTTCCAAAAGTGAATAATCTATCCTTTTCTTTTACATGCAGTTTCAAAACTTCAACTTTAGATTCCTTTCTCATCCCCAGGCTGTGCATTAGTCACGCTCCAAGTGGATTGTACTTAAGTTAAAGCCTGCCGCCTACAGCTCCTATTCATGTTCTCAAACACGGCTGAGTATTTCAGAGAGGAATGCCAAGCCCTCTTTCATCCAGGTACAAATTTGATCCCTGCTTCCTATTCACAAAGGAAGATGAGCTTCCAATTTGGGGGGATTGTTTCACAAATACAACCTGAGTCATTAATGATAATTTGCCTTCCTGGTGTCTGAATTTAGACACACTCACTCTGGAATAGCAAAGCAGAGAGGAGTTTGAATCCTGTGACAATCCAAATGCCATATCTCTAACCTTGAATAGAAAATAGATGCTAATAAATTCAGGGTCTTAAAAATGTGAATTATAGTCATTTCACACTTCATGGCAGCTTCATGCTGAAGAAATAGCTTAAAACTTAATTACGGTGCTTGTCTCTTCTTTAAGTGCAGATGACATTCCTCGGATAGATTTTTGCAATGACATCTGAGGAAAGGACTTGAGAAACTAATTAGTTATTCATGATGAAGAATACTGACAACATACTGATTAAGGAGAAATGTTGACATCCTTCCTAACATGATACCTATGTCTATTAGTTTAGACTTCTCCCCATGGTCTTCATGGAAAGCTCTTTGAGGAATGATGAAAATGCCCTTCAGCCTTTGAATGCAGAGTGTATATAGAAAATATGCATGATGAGTGGGAATAAAATGGAGAGGAGAAGGCATTAGGCTTCTTCTGATTACCTGCCCCTGCAAATGACCGGGCTGTGCCTTGAGGACCATTTTTGAGACACACAACAATAATGGATTGGCATGTCCCACTCTCAATACTTCAGAAGGTATTATAATACATTCAGGACTTCAGCGCCTCATTCTAAGGCTAGAAGTCACTTCTAAGAGGATGATGTATGTGGGTTCTGCCTCCTATTACCTAATAATCTCACATTTGAGCAATACAGAAACTAAGTTCCATAAACAGGTAAGGTGCAATACTCATCTCTTTGTGTAAGGTATGATATTCTTGTGAGAGAATTTTGTTCTTTATTCTGGTGACCTAGAATGGCTAAGGAGTGAGGGGAGCAGAACTAAAAATGAAGACAGCTTAATATAAAAACGGCAGTTTCTAATTGTCTCAACTGGTAAATTATCTTCCTGGAGAGTCCTAAGTTCCCTTCACTGATAGGCTCCAGGCAAGCCTCAAAATCCTCTCAGGACTATTATAGAGGTGCATCAAGCATCAGAAGAAGGAAAGATTTTAACTCAATGACCTTTCAGATCTGCTCTAATATGAAGATTCTATGACTCGGCCTTCAAAGTGTTGCTCACAGATATGATTTTACCAGAGACCTCTCATTAAGCTTAAATCCCTTGTAAAGCTCTTTTCATTGATTCAATGAAGGGCAGAATTTGTGACCATCATTGATTCCCTTTTATTCCTTTTACTATAGGTGTTTGGAGAACACTTTAAATTCTTAGAGTGCTTTGTGAATTTCAAAGTATTTTCACAAAAACCCCTTAAAGCAGGATGGGAAGGATTGACATCATTCCCATTGTACAGATGAGGAGACAAACACCTCCCCGTTTGGCATAATGAAATCACCCTGTCTTTTCTCACAGCTCAATAAGACTTTAAGTAGTTAGTGAGTTTTATGTGGGGCAGAAACTCTGTATAGGAGTAGCACAGGGAAAGGGTTAGGAGCAAAGCTCTGTAGCCAGACTGCCAGGCACCGAATTCTGATTCTGATACCTGCTATGCTGTGACTCTGAGCATGATTTAAATACCTCTTTCTCTCTCAATTTCCTCATTTGTGAAAAAGGGATAAGAATGGCACCATCCTCACAGGGCCTTGGTGAGAGTGAAATTACGGGATGCGTATGAAGTGCTGTAAACAGTACCTTATAAGTTAGGGCTTAGATGTTAGTTTCAGGGGCTTTGTTGTTGCAGCAGCAGATTGTTACTGATTCTTGAGAATGGCCTAGAAATATGTCCCAGTGTCTAGGTAGTTTGTACGATATACCTTATATAGTAGACAGCAACAGGTTAATAGCCTCTTTGAACAAGTCAATGTAATAAAGACAGCAGTGAAACAAGTGTAAGACGAATAATTTGGCAAGCGAGTCACAATATTAAATGTGAACTTTAACCCTACTTTTGAAATTTTCTTGTAGCAAAGTTATTTGCCTTCTACATTAAGGCCTGGCAGAGGCAAATCTTTGCCTAAGGAGAGGCAAACTGAGAAACTAAGCACTACACAAACAGGATGAGGTGGTTAGCACTGTGGTTGTGAACGAAAAGACTAGTATTTTAAGCACTCATGCCACAAAGGACTTTTGAACTTTTTCTGAATTTAATCTCGGTATTCTGAGGGATAGGGGTGGAAATGCTGTTTTAAAATGAAAAGAATAGCATTTAATTGTCACTCTAACACTACAGTGACCAAAATACTCTCTTTCCTGGCTCTTTCAGCCAACTGAGGGAGGGAGATGGAAGCTTAAATTGACTTCCCTGGAGGGCCAGACCAACCAGAAAATTCCAGAAACAAGACGCCTTGTCTGGATACATTTTATTCCTGTTGCAGACTGCCGCCAGAAATCAATAGCTCTTTCATAACCACAGCAAGAAAATAAAATTACACATTAACCTCTCATGAGAATTTTCTTTAATTTTTCCAATTGAATATTTCATATCATCCTAGAGATTACCCATCTATTTTTACATATGTTCGTAAAGTTTTTGATCGTCCATTAAAATTGCACCCTTATGAGTTATATAGCTTGAATGGATTTTATCTCAAAACCACCACAGGTTGCTGCCACTGAACCCTTTCATCCTGCCTGCAACCTATTGCTGGGAAGATTAACCTACAAGATATAATGGCTGCTGTGGTTTTTTCTAGGAAAATTAACTCTTTTTGGTAATAAAAGACACCCCTATGATCATTAAAAGCAACCCCCAGCAGTATTTTTCAAAGGGCTCATGTCATTTGAGCTGACACTACTACTGAGGTCTCGTGGATGAAAAGTACCCAGATCCAAATGCAGTTTCCAGGTGCTCTGTGGGGGGGCAGAGCTGGGAGTTTCCAGACTAGGAAGTAGTAGACCCTCAAGATAAGCCAAACAGTAATGAATGACCCCTTCATTCACCAACATATCTGTATCTTACCTGAAATGCTTGCTGAGACCTGGGATCACATCCTATGAAATGGGATAAGCAAAAGCAACTGCAGAGTGCCATGTCACAAGTAGAATCCATCCACAAGGTCTGTGATGACATTTGCTGCCAGAATCCATCCATTTTGGCTGACTAGCATTCCAGCTGAGCCGAGCAGGCTAGGCACATAAATATAAGCCAAATGAATGCATTCCTTCCACAAATAAATGCTAGCTCTGTGTCTGGAAAATGTACGAGGAACACAATGAGGAACTATACAGCTGCCTTGTCCTCGTGGAGTCTGTGTTCTAACAGGGGAGACTTTGAATGCCTGGGCAAAGTGAGCAGCATGTACTGAACACGCTCCAATGCTAAGCACCAGCCTAGTTCCTCTGAGCACCTTCTCCCATTTAATCCTCACATCAGGAGAACCTCCTCTGGGAGAAAGCACTCTAATCTTCCCCTTTCACAGATGAGGAACCGGATGCTCATAGAGGTTAAGTGACTTTGCACAAGGGAGGTGAAAGAGCCAGGGAGTAAACAGCACAGCCTCTATTTTTCCTGCTAAACCACAATGCTCCACAAAGGGATCTGCACTTACTTAGGGGACAGAAGGAATTTTGGCATCCATATTGTATTTCTTATGCCTTGTATGGCATTTATTTACAAAAGCCTTTTAGAGATTCTGATGTCAGAAGAAGTAACTTGAGGACATAGCAAGAAAAGCCCAATGTAAAGCTTTCTGGCCATTGCCTCATACTGATATCCTTTCTACAAACACGACACCATGGGGAAAATGCATGAAAACGCAGGTTAACAGAATTTACTTTTCAATCACAGCCTACTAACAACCCTTGGACCTTATCTCAAAATGGAGATTGTTAGAGCAAACCAAAAAGAATGAAATCCCATGCTTCATGGCCCTTTGCATCATGTCATTATTACTCATATTTTCCCTTGTTTGTTGGTTTTCTCACTTACCGGGTTGTAAGGTCTAGGCCAGTGATTCTCAACCTTGGCTTCTATTAAAATCACCTGGTATCTCAGTTTCCAGGATGTTATAGCAAATACCACACAATGGGTTGGCTTAAACAGCAGGAATTTAGTGTCTCACAGTTTTGGAGCCTGGAAGACTTGCTTCCTCTTGGGGTCAGCAGATTGACAGGCTGGCAATCCTTGGGGCTCCTTGGCTTTCCAGTCACATGACAAGGTCTTCTCTTTTCTCTTCCATGTTCCTGCTGACTTCTGGCTACTCCCCATGGTTTTTTCTATGCCTAAAATTATTTTGCTGATAAAGGACTCCAGTAATCCTGATTAAAGCCCACCCTGATCAGTTGGGTAACACCTTAACTAAAATAACATCTCCCAGGATCCTGTTTACAAAGGGTTCACACCACAGGAATGTGGATTAAAATAAAGAACATGTCTAAATAAAGTATGTCATGCAATATATCACACTGGGAAGTTTACAGATAACCTGTTCCCAGAATAATTAAAGCCCCGGTGATTCCAGGGGGTAGCCAAGGTTGCAAACTGAGTTCTGAGAGGGCAGGTACTGTGTTGAATGCCCTCCTGATTGCATACACAGTGCATCTTGTAAACTGTGTAACAGTGTGTAGCCCCTTAGTGGACACTCATACTTGGTTATGCTTGTTGAATAAGTTGCTTGGTGGAGAGATAGAGGGATGGCTGAGTGAGTGAATATGAAACCAATGATTATAACAGTTATTGGATTTAAGCTCTTAAAATAACCATTATTAGGCAATTGTTTACGGTTGACTTTAATTAGATTCTACATACTACTGTGCAAAAAAGAACCACTAGCGGTTTTAAATAAGTATATGAAAAAGTAAACAGCCAACTGCAGGGTGCGCACATCATCTAGACATGGAATTCACTGTGCCTTCCTTAATACTGCGTTAATCTCCAGTCCTGGCACACTCCCATCTCAACAGTGCAGGCAGCCGTTACATCAAAGGTAATGGTTCCTTATTATTTCTTCAGTGAGTCATGTTTGTCTGAAGGAAGCAAAGATAACAAAGAGGAAATTATAGTTTGTGTGGAGTGATATGATTGCTTGTAAACCCAGCAATAAAAGGGAAGTCTATGTGAGCAATTGAGAATTCCTTCTCTGCCCTCCAAATGTAGAAAACATAGCGAACAAGCCATTTATGCCCTATTCACATTTTAATCAGGGTGCAAGAAAGACACTGAAGTATCTTCCACACCTGTGCAACCCACAATTTCCTTGTTAAAGCATTTATTACACCTTTGGATAATTCTGTGAAATGCCAGTGCTGTGTTTATTCTAGTTCATATTCATGTAAAAGTGAAAGCACGTCTGTGTGTATACTAAGGACCAGTGGAAAGAACAGTGGAGAAAGTAGTATTTGTATAAACTGTTGATGTACCTAGTACTGTTTGGTCAACTGTTGCTTGGATATCAGCTGAGATTATCCTGTCCCCTAACATCTACATAAATGTGACTGATACAAAACTCTGACAGATTCTAGAAAATGTAATGCCTTCCCGAAGGACCAATTTCTTATTTCATGATCACCTCTGATTTTGAACTTCTATTCTGCTGAATGTATTAAAACCATGTGCCATCACAAACCCATATAATACCTTGGTGCAAATTAGGAAAAGATACCCCTACCTCAGGTCATTTTATTTCCATCTGTCAGAAAATTGTCGTAACATGGTAATTTTGTTAGAACAAGACACTGCCATTTACTGGAAAGTTATAATAAATGTGCATACCTGTCATGCCTAGGGTATGGATTACCCCTCCATCCAACATATACACATGCCACCCCTGAGCAGTGCACAACCCATACAATAATGCATGGAGTCCCTAAAAGCATCTTCTCATCCTGCTCATGTTGTTCATATAATAGCATATCAGCTGGGATTTGAAGCTCAGCAATTTTCTCTTAATTTCCACCAAAAAGGTAACTCATTTAAGGCTTTAGTGTTTAGAGACAATTTTACTGAAGTTTTAGGAAAGCAAAACAAGCTAAATTTCAATAGTAAATATTCTTATTCCTAAAAGTCCCCAGGCCACACTACCCAATACCTCTATCTTCTCTCTCAATCCTTCCTTCTTTCTTGCTTCTCTCCGCATCCTCTACTCCTGGCCTCTAATTTCTGAGTGTTTCTAATTCAAATCAGTTTGGTTATCTTATCTGTTGCTCAGGTTCCTAGAGGTCCATGCACTTACGGGCTTACCTTTTCCTCAAGCTTCATATCAAGGTATTTTCACAAATAGAATTCCTTCCCTAAGAAAATTCTAGGGCAAGCATGGAGATTTTTTTCTTTAAATTTTGCTACAAGTATTTAAACTGTAATTAGGAGTTATTCAGTATGGCAGCTTGTAGCCATCTAGTAAACATTCTGTAGGCTGAAATAGGAAGTAACCACTAAGGGGGGAATTTTTAGGAGTTGAAGGTGCAAATCACCCTTGGATATTATCTGGTCCAATCCTGTCATGTCCTAGGCTCAGAGAAATGGAGTGACCTGCCTCAAGTCACACAGCTAAGTGGGGTGGTCTGGCCTGGGTACTTCTGGTATGGGACTGCCTCTTATACTATATAATCCATACTCTCTAATTTGCTCACGTGCTAGCCTAATCTCATGACTATTAGAACCTTGACATGAAGCAGACCATCCTAACTCTGCCACTTATTACCAGGAACTTAACCCATGAGCTCCTGTGTTCTCATTTGCAAAATGGGGATGCTAATACCATTAATTAAGAATGTCCAGCTTGAAATATACTCTGCATTTTGGGAGGCTTGTCAGTGCTTTAGAGTTCTGTACTTCATCCATTCAGCCAGTAAGTGTATCTTAGGTATGCACAGATATTAAGAATTCAAAAATGAATGTCATAGTTCCCACAGCAGCAAACCCATCGCCTAGTAATTGTGAAAGACAGTTATATAATATGGCTGCTTTAAGGTACTGAGATAACACAGAAGGGAAGACGTGTGCCAGATCTCAAGGATGGGCATATATTCACCAGAAAGAGAAGGACATGAAAGACATTCCAGTAGGGAGAGGCAACCACACATGGAACAGCATGGAGTTTTGAAAGGACATGATATGTTGGAAACTTGATGAAAATGGGTCAACCAAGCATTAGCGACAGAGAGTGAAATGGTCAATAAAGGGACTTGAATGCCCTGGAAACAAGATTGTATTTTAACCTATAGATCATAGGAAAGGAAAACAAAGGAGCAAAAATAAAAGAACCTCAACCACATTAATCATTTAGAGGGATTTCTAAATCTTTTATCATTATCCATGTTCTTGATTTACTCTCAATTTGAGATTACTGATGAAAAATATTCTCATTCTAAGCTGTCCATCTAAAAGTAGAGTACATCATTTGATGTTGCCAAATCAAATATTGGCATGAAGGTGAAAATATGCTCTCAGCAGGCTTTAATTTAATTGAGGGCTGGTGTGATGAAGGAGTTCCAGACAGCTAAAATCACATATCCTCTGCCACCAGATTTAATGGAAACCTGCTTAGCATGTGTATAAAAGGGTAAAAAGCTAGGTACATTTTCTGCCGACAGTCCATCCAGGATTTTATTAACTAAGGATCAAATATGACACGTTGCTGATTTATTTGAGGATTTATAATTTTCACAAAGAGAAAAGATAATGTAGAATGTCAATTTAAGTTTTTTTTTTTAAGATAGACATGATGCCACAGCTGTAATGGCATAAAACACATTAGTAACTTTTTAGATCCCTTCTCTTTGAGAAACAAAATCCTATGCTTTTTCATAGGTTGTCACAGGTACTTGAAATTTTCTAAAAGGTAATTTTGGAAGGCATCAGTGAAAGTGTACATGTTGGATAGCTTCTAATGTGGGAAAGTAACGAGAAGAGTATTCTCTGGAAAAACTTACTCTGGAATAGTTTAAAAGTATTATTGTCTTTTGCTTTCTCCCTGTTCTCCAAAATCCAACTGCCTAAATGCAAAAATCTTTTAAGCTTCTGCCAAAAAGACAGTAACTTAAGGCTATAAAATAGCTTGCTTTTGAGTTTTACTCAGTGACCAAGATAAAGAAAAAAGATGCAATATGGACAAGAAGTGTTGAAATACTAGTCAGAAAACTAATTGGAAATCTAGGAAGAAACCAGCATGTCTAGTTGTGAAGAGAGACAGGGGACATCGTTTGATCAGCAGGGGATGGGCTCTCCATGGCTTTGTGGTATTAGAAATCAAGGACTGGGTGAAGATTAGTTTTGCACTTGAGAGCTCTTAAGAACGACTTTGGACACAGCATCTACCCAGAGGGTCTCCAATACATCAACATAGAATATACACAGGCACACAGTGGATTAGCAGGCGATTATCAAAGCTGGAGCCAGTGTTTCCCTTCCTTCCCCTGTGGAGACTCCTCCTGGCACACAGTCACACAGGAAGTTTATCTTGGAATTCCTAAGAAGGCAAAAGGTATTAAACTAATAGACATATTTCAGTGCAAGAGGTAAGTCATCAAAGCCTAAAACTAAAGAGAACAGCATGATTCCACTAATGTTTCTTTAACAGTAAGGGGTAGGGTATCTGAGTGAATGTCAGCCAAGAGTGAGTCTTAAAGGTACAGAAGCCCAAGATATAGGATATTTTGTCCTACCAAGGGAACCACACTGGATTGTATGAGATACCTGGATGTGAGTTCCTTCATTCTATAAGATTCTATTGAGGGGATAAGCTATGTAAGCCCTTGCAACAGACTTAGAACCTCACATTAAAGACTTCATAGATCCCCTTCTCACTACCCTTTTGCCCAGTTAAATTCTAGACAGAGCTTAAGCATCATTCCCTCAGGCTCCACCCTGTGCCATAAATTCTTACAAGCCCTATGTCTCTCCTTTGCAGCATTCTCATCTCTTTATATTGCACATTCACTTCTAGACATATTCATGTTTGTATTACTAATTAGCTGAAAGTACCATGAGGGAAGTGCTCTTTTCCTCTCCATTTTAACCCCAATGTCCAACACAATGCCTGGGACACCAAGTAGTTATTCAGTAAATACCTGTTGAATGAGAGAGAGAGAGAGAGAAATGAAAACAAATCAGATCCAGCTGGTGTGGCTAACTTTAGGAAAAAGAGGAGATAATCTTATAGACATAATTATATTTTGTTGGATTATTAAACTTCATATATTTCATGGTGCATGAAACAAGTATAAATATCTTTACTAGACAAAAACAAACAAACAAACAAACAACTCCTTGGGAACTTAATTAACAAGAACAAAACAGCTGGCATTTATGAAGCACCTTCACAGTGCCCTGAGCTCTGGGCTCACATAAACCTGAGTTAAGGTCCTAGCTGTGCCATATACTAGGTGTGTGACCTTGAGAAAATCACCTCACCTCTTGGATCCTCAGTGGCCTTAACTATAAAAGGCAAATCATAACAGAGTCATCTCATATGGCCTCTATGAGATATAATAGAAGAAGTGCCAGACATGTAGAGATATTTAATGTAATAAATAACTAGGCTAATTCAAGAGAATCTTTGGAGATCGTAAGATTGATTCAATGAAATCAGAAAGATAAGACCAAATTGCCAAAATAGCAGTTCAACAAATTTTAACTCAAATTATTTACTAGTTGATTTTCTACTGCATAAAACTATAAATTCATAAGCCAAGATCAAGTCTCTCGTTTACTGCTATATTTTTGGTACAAATAATAAGGCCTAAAGTGATGAGTTCCCAGGAAAGAAATAATGAATTGCTGAATTGAGTACTTACAGTCTACACTGGAGTTCAGGAGAAAAATAAATTATGATGATTTGGGGAAGTCAAAGTCATCTTTACCTGGAATGAATGATATGAGCTAAGACAAGCCAACCATTAAGGGTTACAGAAGCCCTAAAAAGCATAATGTCATTCTAGGTGGGAGGGGTTGAAGGATGGTAGAGTAAGAATGCAATGATGGAAGAAAGCATAACATTGTTGACTCCCATGTGGTCATGGTCATGGATATGTTTGATTGGAGACTAAATAAACTTTCATGATCTGACTCCTGTTTTGTTCTTCTGTACTGTGGGCTCCAGCTGTAGTGGAATTATGTCCAGCTTCTCAAAAGCTTTCTCTCCCCTCTTGTCTTTGAATAGTCTTCTGGCTGGAACACTTCTGTATCCCTTTTCTGCCTAACTGCTCCTCATTCATTAGGTCTCAGTTTAGACACCATCTTCTCCTAAAGGCTTCTCTGAACCCCAAAATGGGTTTCATCCTTTAACACAATTATAGCAATTTTTCCTCCTTTTTGTGTTTCCATGCTGATATGTTCATTTCCCCCTAGAAGACTGGGGAAGACTGGGACAGTCCAGGCCTCGTTCATACTTCCCAGCCTCTAACACATAATAGTCAGTATTCATTGAATGAATAACATCATTCTAAGATTTCAAGCCTAAAAGGATTAATGTAATGTTGCTAGAAAAATAGGAAAGTTCTGTGGGATGGTTAGAGCTTAAAACTGGATAATTTCAGGTTTTCATTTTCTTTGAAGTAATAGAAATCCAGGTGAGTAGAAATACCTAGTAAGCAATAGAGCAGGAGTGCAAAAGAGAGAAGGAAGGGCTGCAGTGGGATGCTGTCTCCAGAGGAGATAGAAGAACAAAGGGTCAAAAAGATAGACCTACATTTTTGGAACAAAAGGATGAAAAGGAGCTGACAAAGCAGTGAGTTATAGAAGACCGGAGGGGGGGGGGGGGGAAAACCTGTTCCTCAAAGCAGTAGACATTGTCAAATCCTGCAAAGTAGAATATTTAAAAAGACGTTACTAAAGAAAAGGGGCATACGCTGAAAGGAAATGGGTGGTGGGGTTCAGGCAACCTCTAGCACTCTACAGGGAGAAGAATGGCAGGGTGAGCACTGAAAGACCAGGGGGCCAGGGAAGTTATTATCAAAATAAGTTACACTTTTGTCTACTGAAGGCAATTTAAAAGAGAGAGCTAAATGATAGTAGAGAAAAACTTGAGGGAGCTGGATATGAGACAGAATATCATTGGTGATATTCTAGTTTGTCTCTGGATTCTCTTTGTTTCTTAGACTACTTCCCTACAGGGAAATGGAGTTAGGTATATTGCCATGGAGAATGCTTTAGCAGTTTCCCAAACATTTGATGAAGCATGCAGTGGAAGAGTTGGGCAGGAGTGGAAAGGGCCATCTTTTTGCCTTTCTTTGTAGCTCTTAGGAATTTAGGTATTTCAATGTTCCCAGAACCTCCAGCTTGTCTATTTTATGGTGTCTTGGAACTCTTCCTAAGCTTTCCTCATGCATGCATGCCTTGTGAAGAAGTTTATAGTACAGTTGGGGAGACAACAGGGATATTGTCATTTACTTTAGTGTCTTGGCAGTAACTAGTAGTCTCAGTAGCTCCTTAACAAATGTTTATTGAAGCAAAGTCTAGCTGGGCTGATGCTCATTTATGCTACAAGGCTTGGCTTTCAAGCTCTTTTTTCTAAGTGGGTGAAAAATATTTTAGAAAGAATGTTATTCTTTCCTGAAATACTAAAATAATGGCTACGATATATTGAGCACTGTGCAAAGCATTGAGCATTCATTTACTCTTCAAAACAATTCTTTTAAGTAGGTACTATTTTTATTCCCATTTCATTGATATGGAAACCAAGGCATGGTGAGGCTAAGGAACTTATTAAGCCAATATCATACCCCAAGAAATTGGATCAGCCATCATCTGAACTCAGGTTGTCGAAGTCCAAAAACCCCTAGGCTAGACTGCTCCTTTCTTAACATCTGCACAAAGAACACACTGAAGGATGGCCAGGACTGTGGTAATCTGGCTCACTGCAAAAGCATTGTTCTCTTCCCTTTTTCCTCATTTCCCCTCCAGTCCTGGGAGAAGCCAAGGTTGCTGCTGTGATTAGCACAGGTACTGCCTCATTTGGCAGTACACCATGATGGATGGTCTCGGTAGGCAGGCTAGTACCTTATACACCCTGGGTCCCCAGCTGTCTTCATCCTTGAACAAGATCCCTGCTGAAAACAGAATAGCCATAGTACTTGGTACAACGCTTACACAGTTGCTGACAGGTTTTCAAGTGTCCAGAGTACAAAGCTGTGGCTGATTATTAAATTTGCTTTAGATCCATCAAATGATTTAAGTAAGATACTTTGATGTTAGCAATTTGAATAATTCATTTGAGTAAGTGGGGATGATTAAGCTTGAACTATGATCAGCTTTCTTTTAGGGGATTCTACAGGCAAAGCCAAATCCACAAGAGAAGTTTGATCTTGAGGACTTCACAGGGCCAGTTCTTAAAACTGACCATTTCTTTTCCTCTTTGAGAGCCTCAGTCAGGATTTAACAACTATGGCTGTGATTTATTATTGTGTCTGAGTCACTCCAGGGCAGTCCCATTTTTCAAAGATATCCCATGCTCCAAGCAGCGCTTTGCACACTGACCGTCCGTCAGAGGCACCTGCTCATGTAATCAGCAGCTCCAGATATTTTCATACCTCAGCAGACAATGCACCTATCTCTTGGGAACTGGCACACAAAGCAATAATGGATTTATAAAAATACACTACTGTGACAAAGAAAGAAGACAGATTAGCAGAAAAGGCAGGACAAGCCAGAGGCTTAGGAACATGGAGACAAAATTCCAGGAAACTAGCACTTTACATGGCTGCAGCATCTTGATGTGTCCCACCCACACAGCATGAGGAGTTGACATTTGAGCAAATAGAGGGTCTCGAGGATTGTGAAATGGTCTCAGATCTGGATCAAGGCAATCTGGAATTCAGCAGAATTAAAAAGATACGCATTCAAATGTTCAAGTGGAACAAACTTCCCTATCTTTTCATTCCATGTTATTTTCTTTTCCTCTTTAAAAAAGCATTTAACAAGGATCATGAAACAGAACAAGGAGAAAAGAGGAGGTGAGCTATTTATTGGAAGGAGAAAATTCAACTCATGCTGACATCATGTCACAGAACTGAAAAGTTATGAGACACCCTTTCCTCTACTTTGAATGGACCCAAAATGTCACTGTTATCAAGGCTGTATGTTGAAGAAGACAGAAAATAATGTACCTGGTAAAATAGGCATCCCCAGCCAGGAAAATATGCAACACTTCCGTTCATTGACGCTCCTTTTCCTCTGCACCACTCACGTCATAAATTGCTATATGCTGACAAGTTGCACTGATATGAACCCAAGATTGATTATAGCAAAGAGACACATGCCATTCACTTAGCATGGCAACTTGCTCATTTCAAGCCCATCACCATTATCACTGGCTAGTGGAGGGAGGGAGGGAGGATCATAAATACCATCATTATAGGGCCAATTCTTAGAAATGCTTTTCCTCAGCCTCAGGGACCAAAGGAGAAAGATTCAACCACTATAGTGAGCATGAGAAATTCTGCTGTCTGTCTCCAGCCCTCCCCAATGCTCCAACACGAACATACACATTAACTCATGCATGCACACACCCATATACCATGTAGTAGTTTGAGATTGTATGTACCCCAGAAAAGATCATGTTCTTAGATCTAATCCATTTAGGGTGTGAACCTATTGAAGGTGAGACCTTTTTTTAAAAAGATTTTACTCATCCATTCATTTATCCCCCCCTTGCTGCTCGTGCTCGCCGCGCGGGTGGGCCCGCCCCCACCAGGAGGCCCCGGGAACCGAACCCAGGGCCCCCCATATGGCAAACGGGAGCCCCACAGATTGAGCCACAACCACCCCCCAAGGTGAGACCTTTTGATTAGATTCAGTTAAAGGGCCATTTGATTAGATTACTTCAGTAAGGCGTGACACAGGGTAGGTCTTAATCCTCTTATTGGAGTCCTTTGTAAATGAGAGAAACCCCAGAAGCTGAGAGAGAAAATCCCAGAATCCAGAAGCTGACATCAATGGAATCCAGGAGAAAGACACAGGAGTAGAGAGAAAAGCACAGTAACAGAGAGAAAGCTGGAGGAAGCCCGAAGCTGAAAGCAGCAAGACCCAAAGGAGAAAGGAGAGACAGAAGATGCTGCCATCATGCCCTTCCATGTGACAGAGAAGTTCAGGGTCACTGGCAGCCGTGTCTCCAGGGTGAGAGCTTTGCCTGATGCTTTGATCTGGACATTTTTCTCAGCCTCGGCAACTGTAAGCTTATAAGTTAATAAATCCCCATTGTAAAAACCCACCTCTTTCTGGTATATTGCTTTGGTAGCCTTTAGCAAACTAAAACGTACCACTTTCCAACTGCAAAACAGGAAATAGTATAGAACAAATTTACCTTGAATTTATTTGATAATTATTTTGAAACAGTTGCTATTTTTAGCACAGTGACAGCCAGATATAAATATTTGGTATTTAAGTATTTGTTGGATGAGAGACTGAACAAATAGACTTTATCAATGAGGATATTCATCGTAGTTGCAGTTTATTATATGTTTTCATAGATGTTCACTTATTCAATCTTTGTAACAACCAAAAGCAGTAGCTAATCTATCATCTTACTTAGGCTTCTTTGGTTGTAAAAAATAGAAACTCCTTCTGGCTTAACTGCCTGCAAAGGGATTTTTGAAGCTTCCAAAATCAATAGTAGGATGGAAAATGAGGCCTGGAAACAAGAAAGAACTAAGATGGCTTCCAAAGGCCAGGAAGTAAAAATCTGTGACTAGAAGAGTCTGATCAGGAAGCCACTGTTAAGATGGAGAAACTTCAATTGAGTTCCATCTCCTTCTCCTGCTCAAAATTAATTTTCTTGGCAGAGAGTGCCAGGTTGTTCTAGCTTGGGTTCTAGACCCAATCCTTGGCTCAGGGAGTGTGGGTCCCAGATTATAGTGCCATTCGACTGTATTCAGTGAGAAGAGGTAAATATTTAAAAGCAAATTAGGGTAAGCTAAAGAAGAGAAAATGGATGCTAGCAACCAAAAGATCCCAAAGTGTCTACAGACAGAAACACTGAGGCTCAGAATGTAGTGAATGCTTTAGTCACACATGTTGCTTCAAAAAGTGACTCAAACTCAGGTTTCCTACTCCCAAATTCCAAATTCTTTCCTTTATGCCACATGTTTATAATATGTCCATTGGGACTTCAAAACAAGTCACTAAATGCAATGTAGTATTTTCAATTGGATCCTGAATAGTAAAAGGATGTTGGAGAAAAACTTGTGAGATCCAGATAAAGACTGCAGTTTAGTTAATAGTATTGTACCAATGTTAATGTTGTACTCTTGACAAATGTACTATGGTTATATAGGATGTCGATATTAGGTGAAGCTGGGCAAAGGATACAAGACTCTCTTTACAACTTTTCTCTAAACTTAAAATCACTCCAAATATAAAATGCATTCAAAAATAGCTGGATAGTTCTCAACAGGCTTCTTTGGCACAAAGAGACATGCATTTATTGATAGCTTTCTAGCTATAAGGCATTATGGAATTCCCAAAGTTCTCAATATCTCATCCTGTGTACTAAAGGAGCTGAAAGCCTTGAAAGAGAAACTAGAAAGTAATATGAGAGACAGGCAACATGGTCAGAAAGCTCAGAGGAGGCAAGAGAATTGGGGTATAGGGTTGTGGGAAAGGTGATTTCGAATTCATCTTTGATTCTTGGGAATCTGGATGTCCAAGGAGAATGATACATGGAACATGTTCCCCGTTCATGGAGACAAGAATGAGACTGAAATGGTTAATGAGGTAGGTGCATATAAGACCACACCATCCACACTGCTAACTTGGAATTTTCTCTTCTCTCTTGGCACTTGGTTGAGGTTTCAGAGCTGGATACTCTTACTTGATGTGTAGAAAAATTCATGGTAGTGAAGAAAGAGGCAAGAAGTATGGTGAGAAGATGATTTAAAATTCGAGATGAGTTCATTCAAACAAATTCTGTGCCTTAATAGTCATTGTTAATAAAGGCTTGTTTTTGTCTAAATATCTACTACTAGCTTATCAAGGCACCAACCCTTGCTGCTATTTATGGCAATCTATAATATAAGTTGGGAGTTTTAAATCTATAGAAACAAAAGAAGTAAAAAAAAAAAAAAAAAAAAAAAATGATGTGGAATTTGGCTCATTGCTTCTAGTACCCTGTGATATCTTGGTGAGAAATTATAATAGGATCATCTCTTTCATTGAATGAAGTTGTTTCTATCATTTTCACAAACATTTTTATGCTTTAAAAATATAACATTTTAATTTAAATGGATATTTCAAACTTGCTCTGTACTAGGCACTATCCTAAATACTTTACAGCTGTTAATGCCATTAGTTCTCATACTTTGGACACTTACGGGGTAAGTGCTCTATTATTATGTTCTACAGATGAGGGAACTAGGAAACAGGGAGTTTCTATAACTTGCCTAAGGTCACAGAGTCATCAAAGGATAGAGCTGAGATTCAAAGCTGTGCAGTCTGGCTAGAGTCCATGCCCTTCATGAACACACTGCATTGTTTTTCTATTGTTATTTTTAAAACAGAACAGACGAGTGTTAAAACAATGTGGGAATAGAGAAGAGGGATAAACGGGAGAGATTGTGTACAAAGAGTCTAAAGGTCTAACTGCATGAATACAGTTGGGCTTAGAGGAAGGAAACTAAAAGATGACTCCAAGCAGATGAGCTTGCACCTGGAAGATTTTCTGGAAATTGTCAGAAAAAGAGATTGCTCAGGAGGACAGAGGACGATGGTAAAAGATGAGCCTGGGCTTGTGTGCTGGTGAGTCATTTAAGTAGAGAAGTACATGAACAACTGGACTTGTGGGCACTGTTCAGGAAATACAGATAGGGATGCCATCGGCTTAAATGAGACAGTTGGTGCCACAGGAGTAAAAGGCATTGTCAGGGGCACAATTTTAAAGAGAAGACATGGCCAAGACATTGGCAAATGCCTGCTATTAAAGGGAGGAGGAAGAGCCTGTAATAGGTAGAGATAGGAAGATTTCAGAAACACGGGAAGGAGAAAATAATTAATTTAACATGCAAGAAATGTCAAGGAAAATGAATACCAAGAATCGTACCCTGGATTTGATCATTTCAAGGTCAGTGAGTCGGGGGGAAATAGGATTACTGATAAGTTCAGAAGCTTAAGGAGATGGCAGGACAGTATTTTCTTTGAAGGTCAAAACTGGACCCAAATTGCAGTTATAGACCTGCACTGTTCATTAGCTGCATGGGGCTATTTAAGTTTAAATTAATTAAAATTAAATAAAATATAAAATCCATTTCTTTGGTCACACGAGCCACCTTTCACATGCTCAGTAGCTACCAATGGCTATTATAGTGGACAACACAGATATAGAATATTTCCATCACCACAAAAAGTCCAGTTGTATGGTGTTGAACTAACATAGGGGTAGAAAACTTTTTCTTTTTTTTTTTTTTTTTTTTTTTTTAAAGATTTTATTTATTTATTCATTTATCCCCCCCTTGCTGCTTGTGCTCGCTGGGTCAGCCAACCACACCGTGCGGGCAGGCTTGCCTTCACCAGGAGGCCCCGGGAACCGAACCCGGGGCCTCCCATATGGTAAATGGGAGCCCTACTGATTGAGCCACAGCCGCTTCCCGAAAACTTTTTCTATAATGGCAAGACAGTAAATATTTTAGGCTTTGAGGACCATTCAGCCTCTATTACAATTACTCAACTTTACCACTGCAGCTTGAAAGAAGCCATAGACAACCATAAAGCAAGTGTTATTGGTGTGTTCCAATAAAACTTGCCTTATGGACAATGGTATTTGAATTTCATATAATTTTCACACGCCATGAAATAGTATTCTTCTTTTGATTTAACTTCAACCATTTGAAAATGTAAAATCTATTCTCAGCTTGTGTGACATACAAACCCATGTGACAGATTTGGTTGACAGGTCATAGTTTGCTGACCCTGGTCTTGGAACATTGTGATACCAGCGGCCTTGTGCCCAGGCATCTGCCTGTGCTAGACTGGCTGCACAGGAATAAAAGTATCAAATAAATATATATCAGCAGTGAGTTTCATCGGCTCTTCATCATCTAGATACATAATGCAAATCAGATTAAAAAATGTATATCAAAATTACATGAGCTCTAGTTAGAGTGTGAAAAGAGAAGCTGTTAACATACAATAATGAAAAGGAAACTTTGATGTGTAGAGTTGATATTAATCTGCTAGAATCTCAGCCTGTGACTAACCAGATTTGTTGCCATATTAAAGTCAAATTAGAGATTCACTGGGAAAAAGTCCCATATTCGGCTCAATTTCCTAAAATATCAATATTTACAACGCTAAACATTAATCATCCCAAGATTCTACATAGTCCTCAAAGACAATACAGTCAAGGACAATAATGATGTCCCTTTTCTATACGTCATTTGTAGTAAATAATTTTCTTCTCATCTACCAATTCTCATCAATTGACAGTAGCTGTCTGGAGCCCTGAGTTGATGAGTGTCATGATTGATTATTACTGTCTTCCCTGGGTGAGAGTGTGGGGAGACAGGACACAAGGGCTAGGTACACCCATCCTTGAATGAGAAGTATGGTCCCATGGAAAAAATAATAGAATTTGAGCCAGTTGAAGATTTGGCTGTGCCATTTCACTTTCTCATCCTCATATTATTTTGAATCAAATCACAGACATCATAGCACTCACAAGCTAATGTTTTCGGCCAGTTTCTCACTCTGCCTTACGTATCTCTGTTGTTATAAAAGAAATGTTTTTCAATTGTTAAATTTTTTTCAGCATATAATGTTAAGACAAAACCAGATTGAGATATTTAGAAAGAATCTAGAAATTATTGATTAAAAAAAAAAAACTTTAACTGCATTGTAATCTAATAAACCTACTGTGCTTCTATGTATGAGTTTGAAGACATAATTTATAATGTCTGCACTTCTAATTCTGTCTGTATTTTCAGGGTCAGTTAGCAATTACCCTGTGCCATCCATGTAGCAGACACTGTGTTCCATCTAGTCAACTCCTTTCATCTTCTCCAGAGCCCTGTAAGACATTGTTAGCACAAGGCAAACTGAGGTACAAGGGTGCGAAATGATGTGTATGAGGTCATTCAGCCAGCCATAAGGGGAGGTAATTAAGGGTGTAATTTACTGCTATAAAGAAACATTGTTTCCAATATGCCTAACTTTCCTTGGCTTCATTTAACCAAACTTTATAACTCTGACGTTTCATTTGGTAGATTTTACTTTATCTACTCAAGTTGTCTTTAAAACCAGAATCCAGTAGCTACATTAAGTTATGATATGTCTTGATAAAAACCATGAAGAGAGACCTGGAGGGTAATAAGTGAGTTTAGGGCTAATATTTATGACCATGGAAATAAGGAAGGTAAGAAATCTCATTACATGCTCTGGCTACCAAGAGAAAAAGGGGCCAGTACATCTTCCTCCCCAGACTTTAGAAAAGAACTGTGTGATTTGACTTCTATACCTTCTTTAACATCTTTCACAATAGCTTAATTTCTAACTTAAGAAATGAATGGGCAGATGGGAATGAGAGTAAGAAAATATTTTTAATTTCAGGAAGATTTGAGGGCACATTTACACATTTATGTTGAATAATTAAAATGTGAGAGGATCCATATATCAGCTCAGCCTGGTGTGGTTGTGAAAAGGAAATGGTTAGAGTCAGGAGGACCTCTAACTGGCTGATTGCTCCTGTGCAAGTAACTTCTCTTTGGTCTTGTTTCCCTGTCATAAAATGAGAAGGATAAGATTTGAAATTGCAGTTGATGACCTATAGATTTACTTTAGCAACTGGATTGTGGTATTTTTTTATTTGAATTGGTTGCCAATATATAAACATTGGGGGATTTCACATCTTTTCTGGACTCCCATTCTTACAAAGTGTTTTAGTTTGCCAAAGGGCTGCTGATGCAAAGTACCGGAAATGGGTTGGCTTTTATAAAGGGGATTTATTTGGAGTAAAAGCTTACAGTTCCAAGGCCATGAAAAGTCCAAATCAGGGTGCTATCTCACCAAAGTCAGCTACTGTTGATTTTGTTGTCCGGGTACACATCAAAGCAAGATGGCCGCTGATCTCTGCCAAGGTCTCAGCCTTCCCCTCCGGGCTCACTGTCTCCTCTTGAGCAGCTCCATGGGTCCAGCCTCTTGGGGGCTTCATGCTTAAGCAATCCTCTAGTCCTCTCTCACTTGGCGGGATCAAATATGGCGGCTTCCTTTTCCTGTGTCTGTGTGTCCCTCTCTGTCTCCATTTTTATCAGACCCAGCAGGGCAGGGACTCAACATAATTCATGTCCCACTGATGCAGCCCAATCAAAAGCCCTAAAGCGATCTTATCAAGTTATCTAATCAAAGGACCCTCAACAGAATTTAATACAACCAAAGGGTATCACACCCACAGGAATAGATTAGTTTAAAAACATGATCTTTCTCTCTTTGGAATTCATAAACTAATCTCAAACTGTCACATATAGCAAGAATTAGAGATCTACAAATAGAGCTGCTGCCTTCAGAAAGGATGGGTGGTGTGCCATTTCTTGTTCTCCTTAGTCCCCACCACCCCTTATTGTCTCCCTGAGAATGAAGGTCATTTTCCATTTATTATCAAATTTGCAATAACTTCTGGCATTTTACTCTTATATGCCTTGCCTGGCCCCTGGAGACATTTGTGTTTGCAACCTGGGCTATATGAAATCTATGGTCCCTTAATGCTAGGAGGTACTGTGGTTTTCCCAAACAGCTAAAGTTGCAATACATCATCTAATTAAAGTTTTCCAGCAGTGGGGGCTTTGAGTCTAAAATGCAGGACTAACATTTTCACCCAAGTCTTTGAAATTTTCAGCAGAAATGTTGACTCCTAGATCTGGGAGTTTAGGTGAGTGCAATAAAGTCCTGTATTCAGTTTAATTACATCTCCCTGCCTTTGCTTTGGCTTGGTATCCAACGATTCACAGAGGCTTTTTTAAAAAATTTCTAAGGTACTGATATTCAAATATGAACTATAGCCAACTATATTATTCTGCTTTTTTGCTTTATCATCTAATATGTTTAGTCTTTTATAATTTTTAAAATTCTAAATATCATTTGCTTTTTACACTGACCCTGTGAGAAAGGGCAGATATTTTTATACCCACTTTTAAAAACTGAGGAAAAGATAGGATTTATTAACAAAGGTATTTACATTTCAACCTTTTCCATTTAAATCAGACCCTGGTACTTTGTTTTTAAAGCTATTTCCTAAATACAAGAATTAAAATGTGTTTATTTAATTAAAATATCATTCCCTGAGCCTAAAGACTTCCAGACTGCATTATTCTCCCTTCCCACTGAGACATAATTGAAGATTGATATGATACATTTTATTAATTAGGCCAGTCTGGTTTTCCCACAGAGAAAAAAAAGGAATGTGTCATCTTTTATGCCAGCTGATTTAAATAAAAATCCACTTGGATTTAGCCTTTTCATGCTGGAGCCACACCAAACGACCAGGATGTGAAATGTGAAATATTTCCCTTTATCTCATTCTCTTCGAGAAGATGGGAATCATTGTAGCAAAATATACTCTTTCTTGGAGCACTAACTGAACATTATACAGGATTTGTGTTTTCTCTTCTTGATTGACTGCAAAAGGTTGAGTGAAATCTTTAGAAGGAAAAAGTGCCCTCTACTTGGTTTCAGAGGGCATTGTGTGGACGTGAGGGGGAAGGGAGGGAGAGGGAGAAAGAGAGCGAGAGGGGGAGGGAGAGGGAGAGGGAGAGGGAGAGGGAGAGAGGGAGAGGGAGGGAGGGAGGGAGAGAGAGAGAAAGCCTAAAATAATTAAGACTCTACACCAAGACTTGGCAACCTTTTTTCTGTAAAGGGCCAGATAATAGATATTTTAGGCTTTGCAGGCCATATGATCTTTGTCACAATTACTCAGCTCTGTAACTCCAAAGACAATGTTAAAACAAATGAGTGTCACTGCATTTCAATAAAACTTCATCTACAAAAACAGGCATCCAGTCAGATTTGGCCCACAGGTCCCTGCTCTACACCCTAGAGGTGTCATCTAACATAGCCTTGCAATAGCTATTGGCTGTTATCATTTTGTGGCATGCGTTGTGTACACATTTTGACCACAACTAAAATATATTTTTTTAAATATATGCATATATAATGCCTTATTTTTTCTGTAACAATATCTAATTCCATCAGAGCCCCCATTCTAGCAGAGTGGCAGAACTTTGATTACCCAGTTGGGTCACCTACTATAATTTCCCCAGGGCTTATATGTTGCAAGGGGAGAATGCCCATAGGATACTTGATGCCTTCTGATAGCCAACGAGGTGTCCATTGTCTCATCTGGCCCCTAGTCATTACAGGTCACCATTAAGATATCCCTCATTCTTGTCTGCCAGGCTCCTTCAGATCCAAAGACTCTTTGTGCTATCAGCATGCTACTCGAGTACACAGAAATAATTTTTCTGTTCTTTTATCATATTGTGGCAAGGAATATGCCTTAAGACACTCCATGGTCTTGACTATCTAAATAAACCAATTAGCCAGTTTCACTCAGGGTCTTGCCTCTCCTGGGCTCTTTCTAGTCTTGGGGGTCAGTTGGATCCCATAAACCTTTCTTTTTTATTTTCTCTTCCCCAAACTCAGCCTATAAAACAGAGTATAGGAACTTAACCAATTTCACAGTCACCTTTCCTCTATATTTTATCTCTCCCCAAGCCCAGTAAACTTTTTTTTCCTGGACCAGGAGTAAAAGGACTCATCATGTCTTAAGTCATTTCCATTCCTATCTTCTGCCAAGCTTTTCAAACTCAAAAGACAGCAAGAGACTCCTGCTTTCTATGCTTTCTTTCATGATATCTCTTGCCTGAGACAGTGAGCAAAATGTGCCTAGCTTCTGAATGGGAGGAATGGCCAAAGTGATTAAGAAAAATGTAAGCTAAAACACTGGTAGACATTTGAAACTACTATCCTGTCACATTCAAACCTCACAACACACAGAGTGAAATGAACTCCTATGCCTATTTTGTAAAAAGGGAAACTAGATTGAAGAAGTTGAATCATTGGCCCAGATAGTAGAGCCAGAACCCAAATGAAGGTCAGCCAAACTCCATAGGCAGGGTTTCAACTTCCAGTGGGTGATATTAACCCAAAAATATACAAATATACTCCTGTTGGAGTATAATACAATTCATAGAGTCAGACATCTAATTTGTGAGTCATGATCAAAGGAAAATGAGCAACGCAAGACAAGTTTCTCAATGGGAAATGAATGGTTAAAGACAAAGACTAACAATTTTTGGTAGGCTAAGCATTGGGATAAGACTTCCAGAAAGAAACAGTAGTTAAGTTGTCTTCGAGGATGAATAGGGTTCAGTTGTTGGAGATGTAAAAGTTATAGGGAGGATGCCATATCTTTCTGTTTTGGGGAAAGATGCCTGGTCCATAGCCATCAGTACTTGTACATTCTCTGAGATGAGCCTTGGTTTTAGGAAGCAGCACCTATTCGAGCTACATAAAACATTCATGTTTGCTTCCTTTCAAAGTCTGTCAGCCAAGTCTTAGCCAATTACCCCCTTTGGGTGCACTGAAAATTTTAGGGTGCCCCTTACCTTGAGACTCTGTGAAACTATCCAGTGGGGCTGAGTATGGGGGAGTGGGATGGGGTAAAGCTTTATCCTCTTAGTTATACTACTCAGTCATTGCTACTCAGACACTAAGAAAGAAAGAAAGACTTGGAATTATTCTTGACACTTTCATTCCCCTGGTGATAACCTATCAAGCTGAGCAATTGTTGATTTTACTCTGGGAACCCGCCCCAAAACTTTTATGGAGTTCAGTTTGCCGACCCTAACATTCCTTGATCCGGTATCCTGGAGCCCTGGTCCATAGGTCATAGATAGTATCTGAATTTTGAAATAATCCTTCTCTAGTTCTTCTCCTGACAGCTATTGCTGTTATCAACTTGTGAGTGGGAAAACTACTCTTATGTAAATATGCATTCTTTTTCATTTTATGCCTGTAGTTCTCAAACTCTTTGGCCCTAACTATTCCATATTTTAAGGCTTAACAAACAAACCAGCAAACAGAAAACAAAATCCTCTCTCAAAAGATCAGCTCTTGCAATTGAATGCTTCTGCGTCTCTGGGTTCAAGAGCCTGTTTTAGAATTAAAAGTGAAGAATCTGACTCATTATTCTAGGATCTCTCAGAACCCTCTTACCCTATCCCCACCCCACCCCCATGTGCACGCGCGCGCGCGCACACACACACACACACACACTCCACCATATGAGTGGGCATAGAAAGCCACTACTGATTCCAGCAGTTTGGGTCTCCAGCTGTTTGTTTTCTGGATCTATTGGACAGCAATTGACACATGTCTTTCTTAATCTGAAGGTCAGAGCATGTTTAAAACTTATGGATTGCCTTGTTGAAGGAGGGTGATGGCTAAGGGCCACAGAGTTTCTTTTTGGGTTGATGAAATGTTCTAAAATTGATTATGGTGATAGTTTCACAACTCTGTTAATATGCTAAAAGCTGTTGAATTGTACACATTAAATGGGTGACATATGGTATATGAACTATATCTCAATAAAGCTATATTTAAAAGGGCATAGATTTAAAATGGCCTACATCCGTTGCCACAACAGTACTCAGGACAACCTCCACCTCCCAAAGAAGCCCCTTTATTTCAACTGCTTATCCCCTCCCTACCCCAAAAGTGTCAAGTGGCCACTGGCTCCACCTCATTGTTATAATTTCTTGCATTGCTAGAATCACCATATGTGATCAAGAGAATACCATCAAGTCCATGTGTGGGAGGTGGGCAACATGGGAATCCCAGTGGGTTCCATGTAATATTTTGAGTAATCTAAGCACCTCTTAAAATATATGTATATATATATATATTTTTGTAAGCAAATACACATATATGCATATATATTTATATATCATTTTGCAAATGTTTGTATGTATTGTGAGAATTTTGATTTTTACCCACAATAAAAATAAATTTAAAAAAAAAAAAAAAAAAGGGCATAGATTTTAAAAACTAAACTCATAGATTTTTCTCCTTGGCACAGCTTTCCAGGAAACGTGACTGTGTTCGGGGAAGTAAAAGAGAAACTATTTGGAAGTGTTCTGTTTCCCAAACACATCACTTTTTGTCTCTCTTATGTGTCCTATACTAGAAAACTCTCCTATTTCATTCCTAGCCCCTCTTCCCCCAAACCCCACACATATGTACTTGGCCTAGAAAATTCCAACTCATCCTTTGGGAAACAATTTAGACATCAGCTGTCTCCAGGATATAGCAGCCAAGTGTGCATTAAGAACCCCTGCCATGTACTCACATGATCCCTTGTACCTCCCTGTCCCAGTGTGTTTCACACACTCTCAAAGCCACCCCCTCACCAGACTGTCAGCTTTGTGAGAGCAGGAATCACATTCGTGTCTAGAATATATCCCCATTGTAGCTGGATAGAAGATGGGAGGAAGGGAGGAAGATGTATCCACTAATATACAGTTTAAGATTTTATTTCCATGAGATAAAAACTAATGGGGGCTACAAAGAAGGCATTTTTCCCTCTTAGGTGAGGAAGATGAGAGGTAAGGATGTTATCACTCAGATCGGTCATTTAGCTTTTTAGAATCTTAATGTTTTTGAGTGGTGTGTAATTTCTCTGGGGCTAATGGCTCATCCACATTTGCATCTCTAATTGACCTAGCTCTGCTGTCTTGCTGTTCTCCCTGCTTGTTTATAAATTAGAGAACATCTTTCAACCTGGTGGGGAAGCTGTATTTCAAATACAGGAACAGTAAGATGGCAGTATGTGTGGGACAATTTAGAAACATCCTAGAAGCTTTAATACAATGCCCCACACTTTCTTTTCAGGTATGAAATCACTCACCAGGACAGGACAAAGAGAATGAGACCTTATTTGCAGGACTGGCAATTTATATCCAGGCTAGAGCAGGGATAACACACTGAAAAGTAAAGATTTCTCTGAGTGACTGCCCCTTTCCTTTCAGTTTGTTCTCTCCCTAATGGCTGCCAGAATCATCTAATGTGAACCCCAAATTAGAACCCCAATCCCAGCTCTAAAAATATACCGATTATTTACCAAAACATAACAGTCAGCTGGAAGGAGACTCAGAGGACACCTGTGCCAACCAGCTACTTAGTGCTGGAGTTCCTTCCACAGAATTCTGAACAGATGGTATTCAGATTGTTCTCTGTACATCTCTAGTGACAATAACTCATTATCTCAGAAGGCAATTGATTTCCATGTTGGATGATGGCATAGAAAGTTTGTTTCAGAGGAGCAGAGTGACTAAGTACACAGACCTAGAGAATGTCCTGGTTTTGCCCCTTACCAGCTGGGTGCCCTTGGGCAAGTTATTTAACCTCTCTAAGCCTCATTTCTCTCATCTATAAAGAAGAGAAGTCAATAGTATCTGCCTAATTATATTATATGAGTAAATGAGATATTTATGCAAAGCATTCAGTGTGCTGCCTAGTACATAAGAAATATCTAACAAGGAGTAGCTTAAAAATCACACAAACCAAGAAGAGTTATTAACAGGTTCTATGATTGTCATTTGTGTATACTAATAGGATAAAAGTCAAGAACAGAATGAACTACAGACAAGCTATAATTGTCAGTGATACCAATATTTAACTCTAACATTATATGGTATCCTATAACTCTACCTGGATTTGAAATGAAGACTTCTCAATTCGTTCTGAGTCAAGAGAGACTTAGAGATTAAGAATTGTTAAGCAGCGATAATTTTACATGGGAAAAGGCTTGATAGCTGTCTTGGTATAGAGGTGTTCATTTCGTGTGAATCGCAGCATAACTGGACTACTCCATTTTCTTAAGAGAGAAAAGTGAAACAGAGGAAGGTAAAATCTCCTTGGGAGGCCTGTCTATGCCCCTGATCATCTTGCTTTGCCAAACCTGCTATTACTACTGCGGCTGCTATTGACTAGCACTAGACAACAAAAAAATCAAAGAACTCAATTAATTTGGAAGGAAAGGCCATTTCTCTACTATTAGTACCAGCATGGAGAGTTTGATGGCTCCGATTGTGATTTCTGTTAAATTTTTTTTTCTGTTTCTAAAGCTTGAAATAATCTAGCTCATCAAGGTAATAATTGGAATGTCTGTCTGATCTCGAAAAGCAATTGGCTTGTTCTTCTCAAAAGTCCAGTGTTCTTGATTTTTCTGAATTACCTTGTATTATAATCAAGAAGTATGCTCAAAAATAAGAGGGTCATCACACCAGACATC